>CM067359.1:158274592-158762092 GCA_034401795.1 Chaetoderma sp. LZ-2023a
CAACAGCTCCCAGTCAAATTAATTTTAAAATCTCTCCCTAAATTTTAACCCTCTTATGCATTGGGGAAGGAGGGGGATGTATTATGTTTTCATCAAATAAAGATGTACAAAGTATGCATGTTCGTCTGTCCGTACATACATTCTGAAAAGCTTGTCACTACAACTCATACAGTTGCGAGAGAATGGACCGTTCCCATTTTTAGCTTTGCCCCGCCCATCTCTATCTAAGTTCCATCCACACCACGCTCATGTTGGGATCGTTCGAGCTTTGAGCTTCTTGACTATCAATTTCCAGAAAACTATATAGGTAAGCTGTTGAATATTTGAAACTAATTTAACAGTACTGTTGCTGCCTATGGCAGCAACTGAGTGACCAGTTAAATTAGTTTCAAAAGAGACATACAATTCGTACAACATGTTAAGAGTTAAAGACGAGCCAAATAGAATCATTTATGACATAATGATTATGACATCATCCTACACACCGCTTATCTGATTATGACATCATATGATGTCAGATGATATACATGTATGGATACTCTGGAAAGGTGAATGAGAAGAAACTTGACAAGATGATTGTACACTACCCAAAGATGTGCCTATTATTAAAGGTTTTAGCACTGGGCATGCATGACCGATTTAGAGTGGCAAGAATCACATTTTGGTAAGTATGTCCCGAAAATCTTGTCTCTACAACTCCTCTTACAGTTTGATAGAGAATTGGATGAAACTACATAGCTGAATATATAGTTTCATTAGCTGTACAAATAATATTCTGTATAGGTGCCGATATAGAGCGAATATCTTGCTACTGGTAGAAAGTCACCATTTCTGGTGGAAGCAACGAGTTTTGGTCAAAATATTTTTTAAATATATCAAATCCAGGGTCGTAACATGTTACCTGCTGAATATTTTTTAAATCAGTGAATGAAAGTAGTTGAAAAATCTGCTTTCAGAAAAAGTGTTTAAAGATTAATCCATATTTTACCTGCTATGGCTAATCAGCTTAGTGCAAATATATGTAAGGTTATATGATAGGCTGTAAAGCATATTGTTTATTCATCTGCATAGACCAGAGTGCAAAGTCACAACAGCATCACTAATTGATTCTTGCTTAGCTCTTTAGCACTCATACCAGCCAAAACAGCTTCAGCAATAGTCTTGATAAGTGTCCATTTGCAGCCCAAGAGAAAACTATTTTTGAAAATTTATCGGTTATCGAGCCAGTCATTCCAGCGGTAAATTTTCAAAAATAGTCTTCTCTTGGGCTGCAAATGGACATTTTCTATGAGAAAATTTAAATTTTCTTGAACAAGTTCGAGTGTTAAATGGTTAAGCAAAATGTCTGCACCCATTAGAGTCACATAAATGGTATTTACATGTAGCTGCTTTTTAAAAATTCTTTCGTTTCATTTCTGGGTTTTTTGTACTAGTGGTTATAGTTTTATTATATGATATTATCATTCAACAGCATTTGATAGTTCCAGAAGCCTTTCCTTTAAAGGTTTTTGTTCAGGGTCACGTGGGCTATGTCAGTCTCCGGCTAATGTTCTCTTGCTATAGCTCAGCTGGGCCAGGATGACTGTGGTGTTCCCTTGTTATCCACCTTTATCAGCTATAGCTTCATCTCCTCTATATGCCTACTGAAGAATTGGTGTTGTTATTATGTGATTGTATTTTGAAGGCCGAAGGAGTCAGGGTGGGCTGATAGAGTGTTTTCTGGATGATGACGCCACTAAGATTGGTTCAATGATGATAATACAGACAGTTTTAAACGTAATCATTTCACCGATGAATTCCCCATATCACATATTCAAGGCAGTCATACATGAAAACGGTTGAATATTTTGAAATTAATTTGACTGGATGTTTTTTCTTGGCAGATAACTCCGCTACCATTAAGCGGATCTGTTTGCAACTTCATAGGTTCATTTAGAGACATATTATAATCGCGTATGATCTGAATTCCAACATGGCTGTCATTTGTTATTGTAAAGGAACAATATTTAAAAGAAGGCCTTAACACTCGTTCAAGAAATTTAAATTTTCTCATAGAAAATGTCAATTTGCAGACCAAGAGAAGACTATTTTAAACAATTTACCACTGGAATGACTGGCTCGGTTATCGAGGCAGTTATTCCAGTGGTAAATTTCCAGAGATAGTCTTCTCTTGTTCTGCAAATGGCAGGGATGTGGTCAATTACATTGCATCTATTACTATTACTATTACTATTACTTTTAATTCCTACTATTACTATTACATTTATTCCAGATTTTTTATTACTCTCATATCTATTACTATTACTATTACATTTGAACCATAGATATCACTCACACACATGCACTCCTACATACATGCATGCAAATGAAAACAAGTCAGATATTTGGATATTAACCCTTTCAATGATGAAGCCCCTTTATCTCAATTTCATTCAAACCAAATAGGACAGCTTTTGAATATTTTGAAAATATTTTGACTGAAGTTTGTTGCAGGCAGTAATGTCTTCCAGGCAAATTGATTTCAAAATATTCAACTAATTGTTTCTTACATCATAAACAAGTTGCTACATGGGTTAATGATAAGAGTAATGAGTGTAGACTCTTAGATCCCCCCCCCCCCCCCCAGGTTCACAATACATGTTTTATTTACTGATACAATGTTAGTGAAAAGCAGTCTGTTCCTCTGCTCTTGTCAGATAGTAGTTTATGCTTGAATGATTTTAACCCGTTGAGCTCTCTGGGCAAATCTCAACATTCTATTATATTGTACAAGATCAGGAAGACCACAGAATATTATGAAATTTGTGTTCCTGAAAGTAGTTGATGTATATAGAACAACAACTTACAACACTATCAGTTTTAAAGGGAACTTGAACGTTGGTTAATAGAGAATATACAGTTATTAGCACACTGATACTTCAGAAGTACATGTCAATAAACTAGTTATAGACACAATCTCTGTTCCCCAGACACCATGCTGGGAGTCAATTTGACTAGAATTAAGCCTTTAACCATTATGTAAGATATACTGAGTTATTACTACATTACAACCTACCTCCTTGCATTACTATAGCTCTTTCCTTCTCTGAAGGGAAGCGTAATAGGATGAATTTTTACAGCCAATGTTTGCTGGGTATTGTGGTTACAGAGTGACTGAAGGCTTCTTCAGGAATCTCCATACTCTCTCTAATGATGAGATCCATAGTAATTTGCTTGAATGCTATATCTCAGATAGAGGCAATAAGAGGGTTAATCCAATACCCAAAGCCACTGAGTAGGACATTATGCACAATGACAACCTCATTGGCTGATAGCTATCACATGACCTTGCTGTAGCAACCAAGATTTCATTCCTTTTCCTACTTCTGATAGGAAGAGGCATAGAAATTTTTGCAGCTAATTTATAAGTTTTATACTTATTTAAATCAGCCTGTGGATTTTTAAAGTTGGGAATAAAGCTCATCAAGTATGTCTGACAAGAGGAAGAAACCTCCCAAGATAAGTGGTTGTAGGTTTTGATGTTGTAAGAATGATTTTAATGATCATTTCTATTTTTGTGCTAGAGGCGTTGCCAGTTTTGGTTATTTGCGTCCAGAGTGTTTAGACATATGAGTTGTCCATTTGTGCTTTTTTATTAACAGTGTCTGGTAAAGCTATTGTATTGACATGCTTGTATGGTATTGAGCATGAATCCTGATATAATCTCGCTAACATACTCTCTCTCAAAAAGAAAATATTTTAAAATTTTTGAGATCGGTATGGTCTCTTTTTGTAAATCTTGGGATTAGCGCGGCTAATTCTGAGTCATATTCGGAGCTTTACTCTATCGGATCTTACTGTTTTAGGATTCAGATCCGAGTAGATCTGCGAAGAGGTCAAAGGAGAAGGTTAAAAGAGAAGATGTGAATTACTCTATACGATGTTCTAATGGCAGCTGCCAGAGATTTATAAAATTAGACCACGTTGGACATGGTGTTCCAAGTGTACTTAGTGTATCCTTGAGTCTTCCTGCCTTATTTGCGGGTCATGGTCGCTAGCTATTAGAATGTCTTTTGTTAAACCTATTTCTCCATCGACCTCTGAAACCACGGGAAATTCTTCTACCTTATGGTCTGCGGTTCATATAGAGGCCAAATCCGAGATCAAGTCTGAGTCAACTATTATTCTGGAGGAAATTGTTTATCAATGGAATGTCTTCAAAAACAGGTGAGCAACACTGTTTCATCCATTGATAACAGGATTAACAAGATTATCATGGACCAGTCAGTTTCCAATGCTTCATCTCCTGACATACATGATGGTGAAGCATTGGAACTGGCTGTTCCTAGAAAACGCTTATTTTCTAATACTAATAATTTCTTTTAACCAGTTTGCACGGTTTCAGAAGTACCGCTAAGAAGAACCCGAAGAACAAAGCCGCCTGTTCATGAGCCAGTCACGCCTCCACAGATTTTGTCATCTTCATTCAACATTCTGCAGCCTGCACCCTTGCAGACAAATGAAGGTCTCGGGCCTAATCAGGTTATAAGTCGGTCCGGCTCAGTCAACATTCCGCAGCCTGTGCCCTTGCAGACCGATGAAGGTCTTGGACCTATTCATGTCATAAGTCGGTCCGGCCTGTCACTACTATGTCTTCAAGGATCGTCTCACATACGCTATCTGCTACTAAGCCAATAGCATTTTCACATATTGTATCTGCTGTTACTCCGGCTAGACTTCCGGCACCAGACCTGGGTTTTTTCCCGGCCCCGGGTCTGGGTGTTGACCGGCTTAGATTACCGATTCCATTTGGGGGGGGGGGGGGAGACCGGACCCGGCTTGTGGTCAGGGTCCGGCCTTCGGGGTGACATCAGGTTTAGAGGTTGTGCAGGCTCCAGCCCCGGGCCCAGGTTTTTTCCTGGCCCCGGTTGGGATTTCGGCCGACTCAGATTACCGATCTCATCTTTGGGTCCGGACCTGGGTTTCTACCCGGGTCCGGCTGTTTGGGATTCTTCGGATTCTGATTTCCTAGGGCCCCGGCCCCACCCCTAGGATTTTCCCGGCTCCGGGTCCTGGTTCTCATCAAGTTTTTCTACCGGCTGTCCCGCCCCGGATCGGGCCAGGCCCGGCTCAGGACCAGTCATTCTGGCATGTCGGAATCAGTTTTGAATTTTTCTCCCTGTTTCCCAGCCCCGGCTCTGGCCCTGGCCGGAGTGGGACTGGTCTTTCCGGTGTGTCAAAATTAAATTTGAGTTTTTTTCTCCCGGGTTTCCCGCCCCGGACCGCTCATTCCGGCATGTCAAAATCAAAATTGCAATCATTTTCTTATGTTTGTTTTGACATTTTGTTCTCATGTTTCCCCGGTCCCGGACGGTCTAAGATTCGGGACCGGGTTTAGTGGAATCACGCCCTGGTCCCTTTTTATGGGCCCGGGTTTGGCTCTTTTCTCTGGATAGGGAGTACGGGCCTTCTGCCATCTTTTTGTTTCGAATTTTATTTCTTTTGCTAGATAAGTTTTTCATTTTTCAGTGGGAACTTTTTCCACCTTATTACATATGTGCATATCATCTTATCTAGCAGTACTCTCATACTATGTCTTGGTAATTCAGGCTTCTTTCTCCCCCCTTTCTGTGTATTATCTCTCCTTGCATTCTCACTATTTAAATTATAGTAAATTTTATTCGTTCTCATCCTGCTCTTCTCTCATTCTTTCCTATTCGGCAGATTACTGCGCAAATTCTAATTAGCTATATTTTGGTAATTTTTTCATCCCAAGTTAGAGGCGCAGTTCTTTTCGGGCCGTTCATCTTTTCGCATAGTACATATCCTTGCTTTCATAACTTTAGGAGAATTTACATGTAATTCTATTTTTATCGTGAATATTTTGTTCGTTTAAGTCTATTCTTCCCTTTGATCGCCCTTTTGTTTCTAAAATATTCATTTCCTATAAGTTAGGTTAGATTTGCTCCCATGGCATTTTGGTTTTTTCTTTAATACAGTTTCTCTGCCGTTTTTCGTCGTTATTTAGTAGATGTCAGTATTCTTCAAAGACACCCTAGTTCGGCAGTCGATCCGTCCTAGTCTCATTTCGCCTCGGCGACATTATCACTATTTTCTCTTCTATTTACCCCCTTTTTCAAGGCTATTTTATTATTTTTGGCTAAAACTTTATTTAGTCATGTTTTTTCCCACCAGTTCGGGATTGGTGATTTTGGGCTCGAAATTTGTCCTCTCATTCCCTTCTTATCTATTTCCGGTAGCTGTCAGATTGTCATCATCGTTCCTGTCACTTTTGATATAGGCCAATGACAATTTGCCCATATATATTTCGTTCCCTCTTTTGTTTACATGAAGTTTTATTTTGGTTTCTATATAGATCCTTTACATAGTTCAGTTTATTTTAGCTAATTCTATTTAACTATGGCTGGATTCTCATCCCTCCCATAGGTTTCTATGGGATTTTTACTTGTCACTAATATAGTTTAAACACTGTAATTAATTTTATCTATATTGTTTCAATGTCTACAACTTTATTAAGTTCGGCTATGCTTCTATGATGCTTATTTCTCCATTCGATTATACTGGTAGAGATTGAATAGTAGAAATCAATGCTAGTTACCCCTCTCAGGAAGGGGTTAGAATAAGTATATAGCTGTTATATCTATGATACATCGCTTTTCACTTGATTCAAGTAACATTACTTTCTATTCTTATCGTATCATCCAAAATTCTCTAAATAAATTCTTGATCACTTTGGGCTTACACTTAGATAACTCGAGAAATATCTTATCTATCAACATCCTATCTATTTTCCCTAGTCCTAATTGGAATATTGAGGCTTTTTAGCCTTTATTTTTCATTTATAGCTTTCTTTTATTCATATATTAGGTATCATTCTAGTATATTTTCTATTGATGGGCTTCTTATCTCCTTTAGTTAGTAGGTCTTCTCTATTTATTTTACTGTATTATGTGTATAACACATATACATATACACATTTCTTTTTATCATCAGGATCGATTATAAGCTTCCTTTATGGGGAGTCTTTCCATATTTTGTCTTGCTGGTCACAAAATCTGCTTTTTATACTGATATCATAATATGGAAGGGTCATTCTGGTCTGTGTTTTTACCCCCTGGAGGCCTCTCTCAGGGGAGGTTATTTCCCTACCTCCCAATGGGAGATAATGGTATTCTCATTTTAACCTCTCAAGGTAAGCCAGTTAGTTTCGGCTAGTTATTTCCTCAGATTCATAGGCCTCATCTTTTAGGTATAGAAAGTGATTCTTTGGACTCCTCTGATGACAAGACCTTTTCAGTTCTATCTTTTATCCCACTGGAATTAGCTTTAGATTTCTTATTCATTGGATTCTCATCTTTCAACTCATGAACCATTGCCGGTTTTGGAAAATCAGTCAATCCTGTTATTTGTTGGTCCCTCTTCTTCCACCATCTCCTCAGGCCATCTTTTTCACGGATACATCTCTGCAAGGTTGGGGCTCCTGTTGGGTCTCCTATATAAATTTCAGGATCCTGGTCCTTCACAGAATCTCCCTTTCATGTCAACCTTTCAGATCTGTGGGTGTTTTTTCCATGCCCTAGTTCATTGAGAACCCCTGATTCTCTGTCTTTCCATCTTTATCCGATCAGACTTTCACAGTAGGCTCATTCTTCTTTCATCAGGAGTGTGTGTGTGTGTGTGTGTGTGTGTGTGTGTGTGTGTGTGGTGTGGTGTGTGTGTGTGTGTGTGTGTGTGTGTGTGTGTGTGTGTGTGTGTGAAGTTATTCCCAATGTTCAGACGTTAATGTCCACAATTCAGGCTCTCATGGTGGGCCAATTAGTTATAGCCAGATCTTTCTTAGAATCATAGGCCTCATGTTTTCAGTCGTAACAGTGATTCCTTGGGCTCCTTTGATGAGAAGACCTTCCAGTTTTATCTTATGGCCCATTGGAATCATCCTCTAGATTCTCTGGATCTTCCAATTTTCGTCAAGTTCTCTCTAATCACTCATTTCCAGCTTTGGAAAGACTGTCAGTCCATGTTTAGGGTTCCTCTACAGCTTCCAATCCCTTAGGCATTTATCTTATCAGTTGCATCCCTGGAGGGGTGGGGTTCCATTTGGGATTGCAGGTAGATTTCGGGAATCTGGTCTCACAGAATCTTCCTCCATTGTCCACCTGTTAGAACTGTGGGCTGTTTTCCATGCACTAGTTCATTGGGAACTCTTGATTCTCGGTAGATCAATACTTTTCAGATCAGACAATTTCACAATGGCCTCGTTCATCAATAATCAGGGCAGGGTACCAGGTCGGTTTCTCTCTGTAGAGTCCATGATCTTGCTTCTCTGGTGCAAGTCCCTCAACATTTCTTCGAGCATCTTGTCCTAGGCAAGCTGATTTTCTAGCCGACCAGTTATCTCGCCCTTCCAGGATCCCAGTAACAGAATGGGAGTTGAAAGAAGTTGTAGTCTAGTCGATTTCCTTCATTTCGGTCGTCCTCTCATAGATTGTTTGCTACAGAAAGATATCCACCTTCATCTCCCTTTCCGGATCCCATGGCTCTTGGTGGATGCTCTAGTGCAGTCTTGGGACATTATGTTCGCTTGCGTCTTTTCACAGACTATCCTCATTCCTCTAGCCCTCAGAATGATCGGACAATATCCTTGTGTAGTCCTATTGATGGCTCCGTTTGGACCGTCAAAGTCTTGTTTCTGGAGCCTTTTGTAGATCTCCCTCTGCTACTTCCTGTCTCCCACAATCTATTGCCCCAGAACAGGCAGGATTCTCCATCAGAATCCAGAAATCTTAAACCTATCAATCTCGAAGCTGTAGAGTTGCCACCTTTTTCGTCAGTTTTTTCTGCAAGATCTAGGGAACTTTTGGGAAGATCTTTCAGATCTTCGATTAGAAACATTTTAAAGCTTGATTTGAGTTTCTCAAAGAGGGTGCTCAAACTATTCTATCTTGTCCTCTGAGGCCTCTGTAACTCTAGTCACTGATTTCCTCGTCTTCCTCTCTGATCAGATTAAATCTTTCAGCTAATACTATCAGATCCTATCGCTTTGGTTTGAACTCTTGTTCAGTGTTTTTCGGATCTTTCAGTGTAAGTTCGAGAACACTTTTATGTCCTTATTAGAGGTATGGGTTATTCTAGACCCCCCCCCCCCTTTAGAAAACCTCTCCCTGCTTGGAACCTTTCACTTGTTCTATTAGTTCTAGCAGTGTAACACTTTGAACCTCTCTTTTTCAGCCGATTTTGTCTGGTGTCCAGTTAGGGACATTATTAAGTATAAACTTCACACTGAGTCCTAACGATCCGACAATAGACATCTTTGGTCTCATTTGCTGAAGGTGTGGATCGTCCTTCCTCATTAACAATTTTCTCGCTGGATAGTTGTTATCATCTAAATTTGCCATTAATTGGCATCTCCTGGGGGCAATTCTACTGTGGGTGTCAAGGCCCATGTTGTTAGTGGCCTTGCCTCCTCTTGTGCCCTTTTTAACAGATCTTCTGTAGATGACATTATTCAAGTTGCTAATTCGAAATTAGCAAATATTTTATTGACTCCATCTTAAAAATTCTGGGCTTTCATTTTCTATAAGAAAATTCATAAAGTAGCTTCGGGGAACATGACTCGTATTCCTTCGTCATCTTCATCATCCTCCTTACATTCTTCATCATCTTCTTTCATATAAGTCTTGTTTTAGTGGTGAGTGTGAATTCATTTCTTCCGCTTCATGAATATATTTCACTTTTTTCGTATTTCTTTCATCACCCTTTTTTAGTTATCTCCCCTTGCATGATCTTTGTTTATTTTCTTCTTGGGATCAACTATGGTCCCTCTTCATTTCTTCTCCTGTTTCTGCTATTTCTTCTATTAAGATGCTTTGAGGGTAATTCTGAGGAATTACTATCTTTATAGTACCGTACTCGTCTTGTTATTACTAACTTTGTACTCGTCGCTATTTTTACATCAACGTTGAGCAAAATTCGCCTCCCTCCGGGCTTTGTTCAATGTTGAAATATGTGTTTGAGCAATAGTAATGCAAGGAGGTAGGTTGTAATGTAGTAATAATGACCAGACGACCTGGAGGATCTGGTCTTATGTTTTACTAATTACATATACCTACCTCTTTGCATTACGGCCCATCTCAAGCCTCCCCTCTGTCAAATTTTGGGTATGTGGGGGGTTTGTGTTAGATTAGTTATATTCAACTAAGCTATTCATTATATCATTTAGCCTTTGGGTATACCCGAATATGTCAGTTTTGTCATATTTGGGTATTTCAGCTTGAAAATTTCAGTCATATAATGTGGACTATTTAGGTTAGTTTTTAATTTCAGCTTTAGTTAGATATTCAGAGCCAAGTAGTGACAGGATAATCTACCTCTTCATGGATCTGCTTAAAGCTGAATTATATGACTGGCGCCGTCAAAGGAATGTAATCTTGGTTGCTACAACAAGGTCATGTGATAGCTATCAGCCAATGAGGTTGTCATTGTGCATAATGTCCTACTCAGTGGCTTTGGGTATTGGATTAACCCTCTTATTGCCTCTATCTGAGATATAGTATTCAAGCGAATTACTATGGATCTCATCATTAGAGAGAGTATGGATATTCCTGAAGAAGCCTTCAGTCACTCTGTAACCACAATACCCAGCAAACATTGGCTGTAAAAATTCATCCTACTAAGCTTCCCTTCAGAGAAACAAAGAGCTATAGTAATGCAAGGAGGTAGGTATATGTAATTAGTAAAACATAAGACCAGACCCTCAGGGTTGTCTGGTCGATCTATTGAAAGCAAAGGTGTTAGGAGACTATTCACCTTTTCACAGCCATGTGTAATCAGTTTATATATCTATGAAATGGCTATTTAAAATATAACATGTTATTTAAGAATGAACCCTTTCACTTATGCAAACCAGATAAACCAAATTTGTTATTCTGTAACAATTATTCTGTTTAGTACTCTGAAATTAATTTACAATGAAGCAGTTTCTGCCTTTGAAAGCAACAGCTTCTAGACAAATTAGTTTCGAAATATTCCCACAAATTTCCTATGTAGTTGTTTGGAAATAGATAGAAAGACTGTTTCATCGGTGAAAGGTTAACCTGTTGATTCTGAAACTCTATAAGATTCAGTGCAACAAATACTATAATGAATATTTTGAAACCAATTTGACTGGAAGCTGTTGTTGCCTATTGTCGTGCTGCAAACTGTTGTTGTCTTACAGACCTTCAGAATTAAACAGTTAAACAGCAGATACCCTGTTTGGCTATTTCATTCTGTCTGTTGCATATATTAAAAAATACGTGGAAGCAGAATTTTGTGGCTTGTATGCTGGGCATATAAGATACCCCTGTAATAGACAAGTAATAGGTTATTACCTATTACTTTTCAATCTATTACTATTACATTGTAAAATTAACGACCTATTTCTATTACTGTTACATGGAAATCACTGTAATAGCCTATTACTATTACCCCATCCATGGCAAATGGACCTTTCTCAAGACCATTGTAAAAGCTGTTTTTTAGTTGAGCGTTAATGAGTTAATACCAGAGTGTCAGGCAACTGATAGTTACAAGCTTTATTTTCCATGGACAGGTATGCAAATTAGTTTCACTCATCATGCAAAGAAGTGTTAACCCTATGTAGGCTTGCGCGATTACGTGATTAAATCGAAAATCGCGATTATGTTTTAAATCATGAATTTATATGAGTAAAAATTAAATAATCGAATAATCGTGAATATTTTCTATTGCATAACATATTTGAAAACCTAACATTCAATTACTTTTTAACGCGATCGGTCATGAAAAATGACATTTTGCTTAGTGAATGTATCTCCATTTGCAGGGCAAGAGAAGACTATTTTTGAAAATGTCTTACTGGAATGCCTGGCTCAAGAGTCGAGCCAGGCATTCCAGTGATACATTTTCAAAAATAGTCTTCTCTTGCCATGCAAATGGACTTTTCTAAACACCATTGCAATTTTCGTCATTGATATTCTTTTGTTGTTATGTCTTGGTAATTTGTATCCAAGTTGATTAATCGAGTAATCATGATTATTTTTTAATAATCGATCGCGATCACTCAACGCAATAATCGCACACAAGCCTAATCCTATGTTTTTTTGTCAAACCCTATGTGAAGCGGAAGATGGCTCAGCATAGCGGTCCAAGTGGCATGCGTCGCCCGCCGTTCACAAAGAATTATGTCTGTGTTGAATTTTTTTCAATGGACATTTAGCTCATTACAGGTTTTTTGTCTCGCTCTGAAGGGAAAAGCGAGACATAGGGATTACAAATTCCCGCGGCGTTTGCATCGGCGTCATCGTCGGCATGTAATTTGTGTTAAAGTTTTTCATTAGACTTATTAGTCAAGAGTCGCCCATCAGATTTCAATGAAACCTTACAGACTGGTTCTATCCAATGCAAGGATGCGATCTTCATCATTACTAAGCAGATTTGGGGGGGGGATTTCTCATGGTTTTTTTTATTGTTTTTGGACTATTTTTAGAATATTTTGGTGGATATTTGCGTTAAGGTTTTCAGTATCCTTATTGTTCAACAATGGATCATCAGATTTTGATGAGACTTTACCAACTAGTTCGATCCCTTGTCGGCATACTATCTTCATCGTTACTAAGCAGATTTTCAGTGAATTTCTCATGTTTTGTTGTGTTTTTGGACTTAGAATATTTTCGATGATATTTGCGTTAAAATTTGTCATTAACCTTATAAATCAACATCAGATTTTAATGAAACTACTGATTGGTTCTATCCAATGCATGGATGCAATCCTCAGCATTACTAAGCAGATGTTCTGTGAATTTCTGATGGGGTTTTTTCACGGTTTTTTATCATTTTTTCGTTAAAGTTTTTCATTAGTCTTATTAGTCAACAATTGCTCATCTGATCTTTTGTGGTGTATTTCTCATGGGTTTTTTCATGGTTTTGGACTTTGAATATTTTCTGTCACAGTTTTTCATTAATTTGCGTTAAAGTTTTTAATTGCCTTATTTTACAACAATGGCTCATCAGATATCAAGAAAACTTTACAGACGTACTCTATGCTATATATGGATGCATTTCCCCATCATTAATATCTTGATTTGTGAGGAATTGCTCCTGTTTTTTTCAGTGTTTTCAAAACCGTGTAAATGGAATAGTAGTTTAACAGATCCTAATATTTAACTTCTTTTAGATAACATATTTAAAATCTACATGTAACTCAAATTCCCTTACAATTAACATATTGCTGATCATCAATTCAGAGATCCAATTCGCATCATTACGGTTTTGGACTTAGATGATTATTTTAACATTTTAAAATTGATAATGGCTCGGTTTTATAGGAAATGAGGACTCCAAAGAATTACAAAATATGCGATCATAGCAGTCAGTGTATGGACATTACCAAAATTCACTCACCACATTCACATCCCTCTTTAGTTCATAATTATGATTATGCAAGTAGTTTGCCTTTTAAGTATCAAAATATGTATCTACTGGTCAATAATATAAGGGGTGAGACATATCACACTTTAGCATTCTTGTTCTGATCTAAATAATACACATTTGTTCTCTACCATCATTGCATCCAGTCTCCATCAGAATATTCCTAAATTTTTTCCGCGTCTTTTACACGGTTCAGACTTAATTTTGCACCAAGAATTTGAAGAATGTTAAAGTTGTTCAATGGATATTTAATCCATCAACGGCTTAACCGATCTCAATAAAACTACGGATTTGTTCTATGCCATCATTGCAATGCATGCAGTCTGCATCATAATCAAAATGAGTTTCAGATATTTGCCATGTTTATTTATGTGCAGTGTTTCTCATGGAATCTAAATTTTTGATATCCCAGGGACCCCATACCATGAATTCTGGAAGTCCCCAGTTTAAATCTTGGGTCTCAAGCTGAAATCTGGTGTGCAGTTTCTCTCATTCAAATTAGAGGGTACCGTGCACTGAGTTACGGACAGTCCATAATTTATCGCTACATTTTATAGGTATTTTTGTGCAAAAACCTATAAAACTACTTTATTTAACTATCATAAAAGCTTTTCAGGGGTCCCATTGAACCCACTGCACACAATTTTGGGTTTCCCAAGCTCTCATTTTGTGGCACTACGCCCTCAAAACAACCCTTTATGATGAGCATCCCTGTTTATGTGTGCACCAAGAATTAGAGAAGAATGTTAAAGTTTTCAATGTATGTGTAAATTATTAACCCTTTAACCCTTGAATTTGTTTTTTTTTAATTTCAATTTTCTCATAGAAAATGTCCATTTGCAGACCAAGAGAAGACTGTTTTTTAATGTTTAGCACTGGAATGCCTGGCTTGGTTATTGAGCCAGTGATTCCCATGGTAAATTTTCAAAAATAGTCCGCTTGGTCTCCAAATAGACATTTTTCAAGACCAATAATAAGCCATTTTTGGTTGATATACGTGGTAAAGGGTTAAAGGCTTATCCAATCTCAATAAAATGCTCAGCCCTATGTGATACCATGCCATCTCATACCACAACCTACACTGCTGGGCAAAAAAAATGAGGCAACATTATTAAAATGAAAGAGTAATCATAAAAAATATGATAAATCATGTTTGCCTCATTTTTTTTGCCCAGCTGTGTATGTGATAGCATACCGTGCCATAGTATAGCCAGCGGTGCATATGGTATCTAAATTTGGAGTTTCCTACAGACGCCAGACCCTGAAATCTGGAGGTCCTAAACTGAAATATGGGGGCCACTGCATGCAGTTTTTCTCATCCATGCTAAAATCACATGTATATCCCATAACATGCTCCCACGCTACATTGTAGTGTTTGTGGGTATTTTTGTAAAGGACCCATATGAGAATGGCTTACGATAGTTCCAGATTGATCAGCGTGATCAGTGCATTGAAATAGTAACAATTTGTATCATGAACAGTTTAGAAATACTATGCTGTCAATGGATCTGTATCAAGATGTCAAGTATAACGCTAACCTTTTAACACTCATATCAGCCAAAAACGGCTTCTGCAGTGGTTTTAAGATATGTCTATCTATAAAGAGAAAGCTATTTTTGAAAATTTACCTCGAATGACTGGATCGATAACCGAGCCAGTCATACCAGTGGTATATTTTCAAAAATAGTCTTCTTGGTTTGCAAATAGACATTCTGTAAGAGAAAATTTAGATTTCCTTGACCAAATTTGAGTGATAAAGGGTTAATAAATTGGCCGCCCGAATAGCTAGCCCTAGGAGAACACTTTGTAGCTCACCTGGCCTGAAATGCCAAGTGAATAGCTAGCCCTAGGAGAACACTTTGTAGCTCACCTGGCCTGAAATGCCAAGTGAATAGCTAGCCCTAGGAGAACACTTTGTAGCTCACCTGGCCTGAAATGCCAAGTGAATAGCTAGCCCTAGGAGAACACTTTGTAGCTCACCTGGCCTGAAATGCCAAGTGAATAGCTAGCCCTAGGAGAACACTTTGTAGCTCACCTGGCCTGAAATGCCAAGTGAATAGCTAGCCCTAGGAGAACACTTTGTAGCTCACCTGGCCTGAAATGCCAAGTGAATAGCTAGCCCTAGGAGAACACTTTGTAGCTCACCTGGCCTGAAATGCCAAGTGAATAGCTAGCCCTAGGAGAACACTTTGTAGCTCACCTGGCCTGAAATGCCAAGTGAATAGCTAGCCCTAGGAGAACACTTTCTAGCTCACCTGGCCTGAAATGCCAAGTGAATAGCTAGCCCTAGGAGAACACTTTGTAGCTCACCTGGCCTGAAATGCCAAGTGAATAGCTAGCCCTAGGAGAACACTTTGTAGCTCACCTGGCCTGAAATGCCAAGTGAATAGCTAGCCCTAGGAGAACACTTTGTAGCTCACCTGGCCTGAAATGCCAAGTGAATAGCTAGCCCTAGGAGAACACTTTGTAGCTCACCTGGCCTGAAATGCCAAGTGAATAGCTAGCCCTAGGAGAACACTTTCTAGCTCACCTGGCCTGAAATGCCAAGTGAATAGCTAGCCCTAGGAGAACACTTTGTAGCTCACCTGGCCTGAAATGCCAAGTGAATAGCTAGCCCTAGGAGAACACTTTCTAGCTCACCTGGCCTGAAATGCCAAGTGAATAGCTAGCCCTAGGAGAACACTTTGTAGCTCACCTGGCCTGAAATGCCAAGTGAATAGCTAGCCCTAGGAGAACACTTTCTAGCTCACCTGGCCTGAAATGCCAAGTGAATAGCTAGCCCTAGGAGAACACTTTCTAGCTCACCTGGCCTGAAATGTCAAGTGAATAGCTAGCCCTAGGAGAACACTTTCTAGCTCACCTGGCCTGAAATGTCAAGTGAATAGCTAGCCCTAGGAGAACACTTTGTAGCTCACCTGGCCTGAAATGCCAAGTGAATAGCTAGCCCTAGGAGAACACTTTCTAGCTCACCTGGCCTGAAATGTCAAGTGAATAGCTAGCCCTAGGAGAACACTTTGTAGCTCACCTGGCCTGAAATGCCAAGTGAATAGCTAGCCCTAGGAGAACACTTTCTAGCTCACCTGGCCTGAAATGTCAAGTGAATAGCTAGCCCTAGGAGAACACTTTCTAGCTCACCTGGCCTGAAATGTCAAGTGAATAGCTAGCCCTAGGAGAACACTTTCTAGCTCACCTGGCCTGAAATGCCAAGTGAATAGCTAGCCCTAGGAGAACACTTTCTAGCTCACCTGGCCTGAAATGCCAAGTGAATAGCTAGCCCTAGGAGAACACTTTCTAGCTCACCTGGCCTGAAATGCCAAGTGAATAGCTAGCCCTAGGAGAACACTTTCTAGCTCACCTGGCCTGAAATGCCAAGTGAATAGCTAGCCCTAGGAGAACACTTTCTAGCTCACCTGGCCTGAAATGCCAAGTGAATAGCTAGCCCTAGGAGAACACTTTCTAGCTCACCTGGCCTGAAATGCCAAGTGAATAGCTAGCCCTAGGAGAACACTTTCTAGCTCACCTGGCCTGAAATGCCAAGTGAATAGCTAGCCCTAGGAGAACACTTTCTAGCTCACCTGGCCTGAAATGCCAAGTGAATAGCTAGACCTAGGAGAACACTTTGTAGCTCACCTGGCCTGAAATGCCAAGTGAATAGCTAGACCTAGGAGAACACTTTGTAGCTCACCTGGCCTGAAATGCCAAGTGAATAGCTAGACCTAGGAGAACACTTTGTAGCTCACCTGGCCTGAAATGCCAAGTGAATAGCTAGACCTAGGAGAACACTTTGTAGCTCACCTGGCCTGAAATGCCAAGTGAATAGCTAGCCCTAGGAGAACACTTTCTAGCTCACCTGGCCTGAAATGCCAAGTGAATAGCTAGCCCTAGGAGAACACTTTCTAGCTCACCTGGCCTGAAATGCCAAGTGAATAGCTAGCCCTAGGAGAACACTTTCTAGCTCACCTGGCCTGAAATGCCAAGTGAATAGCTAGCCCTAGGAGAACACTTTCTAGCTCACCTGGCCTGAAATGCCAAGTGAATAGCTAGCCCTAGGAGAACACTTTCTAGCTCACCTGGCCTGAAATGCCAAGTGAATAGCTAGCCCTAGGAGAACACTTTCTAGCTCACCTGGCCTGAAATGCCAAGTGAATAGCTAGCCCTAGGAGAACACTTTCTAGCTCACCTGGCCTGAAATGCCAAGTGAATAGCTAGCCCTAGGAGAACACTTTCTAGCTCACCTGGCCTGAAATGCCAAGTGAATAGCTAGCCCTAGGAGAACACTTTCTAGCTCACCTGGCCTGAAATGCCAAGTGAATAGCTAGCCCTAGGAGAACACTTTCTAGCTCACCTGGCCTGAAATGCCAAGTGAATAGCTAGCCCTAGGAGAACACTTTCTAGCTCACCTGGCCTGAAATGCCAAGTGAATAGCTAGCCCTAGGAGAACACTTTCTAGCTCACCTGGCCTGAAATGCCAAGTGAATAGCTAGCCCTAGGAGAACACTTTCTAGCTCACCTGGCCTGAAATGCCAAGTGAATAGCTAGCCCTAGGAGAACACTTTCTAGCTCACCTGGCCTGAAATGCCAAGTGAATAGCTAGCCCTAGGAGAACACTTTCTAGCTCACCTGGCCTGAAATGCCAAGTGAATAGCTAGCCCTAGGAGAACACTTTCTAGCTCACCTGGCCTGAAATGCCAAGTGAATAGCTAGCCCTAGGAGAACACTTTCTAGCTCACCTGGCCTGAAATGCCAAGTGAATAGCTAGCCCTAGGAGAACACTTTCTAGCTCACCTGTCCTGAAATGCCAAGTGAATAGCTAGCCCTAGGAGAACACTTTCTAGCTCACCTGTCCTGAAATGCCAAGTGAATAGCTAGCCCTAGGAGAACACTTTGTAGCTCACCTGGCCTGAAATGCCAAGTGAATAGCTAGCCCTAGGAGAACACTTTCTAGCTCACCTGTCCTGAAATGCCAAGTGAATAGCTAGCCCTAGGAGAACACTTTCTAGCTCACCTGGCCTGAAATGCCAAGTGAATAGCTAGCCCTAGGAGAACACTTTCTAGCTCACCTGGCCTGAAATGCCAAGTGAATAGCTAGCCCTAGGAGAACACTTTCTAGCTCACCTGGCCTGAAATGCCAAGTGAATAGCTAGCCCTAGGAGAACACTTTCTAGCTCACCTGGCCTGAAATGCCAAGTGAATAGCTAGCCCTAGGAGAACACTTTCTAGCTCACCTGGCCTGAAATGCCAAGTGAATAGCTAGCCCTAGGAGAACACTTTCTAGCTCACCTGGCCTGAAATGCCAAGTGAATAGCTAGCCCTAGGAGAACACTTTCTAGCTCACCTGGCCTGAAATGCCAAGTGAGCATATGCCATGCTGATTGTCCATCATTCATCCATCCACTGTTTGTCCGCTGTCTGTCAACTGCTGCCTCAAAAACTATCCCTCAGTAACCGATGTGGCGGTTTCAAGCAAACTTTGCTCAATTGACCCTATATGGCAGTAGATATATTCCCAATCTTGTATACAGATATTTTATTGGTCAATTGTTATGGTGTCCATCTTGGATTTTCCAAATATTTCAGGATAATCAGTTTAAAAGAGTATTCATTAACTGTTAGCCTGATTACTTTGAATCATCTTAAATCAATTTTTGTTTTTTAACCTTTTAAGCCTTAAATTTGTTCAAGAAAATTTCCAAAGAAAATTTTAATTTTCAGACCAAGAGAAGAGTATTTTTTAAAGTTTAGCACTAGCCGGTCATTCCAGTGGTAAATTTTCAGAAGTAGTCTTCTCTTTGTCTGCAAATTAACATTTTTCAAGACCACTGCAGAATCCCTTTTTGGCTGATATGAGTGTCAAAGGATTAATAAAGAAATATTAGTTGCCTCTCTGGGATGTAGAAGTTGGTTGAGCGTAGCTTTCGTGACCATCTTGGTCGTTTCTTCAGCACTAACTGATGGTCGCTGGCAGCATCACTCTGGTCAGTTCTTGCGGAGTCACATGACAGCATGGACTGCTAGACTGCTGGTATATGGTAGCCCTTGTCTCGGTTCATGTTTGATTGCTGAAGAAGTGACCGAGATGGTCACAAAAGCTGCACTCAAACAATTTCTACATCCCGGAGAGGTAACGAATATTTCTTTATTATGAATCATCCTAGAATCAGGACCAACATTTTTGGAAATATGTTGTTTATGTTTTGAAAACATGTTAACTTATTTATGAGCTGTACTGTGTTATACCTGTTCACAAATATCGAGAAATAATTACATGATTTTGAGTACATCTCATCCTTAACTGCTTGCCTGCTGAATTTCTGCAGACTGAATATTTTGAAAACAATTGTCACTGAAAGTTTATGGTGGCTAAGCCACCAATAACTTTCAGTCAAATTGTTTTCAAAATATTTAGCATATCCAGAGTTATTTCCCATTGGAATTATTGTTTGGTGGCTTATAGTAGTCAGACAGTTAATTTAAAATTCACTGTTTATTATAATCTTATAATTTATTCAAATTTTAATTTAGCTGTCTGGTTCTTATAACTGGATGGTAGTTATTTACGATCAAGCAGATCCATAGCAGCTGACTGGAGGCTTCTATTGGCTTTCCCTCTAATAATGCCATGAACTTGTCGCTAAATGGCTACCATCAAAGAGACACAAAGTCTGATATCACATTCTTTTCCACACTAACTACGCATAAACTTTCGCACTCTGCCAAAACTCAATCATCATCAGATCTTAGTGATTCTCTCTCTGTAGGGTGGGATTATAATATGAAACCGCAGACAAGGCAGATATAGCTTCTTTTCACAATCTAAGCAGTCCTTGTTGAGCATCCGTAATTCTATTCTTCATCAGGAGGAGGGCGGTGAGGGGAAGTTATTAGGATGAGCAATTTCTTGATCAATAAATTCAGGTTATGTCTGGGCCATTACTTAAGATTCGAGCATTGAAGAAAAACGTAAATAGCTGCTGATGTAAATTTGTCCCCGCCCCCCCCCCCCCCCCCCTTTATGTTCGTGCTTGTTCCTCATCATCTTAATGGCTCATCATCTGATCATTTTGCATCTTGCATTTCTTATATAAATAGATGAGAAACGTACGAAAATGTTAATATATTGTTAGCAATTTCTCTGAAAGTTGTTTCTGTCCGTGGTATCAATAACATTTAGTCAATTTGTTTAGTAAATAATCAGCAAACCATTGACAAGATAATTGAACAGGCATTTAATGCCTTTGACATTCATATTGATTGAAATGCACAAACAAAAACCTGCAAAATCAGAAATTCTTTAGATTTTAATTTACTATCATCTATATTTAACCCTCTAATAGCCAACCAGGTCGAAAATTACTTCTGTAGTGGGCATAGGAAATGCCAATATACAGGTCAAACCCATACCAGCTATTCCAGTGTTACATTTTAAAAAATAGTCTTCTCTTGGCCTGCAAATGGACATTCACAAAGCAAAGATTTTGATTTTCTTTACCAATCTTGACCATTAACTGTCTCGCTGCTGCAAGCCACCAGACAATAATTCAATGAGCAAAAACTCTTGACTTGCTGACTATTTTGAAAACAATTTGACTGAAAGTTGTTGTTGGCTAAGCCACCAACAACTTTCAGTCAAAGTGTTTTCAAAATATTTAGGTCAAAGATTATAACCCCAGGAATACGTCATCTGAAAAACTTGGCAGTCAGATGTTTAAGTATAGGCTTTCTAACTTGGCACTAACCTTAGAGCACTCTATTTGATTATTGAGTTAATCATTGATTCGTACTTGTGTCTATACAGGGACTGCTCCGTCACGTCTGACCTAGATTACTGTCCGTGTTTGGTCGTGGGTGAGGTTAGGG
Source organism: Chaetoderma sp. LZ-2023a (assembly GCA_034401795.1). Lineage (NCBI taxonomy): Eukaryota > Metazoa > Mollusca > Caudofoveata > Chaetodermatida > Chaetodermatidae > Chaetoderma > Chaetoderma sp. LZ-2023a. The sequence goes on from CM067359.1 coordinate 158,295,896, forward strand.
ATTTCGAGTGGTGTGAAATGACCGATTTATCGGGATGGCGCCACTTCCAGGATTTAAGCCTATGTCATATATATATAGGTGCCTATCGTAGTAGTGAAACCTCATATGGTCCTTAAGCCTTTAATCAATTTGCACTCATATCAGCCAAAAACGGTCTCTGTAGTGGTCTTGAGAAATGGCCATTTGCAGACCAAGTGAAGACTATTTTTGAAAATTTACCAGTGGAATGACTGGCTCGATAACCGAGCCAGTCATTCCAGTGGTAAATTGTAAAAAATAGTGTTCTTGATCTGCAAATGGACATTTTCTATGAGAAAATTGAAATTTTCTTGAACAAATTCGCGGGTTACTACTCAACTGGGCCAAAAGCGGCTTCTCTGCTGGTCATGAGAAATGATCATTTGGAGACCAACGGAAGATTATTTATGATAATTTATCACTAGAATGATTGGCTCAGTTATCGAGCCAGTCATTCCAAATGATAAATCTTCAAAAATAGTCTTCTGATCAGCAAATGGCCATTTTGCCAAGGACTGAGAAGACATTTTTTTGGGTTTAGGATAAGTGTGTCCTAAAAATTAATGTTAAAACAGGTCACTAAGCAACAAAAAAAAAAATTAGTTTTGAGGGCCCAAGAATTGTGGTTCTTAAGAATAAATGGTCTCTTAGCCACTTCTATTGACTAATTCAGTACCCGACCATAGCAGTGAAAATGCTCTTTTCCCAAGTTGATCTGAGTTTAGAAAGGTTTGAGTGTCTCTCCTACATGCACGTATAATGTTGTCCACAGACTTTGGAACTTAGGAGATGCATGTCACCTGATGGTGCATCTCCAATATATTGATTAACAAATTGAACGGAACAATGTTCATAATGTTCCAATTAAACTAATAGCCTTTTATGAGTGAATAATAATCTACCATAATTAGAATATTCCACATGGTATGGTATGTGAACATATTGTATGAAAGAAAAACTTGTTGGCAGTGCACTACATGTAGTTTGAAATCCACTATTTACAGCTAACAACAATACCTATGCACCTGTGTACCCTTTACAGAACAGTATTTACTTATATCTTAAACCATATGCGTAGAAACGGGCATAGGGTTTGGGTTGTGGGTGATTGGGGCAGTGGCAAGGAGCTGCGCCCATGTTTTTCTTCTCCATAGTGCATCCCCATAGTGCCCTCCTAGGTTTTGCCCCCACCCATAGTTTAGCACACACACCCAGGTCAAAGTACCTTTCTACACCCCTGTTAATAGCAATCAAAATAACACTTTGGTTGTCTGCAACTTTAACCTCTCTGATAACAATTTAGGTGGGAATGACACGCTTTAGGTCTGGCATGTCTGGATGCTTATAATGTCCCAATGTTGGCATATCCCATGACTTTTGCTTAAAGGACAATTCCGGGATGATAAAAAGTATGTTTTAATTGATTATTACATGTTTAATGAAATTGCGCCAGAATAATAAGCAGATAGAAATAGTGTAACCAACTATCGCTAGATAAAGTCAGTAAAATTTACAATTTTTCCCAGATCTGGCCGCTGCCATTTTATCGCGCCTAGGTACGTCAGCCCTGCACCACGCTGCTATAGCGATGACTGGAAGCGCGAGGCCAATAGATGTCGATACATATTTTACGGAAGTATGCGTAAATAATAGCAACTGAACAGCTAGCGCGATTCCAATGATTCTGTGATCTCTAAATAGATGCCGACGTTGGGATTAATATGATATAATGGATGTTAAAATCGGCCAAGGGGTTGAAAAGACTGGAATATATAAATATTCATAACCATCTAAGCTATGATCTGAGAATATTTTATTATTTTTTTGCAAAATAGATGAGTTTGTCTCAAAGGCTCTATCTTTGGTAATACTTTGCGTATTGTTATTAAATTGGAGTGTGCTTGAAGCTGAAAGAAATGTTGATTTGCTTGACTAATCATAATTTTGCTCACGTTAATATTGCCAGAGGTACCCAGGCCAAAAAAAGCTTGGATATTCATGAATATTCAAGTTCTGTGGAGCTTGAATAAACCAGCTAATCCCAGCTAATCCAAGCTTTTAATAACTTGGAAAAGCTTGGATTAGCTTGCTGGTATTGGCCACATAAAATTCAAGATAATTCAAGAAAATCCAAGAAAGGCCTAGTTAAAGCAAAATCCAAGAAAATTCCAGATAGCTTGAACATTCAAGAAAATCTGAGCTAACTTGAACATTCAAGATAATCCTAGCTAGCTTGCCGGTATTGGCCACTTAAAATCCAAGAATATTCCACCTAGCTTGAACATTCAAGAAAATCCGAGCTAGCTTGCACGTTCAAGAAAATCCAAGCCTGCTTGACCGTTCAAGAAAATCCCACCTAGCTTGGATTTTATTCCAGAAAGTCCCAGTTATCTAGACCCTCAAGAAAATCCCAGCTAATCCTAGCTTTTGAAATAGGTTAGCCATTAACATAAAATGTATGCATGTACACATAAATATTGCCACACAAAGATTATATATAAATATGTATGCTTAAAAAACAAAAACACCTTCATGGGAGTTGAGTTATTCAAGAACAAATACAATTTCAGCCAGACATTAGCAATGTATGAGTTTCTGACTGATTTGTCTGTTATTCTTATAGACATAGATTGTTAATGTGCCATATTAGTTAGAAAGTCACCATCACTGCATTAATTACATAGAACTGAAAAAGCTTTACCAAAACTGGTAATTCTGAATAAATCTCTGGAAATCAATAGCGTACATACCTCAAAATACAGTTCTGTTTCCATTTAAGGTTACTGATGCTAAGCATTCTATCTAACAGTACTGTCAGTGTTTCCAAACTATCATATTCTATATATCCATAGCTGGTAATGATCAATGCAATGAATATACTGTTTGCTGTTTTACAAAGACTTTAAATTTCCCACCAATTTACCAGGTCACGGTCACCTCTAGTCATGACTATACAGAACCTGTTCTTGCCTTAGTGCAAGCTATTTCAAGATAATCCAAGGTAGCATAAGTGAGTCTACAAATTCAAGGATATCCAAGTAGCTTTTATTCTTTTATGTCTGACAAAACAAAGTCCTAGAAAATCCAAGCTAGCTTGAATTCTGTCAAATCAGAAACGTCCAAGCAAATCCAAGAAGCTTGCACATTTTCATGATGATATTAAAAAAGTCCTAGAAAATCCCAGCTAGCTTGAATTCTGAGAGGGGGGATTTTCAAGAAGTTCAAGCAACTTTATAAAGTCCACGCTAATTCAAGGAAATCCAAGCTGGTATGGGTTGAATAATTTTCCAATAGCTTGGATATTCAAGATAATCCAAGTTAACTTGAAATTTATTTCACACGGGTATCCCCAAATCAATTAACATTTTGACATAAAATCTGGGAATTTTCGTCGGCCGGCAAACGGTTGTAATTTCAATAATTAAGATATTTTGATGAATTCTCCCAGTTGTGAGATAACATTATAAAGCACCGACACAGCAAATTCTGTCATTATAGCTGTAATACTTATTTTGATATGGGATGATGGATAGAGCGCATTCTGAAATTTTTGTTTAAAATTTTGCTGGCTTAGTTTTTCCCGCATGGTTATCTTTTGAACCACTAGGGTGATTCTAACATCCCTAGCATTGGATAAATCTTCGAATTTGCAGCTACAGGTAGGTATCGGAATTATTACAATCGGTACAGTGGTTCCGGCAATATTATCATATGTTTTCTCAGAATATATAATTATACTTCCCGCGATGTTATAACGGTATCTTGAGTAGGCCGGGTAATTTAACAATAAGCGCATATCGAGTGGCTACTTCATTTAACCCTTAGCGTGTGGTGTAAAATGCGTAATAGCCTACTTACAGAGATAGTGGCGGGGTACATTTGGAAAAAATGTTGCTGAAACGTGCTGCTGTCGTGCACAGCCATGACTTACAGCAGCATTGTTACCAAAATAACTGATAATACTGATAGGATAGAGAAAATGGAATCTATGAAATATAGACTTCAGTGGTCTAGGGGTTAATGATGTCCCATAGACTTCAGGTACTAGATTTACTTAGAAAACTTACTAGCTTAACTGGGCAATGTCCTAACGATTACAAATTAACACATTTTAGGGCTTCATGCATACAAATATTTACTGTACATCCTTAGTGCTCGGCAAAGATAGCGTTGGTGCGGGGAAGACGTCAGGATCTCGTGAAATCTCGCTCTCGTTGCGAGAACATGGCCCTGCCCGGGAGACAAAATAATCCCATGTTTACGATGGTATAATTCTTCGTATTATTTGTCTGTTGTTGTTATTTATGGTTCAATGTCTTAGTCAATTTAATAGTCATTTAATTAAAGGCCACTTTTACCCATCCCGGAATTGTCAGGAAGTATTTAAAATAAAATATCCTGAGACTCCTGAGAGGTTACAATTATAATGGATGGATCCAATTTTAGCTATGCTCTGCCCATCCCTAGTTAAGCTCCACCCACGCTTTGACAGTGTGGGGATCGATCGATCCCTGCACTCTGTGAATCTCAATTTCCAGAAAACTACGCAGGTAAGCTATTGAATATTTTGAAACTAATTTGACTGAGTACTGTTGCTTCCCATGGCAGCAACTAAGTGTCCAGTCAAATTAGTTTCAAAATATTCAACAGCATGTTTATTACATAGTAAAGCCATACAATTCATACAACAACACTTATTCTCCGTCATCAATTATGCGTTTGTGACGAAGTTACCTACATAATTCATGATGTAATTGATTGACGTCAGCCTACGCGTCACATAGTTGATTATGACGTATGATTGACTGAGGAGCTGGATTCATCCATTGAATTTGGAGGCTGAGGATATAACCGAGCCAGTCTTTCCAGTGATTAATAAAAATATATATAACTAGATTGCTCGGTCGATGACAAATCCCCATGTTCACCGCTTTTGACACCCATACACACGCACACACGCACGCACACACACACACACACACACACACCAGAGGGCGGAGCCAAATGTAAATGTCCTTTTTCACTCCACAATCATATGGGTAACTCGCATACCCAATTTCGTTGAATTCTGTCCAACGGTTTCGGAGATGTGTTACACAGGTTAAAATTTGACCTTTTGACCCCTCCCCCACCCCCTGGTGACAGAGCCAAATGTAAATTAGAGTTGTGCTCATTGCTCGCGATTTCCGATTTTATTGATTTTTAAACCTAAAATATAATATCGATTCTTGGTTTGGCAATCGTGAACAAATTCAAAGGTTCCATATTTCGTTGACTAGCAAATTTCAAATGCACCAATAGTATTTATTGCATCCTCACTGGTTTTAAATGAATTAATACTGGTTCTTAAATATGCTCAAAGTAGGGGTTATTTGTCTAAAGCACTTAAATTTTATTCGTACAAAGCTGATTATGTTAGCCAATTAGCCATATATCAAAAAGATCACTAGCATCCATTGTTGTGAGATGTTTATTTTTTCACAATGTTCTAGATGATCTCTAGTTCTTCTCCTACATTTTGATTGACTAGTGTGATGCATTTGAACACAAAGTACACTAAACTCTTCTATCAGGAATGAAATTTGTTGAAATAAGAACACACTGGTGCAACTGTGCATCTAACTAACGTGTGCATGCAGAGTGATTTTAGGTTGTCACTCGTAGTTACTCGCGTATGTACTCACGGCTACACTCCTATTTATGTATACATTGTATGCCGGCAAACGTAGCTACCTGGGTACGAATATCATTGTTTTAACGGTACTACTTTCTATCGCTTACTATTGCGTAATTGGCGAATTTCTATTGCTTATGATATTGTGATATCGTCAGCAATGGCAAAACGATATCGTGAGCATCTCAACTCGTTTGAGCACAACCCTGATGTAAATATGCTCTTGCGCTCTGCAATCATATGGGTAACTCACATATCAAATTTGAGTTTTGTTTAATTGTTTCGGAAGAGTTGCGTTACAAGTGATTTGACCTTTTAACCCCTGCCTCACCCCCTTGGAGGTGGAGCCAAATGTAAATATTGTCTTGTAAACCGGAAGCATGGGTAACCCACACACCAAATTTGGTTGAATTCAACCCAACAGTTTGGGAGGAGATAACATGATGGATGGACAGACAGATGGATGGAGGCAATTACAATATCCCCGATATTTTTTTAAAACGTGGGGATAATAATCTGTTGGTCTGCAATTGAACATTTTCTAGCATGTGTACGAGAAAGTTGAATTTTTAAAACCAAATATGACTGTTAACCCTTTAACTCTCATATCAGCCAAAAACAGCTTCTGCAGTTGTCTTGAGAAATGTCCATTTGCAGACCAGAAGAAGACTAGTTTTGAAAATTTACCACTGGAATGATTGGCTCGATAACCGAGCCAGTCATTCCTGTGGTAAATTTAAAAAAAAAATTTTTCTCTTGGTCTGCAAATGGACATGAGAAAATTTTAATTTTCCTGAACAAATTTGAGTATTAAAATGGGTAAAGGGCTAAGTATGAAGTGTGCCAAAAAGCACCAATGGTTGTCGTGAGCATCGCGTGATCAGACTGATCAGACAATCTTAATTACTCTTGTCTATGGACCTTTCCATTTATAGTTATGCCCGCCCATCTCTAGCTAAGCTCCACACACATCTCGCTCGTGCTGGGATCGATCAATCTCTGAACTCCCTGACTATCAATTTCCAGAAAACTATACAGGTAAGCAGCCTATTGAATATTTTGGAAGTAATTCAACTGGGCGCTGTTGCTGCCAGTCAAATTAGTTTCAAAATATTCAACCGCATGTTTATTAAATAGTAGAGACATACAATTCGTACAACATGTCAGACTATTAAGAGTTAAAGACAGGCCAAATAGAATCATTTATAACGTAATGATTATGACGTCATCCTACACACCGCTTAGCTGATTATGACGCCAGATGATAGAATGATACTCAGGAAAGGTGAATTGGAAAGGGAAGAGGGTTTTATGTTCAGATCTGTGCATGCGTGTGTGTGAGTGTCGGTGTCCACGGCTATATCTCAAAAGCACGTAACAGACCCGATTTGACTAAAATTTTAACACGGCAAAGCAACTTATCATGCAATAGGATTTCCAGACTTTGGCCATGATCCGGATAAAATAACCCGGATTTATCTGGATCAGATCAAATTGTATGTCTATAGATATCTCGGAAACTACTGGCTAAAATTTTAACACAAAATACGGTCTAGCTGTACACTAGGATTCCACAACATTGAAAGTGAAAAAATCCAGAAACTCACAAAATTCTGGAAAATCCGAAAGAGTAAAAAAAATTATTACAATGAAAAACATGTGTGTGTGAGTGTCTGATTGCATTTGTTAACCATTTATCACTCAGGCCGGCCAATTATACACCTTCTGTACATTATCGGAGTGGTCTTGGAGAAAAGTCGATATTCATAACACGAGAAGACTGTTTTTGACAATTTAGCACTGGAATGACTGGCTCAATAAGTGGCAAATTTTCCAAAATAATTTTATTTTGGTCTGCAAATTGACATTTTCTATGAAAAATTTGAAATTTTCTTGAACAAATTTTGTAAGGTTAAGGGGTTAAGTAGCGTACATATAAATAGTAACATAGTAATGGATGATTCCAGTTTTAGCTATGCCCTGCCCATCTCTATCCAAGCTCCACCCACGCTTTACTCATGTTCATCAGAAATCAATCTATCCCTGCAAATATGTCTCTGAATCTCAGTTTCCAGAAAACTATACAGGTAAGCTGTTCAACATTTTGCAATTAATTTGACTGGATGCTGTTGCTTCCTATGACAACAGCGCCAAGTCAAATTAGTTTCAAAATATTCAATAGAATGCTTATTAAATAGTAGACATCAAATTTGTACAACCTGACGGACTGTTAATTGCGTTTAAGATGGACTAAATCGAGTGATTCAGGACGTAATTGATTATGACATCATCCTACATGTCACATAGTTGATTATGATGTCATATGATTGGCTTATAAACTGGATTCCTCAATTGCACTTTATCCTGTTAATAACCAGATGTACATTCTCATAATTGGCCATAATATGTATTATTTTCATAAAATCTCGGGCTCTGCATTGCTGAAAGCTTGTTTTTTTCTATTCAACTGACCGTTGGTATTTGCATCAGGTAAACTAGCCTCTGTCCAGTCTGCTGTAGAATGTATTCGATCTATTTTTTCTGTTGTAAATTATTAACCATTTTAACCAAGCTGGCCAAAACATCTGCAGTGGTCTTGGTCTTGAGAAATGGCCATTGTGGACTGAGAATTTTTTTTTTTAATTTCTCTCTTATTGAAATGTCTGGCTCAATAACAAAGACAGTAATTCCAGTAGTAAATTTTAAAAAAATCGTGTTCTGAAAATGGACAAGCTCTATGAGAAAATCGAAATTTAATTGAACAGATTTTAGCATTAAATGATTCAATCTGTGGCAGTAGATACATAAGATGAATAACAGTATGGATTTGTAAGCTATAGACACACAGGGGGGGACTACAGCACCACAAAATCATCAGTTTATGGAGCTTATCTCTCATCAAAATCAGGCAATCAAAAGAGGAAGTCACTTGTCAGTTTTGTCTGAGGACACTTTATGAAGCAGGACATCAGTTCATGATTAAGCTGGCTAAGCCCAGCCTTTACAGTGGTCTTGAGGAATGTCCATTATTTTGCAGACCAAGACAAAACTATTTTTAGTTTGACTTTACAGAGTACAACATGCTATTATTATGCGCTAATCATTGTACGGCATTGGCAGTGATGATGATGCTAGTGAGAGCATCCAGTTTGCATTTAGCTCAACTTAGCAATTCCTATCTCATATCTCGTTAATCATACTGGACCCAAACTTAGACACATGTTTACTAATTATAATGAAAGGGCAGAAGACAATTACTTTTGAGTCAAAATTTATACACTTGTTCACTTTCGTCAACTTTTCCTTTAAAATGACTTCTTCTCAAGAACCACTGGGCCAATTTCAATTATATTTGGCAGGAAGCATCCCTCAAAGGGCATAGAGATTCAAGTTTGTTCAAATGAAGCCGATCGGCCAAAATCCAAGATGGCCACCAGCCAAAATAGCCGATTTTTAGAAACACTAAAGAATCTCTTCTCCGAAACCGCTGAAGGAATTGATTCAAAACTCATAACACATCATCTATTGCAATGGTAGACCCAAGTTTGTTCAAGGCAACCTGATTGGCCTATTTGCCTTGTGGCCATCTTGGATGACCTAGTTTTTGCGAAAATGACTTCTCCCGAACCGCTGAAGGGATAGAGCTGAAATTTGGTAAATCTGCTTAGGGACCAAGGTCCATTCAAGTTTGTTCAAGGGAAGTTCGTACATTAAAAAACATGGCCACCATCAACCAGTCAAAATTTAGCGTTTGTTGGTCATATTGGCTTTTTTGTATTTGATGTATTTTGAGGGCGAAAATTGCTTTATATATGCTTATCAGTGTGGCCAGTTCAAATATGCCACTTTCGAGACTATCGGATAAACGGTTTGGCTGCCATCTTTGTTTGTTTTCCCGCCATAGGCTCCCATAGTAAAGCAATGGGCCCATAGTAAAGCAATGGGGAATTCTTTAAACGACTTCTTCTCAAGAACCACTGGGCCAGTTTCAATTATATTTTGGAGGAAGCATTCATAGGGCTCATAGAGATCTAAGTTTGTTCAAACGAAACGGATCAGTTAAAATCCAAGATGGCCATCGGTCAAAATGGCTGATCTTTAGAAACATTTTAAAAAATCTTCTCCGAAACCGCTGGAGGAATTGATTCAAACCTCATAACACATCATCTGTGGCAGCGATAGACCCAAGTTTGTTCAAGGCAACCTAATTGGCTGATTTGCTTGGCGGCCATCTTGGATAACATAGTTTTCGCGAAAACGACTTCTCCCGAACCGCTGAAATTTTGTAAATATGCTTAGGGACCAAGCGCCTTTCAAGTTTGTTCAAGGAAAGTTTGTTCGTTAAAAAACATGGCCACCATCAACCAATCAAAATTCAGCGTTTCTAGGTCTTATTGGCTTTTTTGTATTTGATGTATTTTTTTTGGCGAAAATTGCTTTATATATGCTTATCAATGTGGTGAGTTCAAATATGCCACTTTAGAGACTGTCGGATAAACGCTTTGGCTGCCATCTTGGTTTGTTTTCCCGCCAAAGGCTCCCATAGTAAAGCAATAGGGAATTCTTTAAACGACTTCTTCTCAAGAACCACTGGGCCGATTCAATTATATTTGGAAGGAAGCATTCATAGGGCATAGAGATCTGAGTTTGTTCAAATGAACCCGATTGGCCAATTTGTCCGGCGGCCATCTTGGATTTAGGCCGGTTTTAGGAAACATCTTTAAAAATCTTCTCCGAAATGGCTTGGTGGATTGATGCAAACCTCACGAAATATGATTTATGGCAAGGGAACTTGATTGGTCAAATTGTTCGGCGGCCATCTTGGTTGACCTAGTTGTAGTGAAAATGACTTATTTCACATCAAGAGTATACTTACCTCCCTAATACTTTTGATATTGCTAAATATTGGCTTTCACTCAATAAACACTCAGATTAAAACAGTTAGGTGCCCCTACTGGGCAGGGAGTCAGAGCGTAGTCTGGCGGATGCCAGCCCCACCACCGCGCATGCGCAGACTAGCACTACCTCTTTGCTAATTTATTGGCAGAGAGTCTACACATGCTTTTGTGCTAGTGCTTTTCGTGGCTCAATTCTAAGTGTTTTTGTGAAAGTTCAGAAGTGTTTATCCCTGATAAAGATGGCAGGAAGAGTGACTTCGCCAGAGGAGGGCCCAGGACCTTTAAATCAGGTGACTTCTAGTAAAATTAGCGAGTTTTGTCCCGTTGTAATGTGTTTCCGGGACTCGCGCTAAACGTGATAAGCGCCTTGTTTAGTTGGTTTATTTCAACTAGGTGCTATATAAGACTAATCTCTCTTTGTGTTTATGTCCACAGGTCTGTGTGAAGAAATATAATGGACATCACATCAGCAGAGGGTTTGTGTCTCTCCACCATGGTTCCATTTCCTACTAATACTGTTAGGTTATCTAACCAAAAATTCTATGTCCAGTGAGTTGGAGGCCTATTATAAAGGTCTTCTCACTTTGCCCTCTTGATCCAATTCCTTCCCCTAGAGGTGGAGAGAGTTAAGAGGCGTTCAGTGGTGGAGTGCTCCAGTTCATCAGGTTGGATGGTTTGTCTAGACAAGGTGTCAGGTATCTAATTATTGATATGAGGTGATGTTAATTATTTAGAGGAAAGGGAGATAATTAACAGTATTTGCCATTGTTATCAGTATATATCTGATGGTTGTGTAGTCGAAATGTCCATTCTGCACATGTTCTGGTTAGAGATACAATTCGTCCTTGCACTGGGATGTTTGTTGGGGATAGATTTTTTCCTGTCATAGGATTAATGACGTCATAATCAGCCTTGCTCTTTATTAACATTTAAAGTTGTCCGAAGCTGGTTTTCTGATAAATTATGATCTTTATGATCATTTTTCCTTCTCTTGAGTTGGTGAGTTTCTAAGCTTAACTAGATTGCTCATACTCCTCGTCCTTTGGCCTTTTTCAGAGACCTGGTTGTGCGTCCTGTGGACGATTTTTGAGGGACAAGTTTGGTCCTCATCTCTGTTTTCAGTGTAGCCCCTGTGGTCCCTTGCTTAATTGCGAGATATGTAAGCACTGGGGGGGCGAGCTAATGTCCGAATTCTTGTGCTTGCAGGCGAAGGACAAGGTGGTGGAGGAGGAGAAGAAGAAGCTGAAAAAAGAGGTTGTAAGTAAGAAGGGTAAGAGGAAGGCCTCGTCCGCGGTGGACATGGAGGCCTTCCGGACCGAGATGTTGGGAGAGATGAGGAGGACAATAAAGGATTTGGTTCCAGAGTTGCTTCGTGGCATGCTTCCTGGACCAAATCCTTTATTGGCCTCATCATCTGCTTCGGAGCAGGTAATCCCCGCCTCTGAATCACCGTTCCTTAGTACGCTTCCGTTGTTTGAAGATTCAGAGGTGGCCCCATTAGAGGGGGCGTTCCACAACCCTGGCAGCAGGCTTATTGCCGCGCCCAATAGGGACCGTGGACGGTTGTCGCTGGAACCCGCGGGCTGCTTATCAGTCCAGGGCTATCCGCACACCGCGGGTGCCAGTACCTCGTATGGCACCTTCCCTGGCCAGTCCGGGTTAGCTCTCTTTGCTGACCCGGAGTCTAATCTGTCTGGCCAGGAGGATGAGGATTACCTGTTGGGGTCGCCGTCTGAGGACGTGGCCATGGATTATGACGTCTGTGCACCCCTCGCGGGGAATACAGGCGCCTTATTCCACGGTTCTACTCTCCCAGGGGTAGAATCCACGGTTCAGACTGTGGCCCTGGGCGCTGAAGGCCAGCGTTACCGCATACCTCGGCTTGCCGAGAGTGTCGCTGGTGCTGGCCGGGGCCGTGGTGGGGCGGTATATGCCCCGCGCTCTACCACGGCGCCTGCTCCTGGTCAAGCCAGTGAGATTAGCATGCCGGTATTGTCAGGCCCGCATGCTCTCCCTGGCTTGCCAGGGATATCAGCGTATCCGCCGTCAAGCTCTGTTGCTTGCGCTCAGGAGGAAGACGAAGGCCCCCGTCTTGTAGAGCGCTCGCAGCTAGCCACGGAGGAGGATTGGTCTGACGCTTGCCAGTGGTTGGTGAGTGTTAGACCAGATCTGCCCGTGGAGCAGTCGGCTAGCCAGCGTGATCACAGGCCGTGGTTAGCTGGTAAGCCTACTGCTAACGCTATGCCTTCTCTGCCGCTGGCAGAGCATGTCGTTGACATGTTCGAGGCGGCGGAGACATCCATTAAGTCGAGTGGACGTCTCGCTAAGGCCCCGCGCGAGGTGGCCAGGCGTTGCCGCATCGTGCCCCTGGACTACCAGCGGTACGGTGTGGTACCTAAGCCGAGCGTGGATGACCGCGCGGCTTTGGGTGAGGATGCGCGGCCAGGCTCCCGTTCTGACACGGGAGTCTTGTGTTCGAACGCGTTGCGTTCAGCAAATACCGCGTTGCGTGATGCGGAGGAGAGTGGGAGGGCTTCGATTGCCGCTCTGTCCCACATCTCCCAGCTGTTACAAGGGGTAGTAACAGCATCCGCATCGCGCCAGCCAAGTCTGGTCACAGTCCAGCGAGCCATCCAGGATCGTATCAACCTGGCGCTGGACTGTATGACGCGGGCGGTGACCAGGAGTGTCCGGGCAAGGCGCACTTTTGCCTTGGATAATCTGTGCCCGTCCCAGGACCTATACAATAGGCTACTACGTACGCCTATGACAGGTCCTGGTCTCTTTGGAGGTGAGGGATGTAGGCACCTCCAGGAGATGGTTACTCTGGTCAATAACCAGAGGCCGCTGCGCGAGCAGTTTGAGGTGCTTCGTCGTGCCAACGTTCGCGCCGCACCCCCTGCGTATCGTCCCCTGCAGGCTCGAGGTGGTAGTGGCCAGGTCAGAGGCCAACCACCATCGCAGCGTCGGCCTCGGCCGCGTGCGATTCAGCCAGCAGCGAGGGGGGCGCAGGCTCCTCAGGCGCAGTCAGCCAGGCAGCCGCCCGCGCACCGAGGTGCGCGCGGTGCTGGTCGTGGCGCGCGAGGATCTGGGCGGGGTAATCGTTCCTGATGGGACGGTTACCGCGGTGAGAACCACGCCGGTGTTTCTGGCAAAGGAGACAGTGCCGCTCTTGCACTCCTTATGTCCACCTCTATCCCTAGGTGGACCGGTGGGAGGCCGGCTAGCCGACCACATGCAAGAGTGGGAACGGTTAACTCAGGACCGTTTAGTCTTGCGATGGCTTTCAGTCGGGTATCATCCCGATTGGATGACAGGCCCGCCATCGCGACTGTCTCTAGTGCCGATCTGGACTCCAAATCCGAGAGATCCAGATCAAAGGTTGTGTATCGAGGAGGAAATAAATTCCCTCATACAAAAAGGAGCTATTCAGCCGGCACAGAGGTGTCCGGGCTTCTATTCAACCCTGTTCTTAGTAACAAAGAACACCGGAGGGTGGAGACCAATTCTCAACCTCAAGCCATTGAACAAGTTCATAGAGACACCCAGTTTCAAGATGGAGACTGTGCGCTCGGTGTTGGCGGGGTTAGAGAGGGGAATGTGGACAGCGTCGATAGATTTGAAGGACGCTTATTTCCACATCCCCGTACACAGGAGTTTCCGTCGCTTCCTGAGATTTGCATTCCAGGGCAGACAGTGGGAATTCAGGGTGCTACCCTTCGGAATTTCCACGGCTCCTCGGGTTTTCACCCGTGTGGTTCTTGCGATCACCGCATACCTCCGCAGGAGAAGCATAGCAGTCCACACGTACATAGACGACTGGCTGTTGAAAGCACACACCCGGGAAAGTTTATCGGCCAGTCTGGAGATTGTTTTGAAAACTCTCACAGACTTAGGCTGGATGATCAATTTCCCAAAATCAGAGCTGACTCCATCCCAGAAGTTTGTTTACCTGGGGATGTTCTTCGATCTAGAGACAGGATATGTTTATCCTACTCAGGAGAGAGTTCAGAAACTCATCTCATTAATTCAGTCAGTGTGCGACAGTCGTCATGTCCTGGCACGGGTTTACTTGAGAATGCTGGGGTTGATGGTTTCATTGGAACCAGTCATTCCTCAGGCCGCCTTACGCAGGCGGCCGATCCAGTTATTTCTCATGACACAGTGGACCCAGAGTACAGGTTCGCTGGACTCGAATGTGTCAGTGTTGGCGCCTCTGATTCATCACCTGCAATGGTGGTTGGACACAGAGAATCTCTTGGTGGGGGTTATGCTAACCCCTCCCCACCCTCAGGTGACTGTGTATACAGATGCATCGATGGAGGGCTGGGGAGCTTGCCTGGAAGAGTCCACGATATCAGGGCTTTGGAATCTGGAACAGTCAAAGGAACGTATAAATCTACTGGAGCTAAGAGCAGTAGTCCTGGGCCTGGAACATTTCTTACCGAAAGTTCAAGGCAAGATTGTTCTTATTCGTTCAGACAACTCAACAGTTGTGACTTACATAAACCGCCAGGGCGGAACGAAGTCGCCCAGTCTCTGTATGATGACATGGAGACTGCTTTGTTGGTGCCTGGATCACCAGATTACCTTGAAAGCAGTTCATATTCCGGGAAGGTTAAATCTGCTAGCAGACTCATTGAGCCGAAAGATGAGTGTTTTACCCACGGAATGGCAACTAAATCAATGTGTGGCGGATCGTCTGTTCGACCATTGGGGGAAACCCAACATCGATTTGTTCGCAACGAAGAAGAATGCGAAGATGACGACGTACGTCTCTCCGATTCCGGATCCAAGCGCTTTCGCAACAGATGCGTTAGCTATCAGCTGGGGGAGAATGTATGCATACGCATTCCCTCCAGCAATCCTGATTCCAAAAATTCTTCAGAAAATCAGACAAGAGGAATGCCAAGTGCTTCTGATCGCCCCGGATTGGCCAAGCCGATCATGGTATACGGATCTGCTGGACCTTCTGGTCTGCAATCCGGTTCCTCTGCCTCTGATGGACGATATTATCTTCCAGGGCAAGGCCCTTCACAACAATCCGTCAATGTTCAGATTGACTGCGTGGATGTTGTCAAGGAATCTAGAATTAAGGAGGGCTTTTCTGAGCAAGCAGCCATGTTTATGGCCAAAGCCAGGAGGGGGTCAACCTCCAGAGCATATAATTATAAAATCAACAGATTTGCAGAATGGTGCTCAAAAAGATGTATTGATCCAATGGATTCATCTATTCAGGTAGTAGCTGATTTCCTCTGTCACCTCTATGATGCCTATAGCCTCAAGCCTAACTCTATTGCTGGTTATAAGTCAGCTTTAATGTCTGTTATTCCTTGCTTGGCTAAGAGGGGAAGTGATGAAGTAAATACATTAAATGTATTAATTAAAGGCATGGGCAATCTAAGACCAAGGAATCCACCTGTGATTCCGTCTTGGAGTTTATCGCTAGTGCTTCAAGTACTAGGTGATAAGCCGTTTGAACCACTTAGTTCCATTTCTATGAAACTATTAACACTGAAGACTGTGTTTTTAATTGCTGCGGCCTCGGCTAGGCGTAGGAGTGAAATTCATGCCTTATCAGCCGAGGATGACCGTTTTGTGGTTTCAGGGGAAGGCCTTAAGCTGCTACCTAGGATTAATTTCTTGGCTAAAAATCAGTCGTTGAAATATCCAGGTCAACCTATTGTTTTGCCTGCTTTAACTAGATATGATCCTAATTCTAAAGCATGGTGTCCCGTCCGGGCGCTTCGCCGGTACAAACAACGTACGGCGGAGTGGCGCACCGACCAGTCGGCGTTATGGTTGTCTTATATTGAACCCCATGGCAGGGCTTCTAAGGACACCATTTCCAGGTGGATTGTAGAATGCATTCAGTTTTGCCATAAATCCGCCACCGGGAAGCAGGTTGACGTGGCCAAGGCTCACAGTGTCCGCGGCGTAGTGACATCCACTGCCCTATTTAATGGGGTCCCTGTGGATGATATTATGTCGGTGGCTCAGTGGCACTGTGAGTCAAGTTTTACAGACCATTATCTCCGTGACACCTCTAATCCTCTCGCCTTGTCGATTTTGAAAAAATAACTAGTCATATATTTTTGATGGGGTTTCCTCATTGCTTATATATTTCACAATTAATTTATGGAAACAACCACTAATTTGGGACTGCATCGTTCTTCACCAATGGGAAGAGGATGTCAGCAGCCATTTCAACAAGGTCAGTCTTGTGTATGTGTTGTCCATTGTTGATTGTCTTGTCACGTTACCCGTTATTAATATGATGATGGTTTTGTGTATTAATGTGGTTCATTGTTGAGAGTATACGAAAATGGAGTTTTTTCGTCTCTGTCCTGTAGTACATGGCACTTGTACGTAGAGAGCGTATAGGACGTTGAGGTCATTCGACTCTTCCTCCCAGGAAGGAGGGGGGGGAGCGCATATGACATTCGGTCATCTCTCATACATCGGGGGTGTTATCCGATGGTTAGTCAAATCCTGACTGTTTTTTCATACAGTTTCAGAAGTTTAAGTGCCTTAAACGCACAAAAGCGTATAGGGATGAGCTGGTCTTTTGACCTCGCCTCCCTCCCGCCGAATTCACTGTCGAATTCTGGCAATATCAAAAGTATTAGGGAGGTAAGTATACTCTTGATGTGAAATAAACGAAATCAAGGATTTCTTTTTTCACGAGAGAGTTGATACTTACCTCCCTAGATACGGACCCGGCCTCTCCACCCCACAGAGGCTCGGTCTTCAGGCTCTTTATAGTTGCATGTGTATCAGCCAATAAATTAGTCAGAGGAAGTGCTAGTCTGCGCATGCGCGGTGGTGGGGCTGGCATCCGCCAGACTACGCTCTGACTCCCTGCCCAGTAGGGGCACCTAACTGTTTTAATCTGAGTGTTTATTGAGTGAAAGCCAATATTTAGCAATATCAAAAGTATTAGGGAGGTAAGTATCAACTCTCTCGTGAAAAAAGAAATCCTTGATTTCGTTTATTCTCCAGAAGCGCTGAAGGGATCGGGCCGAAATTTGGCAGATATGATTAGGGCCTGAGGGCCATTAAAGTTTGTTCAAGAGAAGTTGATCTGTCAAAAAACATGGCCGCTGTGGGCCAATCAAAATATAGCTTGTTTGGTGGCCATATTGGATTTTTTTATTTGATGGATTTTGAGGCCGGAATTGTTTTTATGTGTTTTTGGGTATTTTGACCTCAAATTTGCAATTTTCGAAACTGTCGGATAAATGGTTTGCTGGCCATCTTGTTGATAAAGAGCATTCTAGTTGAAATGCCTATTGTCCAGGTGAGCGATACAGGCCCCTTGGGCCTCTTGTTAGATAAATAGATTGGGGACCATCTTGGATTATTTTCCCACCAAAACTATTATAAGAAAAGAATGTCAAGATTTAAACGACTACAAGAACCACTGGGCCAATTTCATGTAGAATTGGCAGGAAGCATCCTTGGGTTAAACTGATCAAAGTTTGTTAAAATGAAGCTGATTGGTCAATTTATGCCATGTGATCTTGGATTTTGCATTAGTGGCTCGCCCTGGACAGAATGGCCAAGTCAGAGCTTATGCCATGGAGACTGTCTGTTGTCTGTCTGCTGCACAGTCCGTCCTATGTCCATCACCTCTTGCTTTAAAACGTATCTCCTCTTAAACTGCTTGGCAGATTTGAAGGATCCTTTTGGGGTGAAAATCTTAGATTTTATGCAAAATTTACCAGAAATTGGCAAAATATAGTCCCCAAGTTTGGCTAGAATGGCCCTAGTACGCTGCAGATCTTCTATTCAGAATTTTTCTATCCAAAATTTTTGGGGTTCAAATTTTAGATTTTATTCAAAGTTTACCGGAAATTGTCAAAACACATCTCCTCCTTAAGCTCGTGATGCATTTCAACCAAATTTGTCTGGAAAGATTTTATGGTGCTTAAGACTAGAAAGTCTGTTCAGAATTTTGATTAGTCAATTTTTTGGGTGACAATCTTAGATTTAACTGGAAATTATCAAAACGCATCCTACTAACTGCTTGGTGGATTTCAAACAAATTTGGTTGAAAGGATCCTATGGTGGTAGGCTCTAGAACTTTTATTCAGAATTTTGATGGGTTGATTGTTTTTTGGTGACCATCTTGGATTTTCTGAAAATTTTCCGGAACCATTAAAAATACTATTCCTTAATCGATGGCTCGATCTCAATGGAACTTTGGTGGAACTATCTTATTGCGGTATTCAACATATCAACGAGAATTTTTTGATTGCTCACTTGTTTTGGTGGCCGTCTTGGATTTTCTGAAGATTATCTAGAAATCCTTTAAAACGTTGCGCCTAAACAACTTGGCAGATTTTAACCAAATTTGGCCGGCGATAGCCTCTAGACCTTCTATTCAAAATTTTGATTGGTTAATTTTTTTTGTGGCCATCTTGGATTTTCTGAAAATTTGTTGTAACCATTTAAAACACTACTGCTTAATCAATTGCCCGATTTTAAGGAAACTCGGGTGGAGCGATTTTGTGACGGTAACATATTACAACATATCAAATGAGAATTTTAATTGATGAATTATTTAATGGCCATCTTGAATTTTCCAAAAATTGTCCATTAGTTATTTAAATACAAATGGTTCAAATGCTAATAGTACAGGTGTGCGTCACAGGCCATTACGACTCTTGTTGTTAGAAGCACTGTTTAAAGTTTTTCTCTGAGCCTGCTTGATCTATTGATTTGAAACTCAAGAAACTTCATCTAGAGTATGACCTAAACCAAGTTTGTACAGATGAACCTGAGCTCAGGTGTTCGATATGTCTGGCAACCATGAATATTGGATTTCCGAAAATGTCCCTGACAATCCGGTAAAAGACTACTGCTCATTCGCCATTAGGCCGATTTCAACCAAATTTGTGGAGGGATTCCTTCGGCAACCACCTTGGATTTCCAAAAATGTCCAGCAAATTATTTTAAATCATTCTTAAAATTAAATGGCCAGTTACAATTTGTAAAATTTTAAAACTGAAATTTCTGTATTTCTGGCCAGAGTTGTTAAATTTTTGTTCAAAAATTTATTGACGCTACATGTAGAACATGACCTTTCTACCTAATATGCCAGTGGACAAGGTGAGCACTTTACAGGCCCTTGAATCTCTCTTGTTGTTATTACACCACAGAAACATCTTGACCATTCAATCACTACTTGCTAAATCAATAATCTGCATTTAGCTACCAGAATAAGATTTCTATGCTCGCTTACATACCCCCTTATGCCTATTCCATCATCATGCATTCCCGTAACCAGGCTTCTGGTAGGGATCACCCCAGCATAAGCCCTCATAGAGACTGGCTATCCAGTCTAAGTTCTTATAGCTTTGCGCTGAATTTCAGCTACATATTTGATTGATACTGATATGGGAATCATGCCTACAATGAAATCTATTCTCCCTAAGTTATGTTTATTGTATACTTAGTGGTGTTGTTGAGGTTTTTAACTATGGTTTATGAGTTACTGGTTTTTGTGTCAGTACCCCTGTTTTCGAGGTATTCTATAAACCATGCCTAACGTAATTATCATCATCATCAATACAAATGCTTTAAAAACCCTTATTACTCATTTATCTAATCCCAAGCTTAGTGCCTTCATAAAAATATTCAAACGAAACCTTGTGAAATCCTTTGGTCTTCAGTGTGATTACAAAAACGTTTTTTCCTGCCTTTTCTATAGAGGCTTTGTATTCTTTATCTCATCTCCTAACTAGAGAATTCTATTAGTTTTTCTTGGAGTTGTTGCTTCATTCTCCTATTTTTTTTAATTTTAGGAGTCAGTATTACCGTCTGAAAGAGTGAAGTGTACTTCCACTAAGTGCAGTCGTCAACATGCGAAAGGTTTTGGGGGTCACGTCTGTTTGAAGTGTACCTCTTGTACTCCACAAAAAATGTGTGTGATATGTAAGGGCTGGCCTTTGGTTATTTCAAAAGCCTTTTTCAAAGATTTTGCGACCAAGCCTGTTTTGCCTTCCGATCGCTCCCCCTCTGTTGCTGATAAATCTAAGTCTGTCTCTTTTGCGAGTGCCACTGTTTCATCTGCGCCAGCAATGGAGGGGGATCTTCCTCTTTGAATTCTGATGCCATTATGGCGTTATTTGCTTGGTTTGAGTCCTTCGCGAATGTGCTTACCAAATCTCTTGATGAGCGAATATCCTCTGCCATTTGTG
This sequence comes from Chaetoderma sp. LZ-2023a, assembly GCA_034401795.1. NCBI lineage: Eukaryota > Metazoa > Mollusca > Caudofoveata > Chaetodermatida > Chaetodermatidae > Chaetoderma > Chaetoderma sp. LZ-2023a. The sequence goes on from CM067359.1 coordinate 158,316,691, forward strand.
CTTCGAAAGAGGATTCGTCTGGTTCAGACGACAGTCATAAGTCTTACGGGCGTTCTCGCAAATGGGGCAAACCAACGTCCCTCACATCTAGGCAGGAATTGCGTTCCCCGAAGTCGAAGCCTAAAGATTCTAAGAAAATGTCTGTTAAAACGACTTCTGGTAACTCTCAGCCTAAAGAGCACATAAGCCTTGAGGGGGAGGCCATTACCTTCATGCAATGGCGTCGGTGACGGAATTTACCGATCATTCTTCCCATGCAAAGGTTCATTTTTCTGTTATCCCGATTGCTAGTAATGTTAAGAGATCTCCAATCTCTATGTCCGCTCACGTTATTGCTCCTGGCTTGTCCGGGCAAGCAGGTTCTAAATCCGGTATTGCTGCTGGTTTGCGTATATGAGCTCTGTGATTGTTTCTGGCTTGGCTGGACATCCGGGGGTCTCATGATCATATGATTTTTTCGTCTTCTGTTTCCGGTAACGGCTCATCCGGTTTAGGTGGTGCTTTTCCAGGTTTGCTAGATCCGGTCAAGCATCCGTCTGCCATTTCCGGTTCCGTTTTTTCCGCTTCCGTTTCCAGTAGTAGGGTATCTACTTCCAGCCTGAGAGGTGCTTTTCCGGGTCTGTTAGATCTGGACAAACATCCGACTTCCATTTCTGGTTCCGGTTTGGCAGTTTCCGCTTCCGGTAGTATTGCTTCCAATTTCCATTTCTGGTTCCGGTTTGGCAGTTTCCGCTTCCGGTAGTATTGCTTCCGCTTCCGTTTTAAGAGGTGCTTTTCTGGGTCAGTTAGATCCGGCTAAACATCATACTTCCGTTTCCGGTTTATCAGTATCTACTGGTACTCCTTCCAGGAGTTATTTTCGCGCATCTGGTTATGAGTTGCCTGATTGTTCAGATTCTTCATCTAATAGGTTGCTTTTTTCGAATGCGCCTTTGGTTTCTCAGGATTTGGTTTTGGACAATAATAATAATTTTGTTAGTTCTGATTCCAATCATTTTCACGCTTTTCCAGATCAGGTTTTAACTAGTCAGGATTTTGATCATTCTTCGTCTCTCGCTCAGTCTATTTCTGTGGTCTCTTCTCCTCCTTCCTTTTGTGATGTGGTATCTCAGGCTCCCTTATCTGTTTCTGGTCCTTCTCCTTGTTCTTCTTCGTCAGTTAAGGGAGATAGTTTTCTTCCTCCATCTTCCTCTTCGTTTCTGCTTTGTCTGCTAGAGATTTTTCCCCTTGATAATGTTTCCAAATCTTCCACTCTTTTTCAGTCTTCATCTATTCCTCCTCCTCCAGGTTTTCTCACCTTCCTTCTTCTGTTTATTCTAATCTTGGTTCTTCGAACCCTGTCTTCTCTTCCTCTTCCTCCTCTGTTCCTTCTAATTCTTCGCTTCCACCTTTCTCGTCCTCCTCTTCTTCAACTTTTGATCATCTAGATCCTATAGTGTCTCTTTCTTTCTCCAGAACTAGAATTTCAAATTGTTGATTCCGGTTTAGACTTCTCTTTGTTTTCTGTAATCCGTGATTCCTCGCTCAATCATTCTTTTGTTTCAGCTAGATTTTCTATACTTTCCAGATTTTCTGCAAGTTGTTTAGATCCATATTCTTTATCCTCTAGTCAGAGAAATGATGTTGATTTCACTCCTTCGGATCAGGTTTCCTCGGTTTCAGAACCTTTGTCTGTCTCTGCTCCTCTTCTAGAGGTTTAGGTCTCCTTCCTCTTCTAGGAATTATGATTCTTTAGTCTCTTTGGATTCTGATCTTTGTCCTGCTTCTTCTCCCTTACATTCTTCTGCTAATCCTATTCCAAGATCGGTCAGGGCCAGGGATCTGAGGAGGTTTTACCCTATCAGGGCCTCTGCAGATGATTGATCCTCGACTCATCAATGGATAGCTTCTTGTCTGTCTCTCCCTCTTCAAGATGAATTTTCGATTGACCCACCTTTTGGGGCCGCTCTTTCTTCATCTGATCCTTCTTCTTCTGCTCCTCGGGTTCTTCCAGTCGATAACTTAGTCATTGACATGTTAGATTTCTACATGAATGAGGTTCAATCGAAGGACTTTACTCTGACTTCTTAGGTAGATTCGCCAGTTCAGATTCCTAAGGATGATTTTCTTAGTGGCCTCTGCTCAGTCTCTTAACGGTCCTGCTTGGGAGGTTCTTTCATCAAACTTGAAAGATTCTGCAAAGGTTGAGTCGTCTTCGGACCTTTTTAGAGTGGAATCTGTATGTAGGGCACAGATTAAATCAGCGAATTTCTAGCTCTTCTTTCGGAAGCTGTTCTTAAAGCTCAGGAGAGGGGTGATCAGGTCCCTCCTGAGGTTTTTTGTTCTCTGGCCGATATTTCTAGAGGCTCTTTGAACTCGGTTTGTAGATCGTTAGGCTTCATTACATCCAAGAGAAGATCTAGAAAGCTATTCGAAGTTAACATTTCGAATAGTCTTAGGAGTAATCTTATTTCGGCTCCTCCCTTTGGCCAGGATGTGTTTGGTCAAGCTTCTAATATTCTTCTGGTTGAATCTGACCGTCTTAGATCCGCTAGGGATCTTCGAGATCAGATTTCTGTCTTGAAGCCTTCTACGAAGACAGACTCTTCCTCTGTTAAAAGTCCTAATTCCTCCACCAAGAGGAAGAGTCTCAGGCCTGATGAGTTTGGAGCTTATCCGTCTAGGATAATTACCAACCCTAATCGTTCTTCTAATCATCGCCCTAGATCCCAAGTTCAGCAGGCCCCTCCTCAGGCGAGAAGGGGCCACTCTTATTCCCGTGGACCTAGATCTAGTTCGAGAGGTCGTTCCTTTAGAGGTTACCAGAGTAAAAGAGTTTGAAGGAATGCCCTCTGCCCGGGTAGGCCTATCCCTTCCTCTTTTCCCAGTTTTATCCCTTCCTCTTCCCAAGCCTTTGGAAACGTTGGTGCAATCCCTTTTTCCCAGCGTGCCAGTAGGAGGGCGCCTGTCTCTGTTCTGGGAGACTTGGCAGACCCTCTTTCAGGTCTCCTGGCTAATAGATCAACTCTGCTGGGGTTATGCACCTTTCTGGATCTCTCATCCTCCGCCTCACCCTCCTTCCCAAGTGGACTCCGTTTCCTTCCAACGCGGAGAAGCTGAGGACCTTAGAAGACGGGTTGGAGTCGATGATTTTAAAGAAGGTCATAGAAGAGGTTCCCTTATGGAGAGTAGACCCGGGCTACTACTCAACTCTTTTCCTTGTCCCCACGAAGACAGGTGGATGACGTCCGATAATCAATCTGAAAAGGTTAAACGTTTTCATCTTAACTCCAAAATTCAAGATGAAGACCATCTCTCAGATTATCGGCAGTTTGAGTCCAGGCATGTGGACCTCTTCCATAGACTTAAAAGATGCTTACTTCCATGTTCTCATCCACCCTTTGTTCAGAAAATTCATGAGATTCGCTTTCAAAGGTCGGTATGGCAGTTTCGAGCAATGCCCTTCGGCCTGACCACGGCCCCTTTCTTCTTCACTTGTCTAGTGTCAACCGTGGCAGAAATCATCATTCTATCCACCTTCACGTTTATATAGACGATTGGTTAGTAAAAACAGTCTTCCTCAATTCTCTCAGTAATAATTCCAGAGGTCTGCAGTCTGGCATGTAGCCTAGGTTTGGAAATTTAATCTCGAAAAATCAAGCTTCGTTCCCTCGCAGCTTTTCACCCACCTAGGCGTTTCATTCGATCTGGCTCTGGCTCTAGTTTTCCCTTCAGACCTAAGCGTAGAAGCCATCTTAGAAGCGATGAATATTCTGTCTTCCTCTTCCATGGTCAGAACCAATTTCTTTCTCAGAGTGATAGGCTTGATGGTCAGCATCGAGAGTACTATTCCTTGGCTGGCGCTGATGAGAAGACCTTTCCAAATGTACCTCATGTCCCTTTGGAAACAGTCGGTTCACTCCATTTACCATCCGATTCCAATCAGAGAACACCTTATTCCACATCTAGATTTTTGGAAGGATCGTTCTCTGCTTCTGTTGGGTGTCCCTCTAGTCAAGTCCTCTCCACAGGTGATTATCTTCACAGATGCTTCCCAAGAGGGATGGGGAGCGGTCTGGGATTCCCTATCTGTTTCCGGCCTTTGGTCCCTGGAGGAGTTGGCAGCTCACATCAACATTCTGGAGTTGTGGGCTGTCAAGAAGGCTCTCCTCTCATGGTCGGATCGAGTGAAAGCCCTCAAAGTCTCGATTCGATCGGCCAATTCGACGGTGGTCTCCTATATCAACAGACAGGGGGGAATGAGGTCATCCCTCCTTTGTCTGGAAGTGTGGAACCTCCTCTTGTGGTGCCGCAAGAATCAGATTTTTCTAGTGTTCTCTCATGTTCCAGGCAGTCTGAATTTTCTTGCGGACCAACTGTCTCGTCCCAACAAGTTCGCCCACACAGAGTGGCAGTTAAAGAGGTTGGTTGCCAGAACGATCTTCAAATTTATGGATCGTCCCCCATGTAGATCTTTTTGCGACCTGTCTGAATGCTCAAATCTCTTTCATGTCCCCTTTTCCGGACAATCAGGTGTTGGCTGTGGACGCCCTGTCTCAGTCCCGGACAGGAATGTTCGCTTATGCGTTTCCTCCAACAATCCTGATTCCTTTGGTCTTGAGGAAGGTCAGGGACCAGATCTGCGAAGTTCTTCTGATAGCTCCCTTTTGGCCAAAGCGGATTTGGTTTGTAGATCTCGATGTCCTAGTAAACTTCCCTCGTCTTCTTCCAGTCTCCCCAGACCTTCTGTCTCAAGTGAGGGGCACATGTCTTCATCCAAACCCAGGAATCTTCAGTCTGTGTGTTTGGAGAATATTGAGTGTGTGATCTCTGAGATTAAATTTTTCTGCAAGATCTCAGGAAATTATTGATTCTGCCAGGAGGGAGTTGACGCGTAGAGTTTACAAGGGTCGACTTAAAATTTTTGGAGAATGATGTGCAGACCATGGTTTCCTGCCCGATTCTGTTTCTATATCCCAAGTGTTAGATGTTTTATCTTATCTCTGACTCTTTACAGTTGTCTGCTAACACTGTCAGAGGTTATAGATTTTCTTTGGCATCTTCACTTCCATGCTTGTTGAATGCCGATGTCAAAGATACAAAGATTCTTAATGGTTTCATTAGAGGTTCAGGCAATATTCATCCACCAATATCTAAACCTTTGCCTTCCTGGAATCTAGCTCTGGTTCTTCAGGTTTTGGCAGGACATCAATTTGACACTATCTCTTCTATTAGCTTGAAACTTTTAACCTTAAAAACTTTTTCTGGTTGCTTCTGCTAGAAGACGATCCGAAATTCATGCTTTTTCCGTCGAGAAGGACAGGTTTATAGAATCTGGGGACGGTTTAGTATTATATCCTAGAAGGGATTTTTTTATCAAAAACTCAATCCAATCGTTACCCAGCTAAACCGATTATTTTAAAATCTTTAACTTCCTTAATCTGACAGATTTTGGTGTCCTGTCAGAGCTTTAAAAGTTTACAAGCGTCGTACTGGTTTTAAGAGATCCGATCCGTCCAATTTCTGGGTTCCGTATGCGGAGGAGGTAGCCAGACCTGTCTCTAAGGCCACTATTGCCAGATGGATTTGTGAGACCATCCGTCTTTGTTATGAGATTGCTTCTCCTGATCAAGTTAATCTTTCTCACATTAAAGCTCATGATGTTAGAGGAATGGCTACCTCTTTTGCTCTTTTCGCTGGCTCTAGTTGAAGTAATGCAAGTCGCAGGATGGAAATCCGAGTACTTTTACTTCCTTGTATTTAAAAGACCATTTACCAAGCACATCCCACCATTTCCGTTAAGACTGCGTCTGCGTGAAATAGTGAGTCTTTCTTTGTTTTTTATTTATTTCTTTATGTTTAAAGTTTTCCTTGTTTGATAATCACTGTGTGATTGATTAAGATGCACCATTATGTTATGTCATTAACATTTGGTTATGTTTTGTTTGATTTTTATCCTTGCTTATGGATTCTCAAGTCTCCTCCCTCCATGTTTTAAAGTGGGGCACTGACCAAATGTACGGGTTTAGCAACTAGTTATTGAACGGTCAAGATATTTTTGTGGTGTAATAACAACCCCCAACAGACCCCCTTTAGTGGGTTGGTCTGTAGTTTTATTAACCACTATAAAAACATACTTAGCGTTCAATCACTATGACCCGGTCTCAGCCACCCCACAGGGGAATGATTTGAGAATCTATTCAGGATATATGGCACTTAAATTTAGAAAAGTGAATCTGTTTCCTAGTTGGGATCTATTGTGCATGCGCGGGCATACTTAGTGACAGGCTTCACCTAGGAGTGAGTACAGACTGGTGCCAGTCTCTGTCAGGGCTTATGCTGGGGGTGATTCCTACCAGTAGCCTGGTTAAGGGTATGCATGATGATGGAATAGGCATAAGGGGTATGTAAGCGAGCATAAAAATCTTGTTGTGGTAGCTAAATGCAGATTATTGATTTAGCAAATAGTGATTGAACGGTAAGTATGTTTTTATAGTAGTTGATAAAACTACAGACCAACCCACTAAAGGGGGTCTGTTGGTTGTTTTTTCTATTTGCCAATGTAATAACTGGATTGATTCCCGTGGTATTGTAGTCTCTAACTTGGCTTGTAAATGAGCCTTTCCCAAGACCACTGCAAAGACTAAGGGAGGAATCCATTTTTAGCTATGCTCCACCCATCTGTAGCTAACCTCCCCCCACACTTCATCCGGGTTGGGATCGATCAATCCCTGAACACCCTGACTCAATTTCCAGAAAACTACACAGGGAAGCTGTTAAATATTTTGGGACTGATTTGACTGGGTGCTGTTGCTGCCTATGGCAGCAACAGCGCCCAATCAGATTAGTTTCAAAATATTCAACAGCATGTTTATTAAATAGTAAACACACAATTCGTACATGTACAACAACATTTATCCCGTCATCAACTAAGCATTCATGACGAACTTAGCTACATCATGCATGACGTAATTGATTGTGACGTCCGCCTACATGTCATGACCATTGATTATGATGTCATATGATTGACTGTGAAACGGGACTCCTCCATTTCGGTCAGGTGGACAAGTAAAGGGTTAGAGTAGCAGTTCATGGTCCAGCAGTAACAGTTTTTAATCGATCGAATGCTCTGTATTCTACCATTGTATACTCGAGAGTGGATGATATATCTGGGCGCTAATGTAAAAAAATATGGCTTTGTCAAGCCATAATTTCTCTAGAAAAAACCTTCCAGCCCATCAGGGTTTTAACCCTTTAAGGCTTAAATTTTTTCAAGAAAATATCAATTTTCTCAAAGAAATTGTAAATTTGCAGACCAATAGAAGACGATTTTTGAAAATTTACCACCACAGGAATGACTGGCTCGGTTATTGCAGTTGTAAATTTTCAAAAATTGTCTTCTCTTGGTCTGCAAATGAACAATTCTCAAGACCACTGCAGGGGCCGTTTTTGGCTGATATAAGTGTTAAATAAAGGGTTATGATATTTCTCATCTAGCTAGGCAGCTAACTACGGCATTCTTGTTTTATATATATATATATATATATATATATTTCTTTTTTATGGCCATATTTGTCTCCATGGGTGATTGGCTTCTTAGTGAAGTATTAGAAATGATCTTGTTTTGAGCTGCATCACGCGCTGTTGGAAGCAATATTTAACTGTCTGACAGTTGCAAGCCACCTGACAATAATTTCAATTGCCAGTAATTCTGGACCTGCTGGATATTTTGAAAGCAATTTGACTTTCAGTCAAATTGTTTTTAAAATATTGAGCCGGTCCTGAGATATAACCCCTGAAATATGTTGTCTGCAAAAACTCAGCAGCCAGACAGTTACTGTATATGGTATATTTTATTAACTGACTGTCTGCCACCAACAACTTTCAGTCAAATTTTTTTTTAAATATTGAGCCGGTCCAGAGATAAAACCCCTGGAATATGTCATCTGCAAAAACTCAGCAGCCAGCCAGTTACTGTATATGGTATACTTTATTAACTGATTGTCTGCCTGCTGAATTTCTGCAGACTACATTTTCCATGGGTTTAACTCTGGATATTATGAATATTTTAAAAAACAATTTGACTGGAAGTTGTTGGTGGCTTAGCCACCAACAACTTTCCGTCAGATTGTTTTCAAAATATTCAGCAGGTTCAAAGCTATTGCCTATTGAAATTATTGTCCTGTAGCTTGCAGCAGTGAGACAGTTAACCCCTTTTTGTCAAGATAGGCCAAGAAAATTGAGATTTCTGTTTTGTGTATGTCCATTTACATGGCAAGAAAAGGTTTTTTGAAAATTTACCACTGGAAGAACTCGCTCTGTTATCGAGCCAGTGATTCCAGTGGTAAGTTTTCAAACGTAGTCTTATTATGACCTGTAAATAGGTATTCCTCAAGACTAATGTGCAGAATCCTGCTGTGGCTGCCTTGACTATTCAATGGTTGAAGCTTAGTGCATTTCTTTCCATACGTAAAACTATAGATGATGTTTATTACGTGTTTCCGCTGATTTAAAAAAAATAATTTGACTGAAAGACATCCCTGTTGAATGCCACAATAGCACCCTGTTTGTTTATTATCATGTTTCCTACATATTTTGTGTCTTGAAACCGGTCACATTACTGTTTGAATTCAACATGAACAGGTTGAATTAAACTCATGCGGTCGCAGAGATTCTCTTGTCTTCCTTCATGTCCTGATTCCATCCATCGCCCTGATTCACAGCATCTCTTTTGCATTCATCGCTGTTTAATCCATTGTCGAGAAAATAATGATGGCAAATCAATGATTGGATTTTTTTAATATTAATTATTAACAATGGTATTATTGCGATGTGATGTTAATGCGACTGTGTTCATGGGGTTTCAGATTATTTATACTTAGATGCGAAATCAGAATTTATTATTCATACGTCCTGGTACCGTTAACATACTAGCACCATAATCCTGCCCCCTTTTTGGGCCAGCATGTGCTTTTCAATAAGACAGGCGATGAATGGATACACCTGTGTTAATAAATCGTGATTCTTTGGCTCCATAAGGACATTTCAATAGCCAAAAACATGTGTTAAGATATTAGCACCGAACTTGTGAGCACATTTTAGTTGCTACATCCGGTAGTTGCCTAAGGCAGATTGTGTTGTTTATATACACATAGATACATGCAATGCCGCGATTATTCGCATCTACTACAATAAATATTTAACGTGGTAATTTCTTCGAGTTCTCCTCCATCATCCAGTGTCAATGCTGTGTAACGAGACCCACTGCGCTATTCTCTCCTGTATTGATTCCAGGCCTTTGCGCTGATAGTCTAAGCGTAGGTTTGGCCGTACATGCGTCTGGCTCATGGAATTCTATAGATTAGGTGACAGAGATCAACTTGCATTTTTCCATGTTGGAAAAATATGCTCTTTAGAGCGGCACGTTTTCTGTTAGTGACGACTTTAGTAATTAGTCGCCATAGAAGTATTCTTAGAAATCCTGTGATTTATAAAATGGAATATTTTAATCATTTTCTTGGTTCCTAATAACCATGGTTACGTTTGAAAAAGCTGATGACGTTGAAAATAAATTGTGTGAAAGTGATTGCTGCAACATCTTTCACTTAAAAAGTTTTGAAAATAATCATCATAGTGTTTGAGTATATGCGATTATAGGGTCGTGAAGATCTGTGATATGTAAGGCGAGTTTTTACGGAGTGTTTGCGCAGCAAAATTTGTACACATATTGCACAAGATAATTATACGTGGAATTGATAGACTCGTTTCATGTCTCAATGGTGACTGATCTTACCTGACTAACTGCGCAATCCACCAGATGATAATCTCAATGGCCAATAATAACTCTGGACTGGCTGAATATTTTGAAACCAATTTGACTGAAAGTCATTGGTGGCTCAAAAGCCACGAACAACTTTCAGTCAAATTGTCTTCAAAATATTCAGCATAGCCAGAGTTAAATTTAACCCCATGGAAAGTAGTCTGTAGATGTTCAGCAGGCATTGAAATTCAATTGTCTTAGTTTCAAGACACTTACTATTCAGGAAGGCTCTTTGATATTTTGAAACAAATTTGACTGGTAGCAACTGTAGCTCCCAGTAAAAATTTGTTTCAAACTATTTAATAGAATATTAATTTGTAGCAAAAAAAAAAAAGACTGCCATTTGTGGTCTGTAATTGTATTATGGCTGTGTGATCGATAATAATAATAATAATAATAATAATAATAATAATAATAATAATAATAATAAAAATAATAATAATAATAATAATTTATATTTGATTTTCTTTAGCTACTTGTTGCTTATAAGTTGTTGCCTTCTGAATAATCTTTAATTAAACTTTTAATGGTCAAATTTAATCAAGAAAATTTTAATTCTCATAGAAACATGTTTTTTGCAGACCAAGAGAAGGCCATTTTTGAAAATTTACCACTGGAATGTCTGGCTAGATTATCGAACCAGTTATTCCATTTGAAAATTTTCAAAAATGGTCTCTTGGCCTGCAAATGGACATTTGCCAAGAGCACTGCAGGCGCTGGTCTTGGCCGACTTGACCATTGAAGGATTAGATAGTGTTTTGGATCTTATACATAAGAAATCTACTCAATATTTGAAAACTATGGCCACTTAAATTTATTTCTGAAAATTATGATGATTTGAAATATCTAATCAGAAGTTTTAGGTTACAGTGTTGAAAATTGTAATATCAAAGCTTATATGTAATTAGATAGATAAGATAAATTATGATATACAGCTGTATAAAAGTGTGGTGCATACCTATAAGAAGCGATGATCCATGTGGGATATCAAAGACGTATATTGATTTATGAGTTTCATATTAATTCCTCTTAAATACTGACCAGTTCTTAATAATACTGACGCATTTTGAAAATAGTTTTATTTACAATTTGTCTTTCCTTCGAAACTGAAAATGAGTCATAAGTACCGGTATGTGTATTGCGTAGCTGTCAACAACAGCCTAAAATAACCGTCAAGATATTGCTGAAGAAAATGAAGATATTTTTGCTTATAGAATGTCCATTTGCAGGCCAAGAAAAGACAATTTTTTTTAATTACCGTCACCCCGTAAGGGTAAGAGTGTATTGCGATCGGGTCTGTCTGTCCCTCCGTCTGTCCATCCATTCACACGCCCGTCCGTCTGTCTAGCTGTATTTCAAAAACTACTGAACCGATTTGGCTCAAATTTTAACACAATCAAGGAAGTTGCGGTGAATGAGGATTTCCAAACAAGTTAGTTGTGATCAGGATGAGAGAACCCGGATCTGGATTGGATCAAATTCTAGATCTGTAGACATCTGCAGAACTTCTGATCTGATTTGGCTCAAATTTTAACACACAAAAATAGTGGAGAAATCTGTAAAATTCCAGAAAATCCGACAACCTATTATAATGTGACAAAAATGGGAGGGCGAGGGTCTGGAATCTCTGACTGCTCTTGTTTACCACTGGAATGACTGGCTGGAAAAACGAGCCTGTCATTCCAGATATAAATTTAACTTAGCTTGGCAATGGGCATTCAATAAATATGTTAGGAGCCGGCGGCTTGGTGTAGTGGCTAGCTCTTAGTACTACTTAATGGTAGAACTCGGTTCATGCTTGGGCTGTTCACCTTCGTCGAAAACATAGGCAATCTCCTTCACTCCTTGCCTCTCTCCACCCAGGAGTATAAATGGGTACTACCAGTGTAAAAGCTGGGGAGGTTCTGAATAATACTGAAATAAAACCAGCCTAGATATGGCGTGAATGGGACCTGGAATCAGGGACTCGACAGACGCCAATCAAACCAAGAACTTCTTGGCATTCATTAAGCAAATACCTGGATTTTCTTGACCAATTTTTTCTGTTAGCGTGTGATTTATTATAGGTACATGTTTATAATTATCCAGCTAAAATGCTTCTTCATTAACCACTTAATGGTCAAGCCGGCCAAAACCGGCCTCTGTTATGGTCTTGTAGAATGTCCATTTACAGGCCAAGAAAATTGAATCTTTGAAAATTTACCACTGGAATGACTGGCTCGATAACCGAGCCAGTCATTTCAATGATAAATTTTCTAAAATTGTATTCTCTTGACCTAGAAATGGACATTCAATATACAGATATTAAAATTTTTTGGAGTAAATTTGACAATTAAAGGGCTATGTGAGTGAGGTGGTTCACAACCAATATATTTGTCCGTCTGTCTGCCGGTCTATCAAATCTTTTGCCTGTTTAGTCACCAACATCGCAATTAAGAAAGTCAGTCACGCACTAATTAATTGCGACTATCAACTTGTATAAGTTGGTCTGTCGGTCGGTCGGTCAAATTCTTTAGTTTTTGACAAATCTGTCCATGCATCTCAACTATAAGGGCATTAATTGCACACAAATTTTGTCACCTAAGTGTTTTCCAGACAAATTATTTAAAGTTTTTAAGCCTGTTTTCAGGATATTCAGAGTGAAATTTGAGATTTATTACAGACAAATTGTTATTCACAATTTAGGCCTATGAAAACGAAAACAGTGCGTTACTTACAAATTTTATCCATATATTAACAGTGTTTTAGTGCCACTGTTTGCAATGCTTGAGAGGCTACTGTCAAAAGAAAGAATTTATCGTTTATCAATAAAACATTGGCAAATCACAGCGCTAAGTAAAACCACTGTCCTCTTGCCAAATAATACACTCCATATAGACTCCTGGATCCTGTACAAGTATTCCTAAGCTAGGATTTACCCTACTGATTTACACAGAGGTATTTTCAGTGTAATTCGTAATCGTGTGTATTACATCTAATGGCTTAATAGGCATTACAGCAGTTCCTTATCCCTTTAACCTACAAATTTGGTAAAGAGAAAATGTCCATTTGTAGGCCATGAGAAGAGTATTTTTGAAAATTTGCCACTGGAATGACTGGCTTGGGTGATGCGCCAGTTATTCCTGAGGTAAGTTTTCAAAATTCATCTTCTCTAGGTATGCAAATGAACATTTATAAGACCACTACCGAAGCCGTTTTTGGCCAGCTTGTGTTAAAGGTTTAATAAAGTTTATAGCTGTTCCTTAGAACTCTTTTCAAACTGAATTTTCTGTTTTTCAGGATCAGTCAAATATGGAACATGCTGAGTATTTTGAAAACAATTTGACGAAAAGTTGTTGTGGAAGCCAGAAAATTTTTATTAGAATAATTTTCAAAATAATCAGTATACATTTCATGTGTATGATAATTGATATCATGTGTGAAATATCGGATGAAGTGTGTTCTAACCACTCCTTGTATGATATATAAACTATTTGCTGCTACCTTTTCAATCATGTTCTAGATCCATGAGTAGTTTATTGGATGTGTTTGAAGACTACTGGAAGAAAAAACTTGTTACTCTCCGTTAACCCTTTACTGGTAAAATTTGGTCAACAAAATTTAACTATTTTTTCATTGAATGTTCATTTACAGGCCAAGAGAATGCAATTTTTGAAAATTTATCACGGGAATGACTGGCTCGGTTATCGAGCCAGTCATTCCCGTGGTAAATTTTCAGAAATGGTATTCTCTTGTCCTGTAAATGGACTGCCATAAGACCATAGCAGAGGCCGGTTTTGGCCCGTATGGTTATTAAATGGTTAACTTTGTAAATGTAATTGTTAAAGCAGGTGGCAGTTTAAAAGGCCACTTAATTAAAAAATAAATGCTAGGTATAGACGGTTATCATGAGAACACAAATAAGTTTACAATTCAGCAGTAACTGCATAAATCACTAACTGTAATCACGGAACTGAGATATATTGGTATATAAGTGTGATATCTGGCGTATATTTAATCCTTGGATATTGGTTTGTTAGAGTTTGTCAGAATACAAGATTTAGTTTCACTGTAGAAGGTTTCAATATTGTGATTTTCATGATTGATGTTATTTCAAAGCTGTTTTTCATTTAGCTTTAATATTGTTCTATTTTGTGACAAATGTGCTATTAAATTTAATCGTAATGTATACAAATATGGTTTATTATCATCATCGGTTTGCCAAATTTAAAATTGCTAATTTGTGTGGCTTAAATCTTAATCATTTAACACTCAAGCCAGGCAAAAATGGCTTCTGTAACAGTGGTCTTTTGAAATGTCCATTTGCCGACCAACAGAAGTCAATTTTTGACAATTTACCACTAAAATGACTCAGTCATTCAAGTGATAAATGTTCAAAAATTGTCTTTTGTTATGCAAATGTATAATTTCTGAGAATTTAAAAAAGAAAATGGTTAAATGAAAATGCAGCTCGTTTTCTTTTATACTACGCTATTTAGGTGATTTTATGCCATACATCGTATTTGAATTGTGAGATGTGATTTTTAGGATATCTTAACACTTTAGTGGTGAAGCCGGCCAACACCGGCCTCTGTTCATATGCAGAACAAGAGATTATTTTTTAAGGTTCACGACCGGCCTGAGTGCAGCTCGATAACCGAACCAGTCAGTCATTCCTGTGGTAAATTTTCAAAAATTGTCTTCTTGGCAAATACGGTAGACATTCCATGAGTAAAAATTTTAATTGTCTTGAAAAATATTAACCATTAACTCTTTAATGGTCAGATTTGCTCCAAGAAATTTAAATATCATCCTATTGAATGCCCATTTACCAGCCAAGGGAATACACTTTTTGAGAATTTATCACTAGAATGACTGGCTCGGTTATCAAGCCAGTCATTTCAGTGGTAAATTAAAAAAATTGTATTGTATTATCAAATGGAATGACTGGCTCGGTTATCAATTTGACGGAAAGCCGTTGCTGCTATAGGCAGTTTTCAGTAAACTTATATAAATTTATTTCTTGTAACTTGCACCATAGGAAATTACAACTACCATTAAATTGTGCTATACATTTCTATGCGCTCACTATGGAAGCCAGCAGAAAAATGACTAGCTTTAGCATTACGAGAATGGTTTTATACCAACAATTGCGAACAGGCGAAGACAAGAGAGTAAAATAATGACGCCAGCAAATACCTATCTAAAATGGCGGCTACAGTCCTAGTTAGTTAAAGTATCCATAATGTAATAAATAGTCCTAAATTTATCTAGGATATGTATCTTTTATGAATAGATGAGAACTTTAAGCTGCAACAACTTCCAATCAATTTAATTTTAAAATGGTAACAAAATATTTTTCACATCATAGATAATTGGTCATACCTGTTCTGACAATAGGTGAACGGATATTTGTCTCTCGCATACAGCCATTGCAGGTTAAATGCGCCATTTATCAGTGGCAAAATTTTAAAAATGCGCTTAACCATTTAACCCTCACCCCAACCAAAAACGACATCACCAGTGATCTTGAGAAATGTCCATTTGCAGACTAAGAGAAGACTATTTTTGACAATTTTCTCCTGGTAAGTTTTCAAAAATAGTCTTCTCTTGGTCTGCAAATGGACATTTTCTGTGAGAAAATTCAACTTTCCTTGAACAAATTTGAGTTTTAAAGGGTTAAAAATCGGTTATCTCAGTAAGATATCTGAATATATGTCAATTTAGCAGTAAAAATAATAAATATTATTACGGGTCATGGTGACACAACTATTGCACTTTCAACATTTATGAAAAATTCTTTAATTGCGTTGAAATAACTGTTCAATATAAGAACAGTTGCACAGGAGCATGTAAGGATTATCTTGACTGAGACTGCTATGTAACTAATACAGCGCTTAAAATCAATAGACGCTTAGCGAGGTTTATAAATGTGTAAACAGTTTTTACCCATTTTATGCGATTGTTTAAGATAAGCGAGGATTGCAAGTTCCGTCATTTGTATCACTTAATGCGTTATGCGCTTTGCATATAGGATATGGCTGAGCAGTTTTATAGATTTAGCTCAAGGAGGCATCAAACAGGTATGATTTTATAAAAGGTGGGCAAAAAATGTCGCCCAGGTGGGCGAAAAATGTTGCCCAGGTGGGCGAAAAATGTTGCCCATATTATGCTCTTTTTCTGGATGTGGAATTCTGCTTAGAATGACTCGGTATTAAGTGACTTTAAAGCTGGTTGAATTTAAAGAACGCTGTCTGATTTTAAAAGTGGCTGTCTGATTTTAAAAGATTTTCCTAAAAACTGTTTCTTTGCTTGAAGATATGATCCACATATGATCGCAGAAACAGGAACTGGGCTATAGAAGCTGGATACACTCAGCATTACGTGACCGGACTGAAAATTCAACACTTGAATTTTATTCATTGAATTGCAATTATTAAACTGTTGAATTGTTTGCGTCAGTTTCACCTGAGTGGGTGCCATGCAAGATTATCCAATGGCTGTGAACCACCCGTCATCGTTCATCTTTTTCTTAAAGTGTATCCTGACAATTCTCTGGTCCCATTTGGTTCCAGAAATCTGTTTGATCAATGTAATTGGTGGCCATCTTAGATTGTCCTAAATCCTCAGTAAATTCCTTAAAAGCATACAGTTACGGCTGAAGTGTTACAAAAATCTCATTGTTCAATTTAGTTGGTGGCTGTCCAATGGATACTTAACCCTCTCATCTATGAATCCAGGAAAAAATATTTTCTACAATATAAAACTTGTTCTGTCGAATATTTTGAAATTAATTTAAGTGGAAACCTAATTAAGGCAACAACATCTTCCAGGAAAATTAATTTCAAAATACTCAACAGTTTTCCGTAACCCTTCAGCACTCATATCAGCCAAAGATGTCTTCTGCAGTGGTCTTGAGAAATATCCATTTGCAGACCAAGAGAAGAGTATTTTTGAAAATTTATGACTGGCTTGATAACAAAGCCAGTCATTCCAGTGCTCAATTTTCAAAAATACTCTTCTCTTGGTCTGCAAATGAACATTTTCTATGAGAAAATTAAAATTTTGGGTTAAAGGGTTAAAAATGAGATATGGGGAATTTATAAGTGAAAGGGTTAATAACCTGCTGTACATGTTCAAATGCATCTCATGTTCTAGTGAATTTTGAAATCTATTTGACTGGAAACTACATGTTGCTGCCTAAGATGAATTAACCTGTAAATTTCACAGTCAAACATATAATAGCCCTTAAGCGAGCTATAGTTGTGAATTAACCCTTTAATGGTCAAATCTGGTAAAAAAAAAAATATTTTCTTGTTAAATGTCAATTTACAAGCTAAGAGAATAAAATTTTTGAAAATTTATCACTAGAATGACTGGCTCGGTTATCTAGCCAGTCATTCCAGTGGTAAATTTTCAAAAATAGTCTTCTCTTTATCTTAAAATGGACATTTCACAAGACCACTGCAGAAGCCATTTTTGGCTGATATGAGTGTTAAATGGTTAATAAACATTGTGTTGAATATTTTGAAACTAATTTGACCTGGATCTGTTGCTCTATCTCCCAGTAAAATTAGTTTTAACCCTTACCACTCTGGTGTTGAAAATTTAAATTTTCAAATTAAATTAAAAGATGAACTGGTGTTCATTTTTCAACAAATTTTGTTGGCGATGATGCTGTTGCAGATTAGCAACGTCTTCCACCAAATTTGTTGAAAAATGTGCACGGGTTCTTTGATATTGATCCAGTAAAAGATAGAATATTGACATCAGTGTGGTAAGGGTTAAGACATGCTTACATGTATAGTTACCATCAAACACTCCTATGATGGATAACAAATAGTTAGATGCACTGAGATCATATTGGATACAGGCTTATCATAAACAAGCCCCCATCCATCTCATCACACACACCCCACCCCCTCCCACTCCTCCAGAGAACCGATGCACAGATTTAGTTGATGTTATCTTTAAAACAAATAAGATGGCCTTTAAGGACACAGAGATGCATGACAAAAGCAGTTAAGGACGCCGTAACACATGACAAAAACCTTATTTCTCCATGTTATTTAATATTATAATTTATTTAAGGAAGGGAAAATTGACAAAGGACATTTTAAAGTGATGAAGTGGCAGAAATCCTAGTAGGTTATTAGCTTACCTGGTCAGAATGACCAAGTGAGCTTATACCATGTCGACCGTCCATCATCCGTCCGTCATTCGTCCATTCGTTCTTTAGCTTTTTCTTTAAATGAATTCTTATCAAGAACTACTGGACCAATTTCAATTATATTTTGCACGAAGCATCTTTAGGGCATACAGATCCAAGTTTGTTCAAATGAAACCGAAACCAATTTGGCTCCATAACCACTTGTGAGATTGATTCAAAACTCATTAAACATCATCTAGGGAAAGAGTTGAATCAAGTTTGTTTAAGGAAATTTGATTGGTCAAATGGTTTGCGGAATGGTTTTCGCGAAAACAACCTCTGGAACTGGTGAACAGATCGGGCTGAAATTTGGGAGATATGATTAAGAACTAAGGGAAGTTGATAGGTAAAAAAACATGGCCACCTGATGAACCGATCAAAGTGTAGCATGGTTGGTGGCCATATTAGATTTTTTTATTTGATATTCTGTTTTTTTATAGGCTTTTGGGTGTTCTGAATTCAACTTTCAAAACTGTTGGATAAAGCCTTTGGCAGTCATCTTGGATCTTTTTCCTGACAAAAACTCCCATACTAAAGCAATAGGAAATTTATAATGTTTTCTCGAGAACCACTGGGCTGATTTAAATTATATTTGGCAGAAATCATCCTTAGGGCATACAGATCCAAGTTTGTTCAAAGGAAGCCAATAGGGGATCGATTCAAAACTCATGAAACATCATCTGAGGCAACGCAGCTGAACCAAGTTTGTTCAAGGGAACTTTAATGTTTTGGCAGCCATTTTAGATAACCAAGTTTTTGCGAAAACGAGTTCTCCAGTACCACCAAAACAGATTAGGCTGAAATTTGGGAGATATGACTAGGGACTAAGTGCCATTAAAGTTTGTCCATGGAAAGTTGATACGTAAAAAGCCCCATGGCCACTGTGGATCAATCAAAATATAGAGTGTTTCGTGGCCATCTTGGATTTTCAGAAAATATCTCAGAAAATCATATGAAAGACTACTTATTATGGGCCAATTTTAATTGAACTTGGCTAAACCTTCACATAAATTAGATTGGTAAATTTTTCCAGTAGTCATCTCGTTTAGTTCAGTTGGGCCAATTGCCAATAATTCCTGGTGGGTAGTGTAGGCAGGCGCCTTTGACCTCATATCTATATACCATTTCAGCCACATCACTTCAAAATGACCTTTTGTAAATTTTAGCCTTAATTTTTTTGTGCCACCTATGAGATTGCAAATCATTCAATTGAAAAGAGGTATATTATTATATAAGTATTTTAGATCAAGCAATAGCAAGCCTATGCATGTTCAGCATTAGCATAGTTATTGTGTCATGGTCGCAGTCATATGAGAACTCATTATCACGTTTTTCTAAGAATAATTACAGCAAAATTGCACTACCTGGAACAGCAAAATCTGTCTTACGTAGCAAGATTATGACATGTCAAAAGGTGCTATCGGATGACAGGTGATCTGTCTAGCTATTGACTTTAAAGGTGCTACTAGGGTAGGCCAGTTTCTATAGGAAAAGACTTTGATCATAAGATGGTGGCTCATTAACTGTCTCGCTGCTGCAAGCCACCAGACAATGAGCGAAAATCTCATGACTTGCTGAATATTTTGAAAACAATTTGACTGAAGGTTGTTAGTGGCTAATTCACCAACTTTCAGTCAATTTGTTTTCAAAATATTTAGCAGCTCTAGAGATATAACCCTTGGAATATGTCATCTGCAAAAGCGCTGCAGTCAGACAGGTGAGAATGGTGGTTATTTGACCACCTTTATTGATTAAAACACCTAACGCGCAATTGAAGGCTTTTGACCTTCAACTATTAATATCTGTCCTCTATTCAATTCAGCACAGATCCTATCAGTTTTCATTATATTGATCCGCATACAGATTTCCGTTGCAGGTAAAGACTCCGTTCTTTAATAGGACTGCCATTGATTGTGTAAACCCGCCTACTTCTGATGACTACATTAGTTATAGTATAGATCTGTATATAGAATAGATGGATGCTAATATTCCTATTGTTGGAAATTTCTTTCCGCTAATTAGGTTTGTTTGTTGTAGGTTCTGGAAATAAAATTATTAATAAATTATGTATATTATAGAGACCTGAATATTATAATGGGAATTAATTATTAAAATTTTTACTTGTTTTCTAAAATATAATTTAAAAATCTATGCACATTGGTTAATTATAAAGAGACTATCTTTAAAAATTTAGCAATCTTATCAGCCAATGATGAATTTGGTAAAAAACATACAAGTTTAGCGTAGTCAAATTCCATCCTCATGAAGGCCATTTGAACACAATCTTTTCAAGTTTACGATTAAAATTACTGGCTCCGTCGTTCCAGTTGGGAATTGTCTAAAATTCCCTCTTTACTCGCAAATGCACACTGCCCAAGATCACTGCATAGCCTATTAAAACTGACATGTACCAGATACGACACATTCTATATACAATATGAAGTATTTTAGTCAACATTTTAAAATTCATTTGTCTGCAAAGTGTTGTTGCTTAAGTTTTTAGCCAAATTATTATATTAATCCTTTATCTAACACTCATGCCAGCCAAAAATGGCTTCTGTAGCATTCTTGAAAAATGTCGATTTGCAGATCAAGAGAAGACTGTCTTTGAAAATTTACAACTGGAATGACTGGCTCGATAACCGAGCCAGTCATTCCAGTGGTAAATTTTCAACAATGTTTTTGTCTTGATCTGCAAATCGACATTTTCTTTGGGAAAATTGAAATTTGTTAAACAAATTTAATGATAAAAGATTAACAGCTTAATTTTCTGAGAGAAATTTAGATACTGGCATCAGTTTTTTGGACATTGAGATTTAGGGAGTTCAGGGTTCGATCGATTCCAACATTGGCAAAGCATGGGCAGAGCTTAGCTAGAAATGGGTGGGACATAGCTAATACTGGAATCATCCATTAGCCGTGCCTCTTTTATATAACTGTTGCCATTCCTATATGTTTCGGCGGATGTTATCTGTACTAGCTGAACCTTTCTTGGTCAGCCTGACTGTTAAAGTGTTCAAGTTGAACAACCATCTCTGAACCAGAGAATCATGGATGTAGTTATACTCTTTAATCCTGGAAGTTCCAGTGTCTCAATTTCAAGACGGCTAGACAGGGAAGATTTTGAAAATTTTGAAACTAACTTGACTGGGAGTGGCAAAAACAACTCAGTCAAATTAGTTTCAAGATATTCAACAGAATAATTCTTGCATCATAAAGAATTTGTCATTTCTGGTCTTTGAGCATTAACTCTTACCACTCTGATGTCAATATTCCATCTTTTACTGCATCACTATCACAGAAACTGGTATACATTTTTCAACAATTTTGCTGGAAGATGTTGCTGTCTATGACAGCATCTCCCACCAAATTTGTTGAAAAATGAACACCAGTTTATCTTTTAAATTTAATTTGAAAATTTAAAGTTTTGACACCAGAATGGTAAGGGTTAACGGGTTATTATTTATCTTCATCAAATAGTCATCAACAGACGGCATCAGTTTTGGATGGAATGACAATATTCCGTATCGCTCGTGTAAACAATGTGTTGTATATATCACTGCTATCACACGCTCACATTAATACGGCGGTCATGATTTGTGCTTGTTGGAACTAATTATTGACACAATGCCATATTAATCAAGAGCTCATTACGGATTAATAATGGATGTACCGCGTGTTGTTTCCATGTATGACATGTTTGCGAAGGAGTTTTTCGGCAGTGCCGGCGGAGGTAAATATGATTGTGACAGTCTGAGTTTATTTGTTTATGGTATTATAGATTATTGTTGTTGATGTCTGGGTTGATGAAAATGATTAATATATAATTGTGTGGTCAGTGGTGTGTATGCGTGATTGCATGCATCTATGCATGCTCATGTATGCAAGTCTTAGGGATTATGTGAGAGAGTATAATGTGCATGCTTGTGTATGCAGACATGTACATGAGTGAGTGCATGTGCGCAAGTATGCATGTGAGAATGTCTAAGTATGTGCATGTATTTCCCAAACAGCTCGGATCAGTTTTGCACAGTTCGGGTCAGTTGTGGACATGCACTTCTGGTCAGTTGTGGACATGCACTTCTGGTCAGTTGTGGACATGTACTTCTGGTCAGTTGTGGACATGCACTTCTGGTCAGTTGTGGACATCTACTTCTGGTCAGTTGGGGACATGTACTTCTGGTTACTTGCTGGCATGCAGTTCAGGTCAGTTGTGGTCGGTTTATCTCAAATGATGTTGCAAGGGTTCATCTTTAACAATTTAATGGTTAAGCCGGTCAAAACTGGCCTCTGCAGTGGTCTTGAGGATTGTCAATTTACAGGCGAAGAGAAGAGTATTTTTGAAAATTTACCACTGGAATGACTGGCTCGATAACCGAGCCAGTCATTCCAGTGGTAA
This sequence comes from Chaetoderma sp. LZ-2023a, assembly GCA_034401795.1. Classification (NCBI taxonomy): domain Eukaryota; kingdom Metazoa; phylum Mollusca; class Caudofoveata; order Chaetodermatida; family Chaetodermatidae; genus Chaetoderma; species Chaetoderma sp. LZ-2023a. The sequence continues at coordinate 158,339,077 of CM067359.1, forward strand.
ATTTTCAAAAATACTCTTCCCTTGGCCTGCAAATGGATATTCAATAAGCAAATATATAGATTTTTTTAATTGACCATCTTAAAAAGGTTAAATAAAGCAATTTGAAAGAAATTGAATGTAGCAGTTTATGTTTCCTATTTTGATTGAATGTTGTTTGTTTATGCTTATGCTATGATGTTTTGAGTCGTATCTAGTGAAATTGAATCTTCCTGATATCCTGAAAACAAGTTTGTTGCTCAATCATGAAACTATTATGCTTAAACAATTAGCTACTGTTGTTTCGGATCTATTATACGCACCAATAGACAGTAACGAGGGTGACAATTTAACCCAAATCTGTAGACAAAAAGTCTTATAAAGATGCATAACACGCATTTAAACTTTGGAAATTTTTTGTCGAAAGTTTAATTTTTATCTGCTGCCACCATTTGAAATGGTAATCCCCCCCCCATCCATGTTTTCGCGAGATTGGCGCTAACGAGAGCGAGATACCATCATCAGTCACTCTATTCGTCTTTTACAACTTAGTATCATGAAAGATGAGCATATCCTCGGCTCTGTTGTTATAAAACAATAATATTGTCGGAAGTTGACATTTATTGTCGTAAAATTAATTTATGATCAAGCATTTGAAAAACCCGGCATCCATTAAATTTACTTCGCTCAGTCATCATCTAACTATCATTGTGCATTGAAGTCGTCCCAAACTAAATCGGCCAAGTGAACAAAAATCTTGCCAACACATGTAAATATACTAATGCCACATGTCATGAATGCAGTTGCCAATATTAGGATATAGTGAAATTATTACTCAAACTGTTTTAAAAACATCTTCTTGGAAACGTTACAAAATCTGTTCATATTTGTGACGCCTTCCAGTCTTATATTAAGTTTAGTGGAACCCCTCCAATCACAAAAGTGGTTTAATTTGCGAGTATGTTAAGAACATAAGAAGTGACCTTAGCCTACCTCATTTTAATTTCTCAGGTTTTCAAGCAATTTTTGTCGTACGTCTGATTCCGTTTTGGATCATTTTATGTTGGTTGTTTTCTCTACTCAATATGGATGTGCAATAACTAAGGTAGACTACTTGGTTGATACGTACAATGCTACAACTGGGTGCTGTTTTGAGCTAAAATGTTGAGCTAAAAAATATGGACAAGGTATAAATTAGTATGTTGTATGCAGCCCCCTTCTTGGCCTGAGTAAACTGAGTAAAAAGCTTTGCATAATAGACTCGAAACTATAGTATTAATTTTCAGTGGTTTTCAAATTCAAAACCATAGATTCTCTGAAGTGTCTGTCCAGGACTACCTGTTATGTCGTCATCCTCTATAGAACTCGATGATGATTATTTTCATGTCAAGACGAAAACCATTTTCTGTGGCTCCTAATGCATGCATGCTATGCTTCCAAGGGTAATGCACCTCTTCTGAATTCCTGCAATTGTGCTGACAACCGCCACTCAATCTTTCATTATCTCTAGCTGAAAGATCAAGTCTTAACCTTAATGCAGGAATCAAATTTTGGGCATGCCCAGCCCATTCCTGGTTAAGCGCCATCCAGGTTTTCCTTGTGTTGGAATCGATCAATCTATGCACTCCCTCAATCTCAATTTCAAGAAAACTATACAGGTAAGCTGTTGAATATTTTGAAACTAATTTAACTGGGTTCTGTTGCTGCCTATGGCAGAAACAGCGCCCAGTCAAATATGTTTCAAAATATTCAACAGAATATTTATATCGTAGTATTAAGACATACAAGTCTTACAACAATGCTTAGTCCATCATCAATTAAGCCTTCATTATGAACTTAGCTATGTCATTCATGATGTAATTGATTATGGTGTTATGTTACATGTCATGTAGTTGATATGACGTCATATGGTTGATGGATAAACTGGAGTCCTCTATTCACATAAGCTTAAATAGCCTTCATGGAACGCAGTTCATCATGGTGAAACTAGGCTTGTCAGACCCCATACGCTCGGCGGCAGCGGCGGCAGTGAGAATGATCCTCATACATTTGTTAGCCAACAATATTGAAAGTCTGACCATGCTTATTCTGAGGAGACTGATAAAACTGTTGCTGCCTTAGTCAGCAATGACTGCCAATTGAATTGCTCGAAATACATGTATCTTCACAAAGTGTTAAGACATCGAAAGTTCTGCTGAATATTTTGAGAACATTTTGGTTGAAAATTGTTACAGCAGCAATTTTCAGTACAATTGTTTTAAAAGCGGCTGCTAGTGACACTTGCATTTTCTGCTGATTATTTCACAAACAATTTGGAAAGCAAAGTTGTTGCTGCTATCGCCAGCAACAATCTTTCGTCAAATTGTTATAAAATATCTTGCCTAGTATTTCCCCGTCGAAACAGTTCTGGAACTGTTAAAGAATTATTGTGTTCCATCTGTTCACATCACAGTTCTAGTACTGTCCATGAAAGTTAAACTTTAAAGTTCAAGAACTGTTCTTCAGTTGTTCCTGAAAATTTTTCAAGAACTGTTTAGGAACATTTCAAGACCTTCAAGGCTCCTGTGTTCTTCAGTTATTGCTGAAGCGATTGCAAACATTTTAAGAACTAAATTCCTAATCTGGTCCTCAGTTGTTCCTGAATACACTTATTTGTACCTGAAAATTGTCAAGAACAGTTTAGGAACATTTTAAGAACTTTCAAATTCCTGATTTGTTTTTTAGTTGTTCCTAAAAATTTTCAAGAACAATTTAGGAACATTTAGGAACATTTTAAGAAATACATTTATAAAGTTTTAGAACTGTACTTAAGTTGATCTTGAATATCTTCTAGAACAGTTTACGAAAAATGCCCTATTAGTTTAAGTTCTTGAACAGCTCTAAAATGGTTCCAGAACATTTCCAGAATCGTTGTTCTAGACATGTTCATGAATAGTTCTTGAAAATGTTCTAAAACACTACAACACTTTAAGAACAAATGTTCTAGAACACTAAGAGCAAATGTTCTAGAACACTGTAAGAACAAATGTTCTAGAACACTTTAAGAACAAATGTTCTAGAACACTAAGAACAAATGTTCTAGAACACTAAGAACAAATGTTCTAGAACACTTTAAGAACAAATGTTCTAGAACACTAAGAACAGATGTTCTAGAACACTAAGAACAAATGTTCTAGAACACTTTAAGAACAAATGTTCTAGAACACTAAGAACAAATGTTCTAGAACACTTTAAGAACAAATGTTCTAGAACACTTTAAGAACAAATGTTCTAGAATACTTTAAAAACAAATGTTCTAGAGCAGCGATTGAGTTGTAACCAGGGCATAATTTAGAATTTAATATTTGCATAGCATGAATCTCTATGCAAATTATAAACTGCATAGTTGTCGTCAAAAATGTATTGCAATTAGCTGTTTCACTGCTAAATTCCCTGTATCTCAATATCTGAGCAAACAAACAGGAAAGCTGTTGAATATTTTGAAATTAATATGACTGGAAGCCATTGCTGCCTTAGGTAGCAATGGCTTCCAGTCATATTAATTTCAAAATATTCAACAGAATATGCTTTACATTGTAAAGAATTTCGTTTTTCATGGATTTGTCGTTGAAAGGGTTAATGACAGAACTTATGAGAATCAATGATAAATTGCAATCCTGTACAAATTTTGCATAGCAGATATAGCTATGCGTGTTGCAGAATGTTTAGCAACTGCCTAAATATGTGTAGCAAATTGAGATGTGATACCAGATAAATTATGCCCTGAGTACAGTTCAAGAATAGTTCTTTATGTTCTAGAACTATAATTCTTAATACATTCCCAGGCCAAAAAAAGCTTGGATATTCATGAATATCCAAGTTCTGTGGGGCTTGAATATACCAGCTAATCCCAGCTAATCCAAGCTTTTAATAACGTGGAAAAGCTTGGATTAGCTTGCTGGCCACATAAAATTCAAGATAATTCAAGACAATCTAAGAAATGCCTAGTTAAAGTAAAATCCAAGAAAATTCCAGGTAGCTTGAATATTCAAGAAAACCCAAGCTGACTTGAACATTCAAGATAATCCAAGCTCGCTTGAACATTCAAGATAATCCCAGTTAGCTTGCTGGTATTGGCCACTTAAAATCCAAGAAAATTTCAGCTAGCGTGACATTAAAGAAAATCCGAGCTTGGTTGAACGTTCAAGAAAATCCCACCTAGATTGGATTTTATTCCAGAAAGTCCCAGCTATCTAGAACTTCAAGAAAATCCCAGCTAATCCTAACTTTTGAAATAAGCTAAACATTAACATAAAATGCATGCACCTACACATAAATGCTGCCACACACAGATTATATATAAATATATATGCTTGAAAACCAAAACCACCTTCATGGGAGTTGAGCTATAAGTAATACTCAATAACAAATACAATTTCAGCCAGACATTAACAATGTATGAGTTTCTTACTGATTTGTCTGTTATTCTTATAGACAGAGATTGTTAGTGTACCATATTATTTAGAAAGTCATGAGAACTGCATTAATTACATAGAACTGAAAAAGCTATACCAAAACTGGTAACTATAAATAAATCTCTGGAAATCAATAGAATACATACTTCAAAATACAGTTCTGTTTCCATTTAAGGTTACTGATGCTAAGCATTCTATATAACAGTACTGTCAGTGTTTCCAAACTATCATATTCTATATATCCATAGCTGGTAATGATCACTGCAATGAATATACTGTTTGCTTTTTTACAAAGACTTTAAATTTCCCGCCAATTTACCAGGTCATGGTCACCTCTACATGACTACAGAACCTGATCTTGCCTCAGTGCAAGCTATTTTAAGATAATCCAATGTAGCGTAAGTGAATGTACAAATTCAAGGATATCCAAGTAGCTTGGATTCTTTTATGTCTGACAAAACAAAGTCCTAGAATATCCAAGCTAGCTTGAATTCTTTCATATCAGAAAGTCCAAGCAAATCCAAGAAGCTTGCACTTTTTCATGATGACATTCAAAAAGTCCTAGAAAATCCCAGCTAGCTTGAATTCTGAGAGGTGGGATTTTCAAGAAGTTCAAGCAACTACATGAAGTCCAAGTTAATTCAAGGAAATCCAAGCTGGTATGGGTTGAATAATTTTCCAATAGCTTAGATATTCAATAAAATCCAAGCTGTTCAAACTTAACTTGAATTGGATTTCACACGAGTTAGAACAGAATTTCGTGGGGGTTCACCTCTACCATAGGAAATACTCAATTGGAGTCAAACTACTCATATCCATGCTATCGAGGCAAAGCTCGTTCCTCTCACTTTGGAGACCAATGGTATGACGACTATCATTAGCGTTCCGGGAATGGTTTTATGCTGAACTTTGCAGAACAGTGAGAATAGTAGATTCTCAAATAATAGCAGAGCTCTACAAATATCAAACTAAAATAGCGGCTGTGATGAGGATGATCGTCATTGAATTCTTCTAAATATTTTCTAATCGTTTTGCTTCAGGACATTTTTAACCCTTTACCATTCGAGCTCGGCAGAATTGGCTTCTGCTGTGTTCTTGAGAAATGTTCATTTCAATCATGACCAAGAGAAGACTATTTTTTTTTAATTCCCACGAAAATGACTGGCTCGATAACCGATCCAGCCATTCCAGTGATAAAGAATATTCTATTGGTTTGTAAATGGACATTTTCTAGGAGAAAATTAAGATTTTCTTGACCAAATTCATGAATTGATGTGTTAACTCCAGAAGGAAATCTGATTCACATATGGATAAACCAGTGCTCTTTTGTCGTCATCATCTACAGATGATAAAATGTGCATTATTAGCTCACCTGGCCCGACGGGTCAAGTGATCTTATGCCATGGCAGTCCTCCGTCATCCATCCATCAGTCTGTCGTCCGTCAAATCACATCTCATTTATGCTTTGACCAATTTCAACTAAATTTGGCTGGAAGTATGGTGGTAGTCGCCAGAACTTGTATTCAGAATTTTGAGTGGTAAATCTTTCTGGTCGCCATCGTGGATTTTCCGAAATCATTTAAAACACTACTCCAATATAAATTGTCGCAACTTCAACGAAAATTGGGTGTACTAATTCTATGCTGGTGGGCTTCAATGCTTCCAGCGGCCATCTTGGATTTTCTGAAAATTTCTGGAAATCCGTTAAAAGCCTACTCATTAACGACTTGGCCGATTTCAAGCAAATTCAGTTGGACGACCCTAGAGTGGGAGTGGTATGCATCAGATTTTGTATAGAGAATTTTGATTGATAGATTTTTTTTTGGCTATCTTGAATTTTCCGAAAAATGATGGGAAATCTAAAATACTGCTCCTCATTAACTGTTTGGGCAATTTCAAACAGACTTGGCTGGAAGGATACTAGGCACTAGGCTGATAAGTTTCAGAACTTGTATACATAATTTTGATTGCTACATTTTGTCTGGTGGCCATCTTGAATTTTTTTACATTTCGTGAAATCAGGTAAAATCCTACTCCTCATTAACCACTTGAACGATTTCAAGCAAACTGTGTTGGGAGGACCCTAGAGTCGTATGCTTCAGAAGCGTATGCAGAATATTGATTGGTATATTTTTTCGGCAGCCATTCTGAATTTGCCGAAAAATGTCTGCAAATTGCTTAGAATGCTAATCCTCATTATAACTGCTTGGGCAATTTCAGCCAGACTGCTGGAAGTATACTTAGGCTCATAGGTTTCAGAACATGGATACAGAATTTTGATTGGACACTTTTTCTGGTGACAATGTTGGATTTTCTGAAAATATCTGGAAATCAGATAAAAGCCTACTCCTCAGTAACCACTTGGCCGATTTCAAGCAATTTCAACCAGACTTGTCTGGAAAGATACATAGGGCTGATAGGTTTTAGAACTTGTATCAGAATTTTGATTGGTTAATTTTTAAGGTGACCATCTTGGTTTTCTAAAAAATTTGGGAAACCAGTTAAAATCCCACGTACTCCTCATTAACCATTTGAATGATTTCAAGCAAACATGGCTGGAAGGACCCTAGAGTGGTGTGTGCCATCTTGAATTTTCCGAAAAAGGTGGTAACCCTTAACTCACCATGAACTGCTTGTTCCAGTGGCCATCTTGTTCTCCAAAATGTCATCTTGGGAACTCCTGTACGGATCAGGCTAAAACTTATTAAATGTAATTTCATCGATAACTAAGGGTGATTAAAGTCTGTTCAAGAGAACTTGATCCTTGATAAAACATGGTTGTCATGAACCATATAAAATTTTGGAATTGTTGACGATATTAGATTTTGTTGTTAGCTGGATGGAACCTAAGGTTCAATCTGATTGTGTGGTCAGCATCCATTACTAATTTCCCACCAAATATTGAGTGTACTGAATTCTCAATTTAGTATTTTATGTCTTGTTGCTGCTGAATTGAAAGTATTACGTCTGTTCAAATGCTGATGGTTGAAATGCTAATGGTCCAGGTGAGCGTTAAGGCCCTTGGTCCTCTTGTTACTGAAAAACTCTGCAGATTACAAAAAACATCCAATTTGTCTTAAACCATTAACGCCTTCACTCATATTGTTTTCAAAATATTCTTGTAGATTTTCTAGTAAGCTTTGCTGAAGGTTATATTAAGCCTCCGGTGCCAGAGAATCAGAAATAAGTTCTGTATAACCTTATCTGTATGCATAGCCTATCCCGCTGTACAGATCTGAAATACACACGCCTTTGTCGACGCAGTATAAATCAATACTCTGTTTCCATTCTGGATTTGATAAGTATGCAAAAGAATTTCTATATGAAAGTATTTTATTTGACCGGACCAGACCGGATAACATCAGCGCCAGAATTTGTACATCTTACAGCAAGGCTTAACTCTTTAACCCTTGAATTTATCCAAGAAAATTTCAAATTTCTCGTAGAAAATGTTTAATTTCCAGACCATTGGAAGACTATTTTTGAAAATTTACCACTGGAATGACTGGCTCGATAACCGAGCCAGTCATTCCAGTGGTAAATTTTCTAAAAATTAGTCTTCTTGGTCTGCAAATGGGCATTTCTCAAGACCACCTCAGCAGAAGTCGTTTTTGGCTGATATGAGTGTTACAGGTCTTAAAGCATGAAATGCAACATTACTAGCTTACTCGACAGAAATGAAAAAATCAAGCTAATATTTGACCAGTGACCCGACACACTGGCACGAATGGAATACAAATAGTTTTGTTAGGGGATTATACGTAAATATTGTCTGAACGAATATAAGGATTACTCTTTTACAAGATGATGAATTTTACATTTTCTCACGTTATGTTTAACACCGCGTACTCATGGTGCTTTTCAAATCAATTAAGATATCGATTCAATGTCTATTAGTTTGCAAATCAGTAATGAAATTCTCATTTTGTTAAAAATGATTTAAATTTAATTGAAATTGAGAATTATAGTGAAATTTTAACAGTATTTTTTAGAAAGTTTTGATCTTTTGACATATACATGTATTGAGTAAATAATCTTACGCATCTGTTGAAAAAAAATTTGATTTTAGATAGCTTAATTCTCTTATATGAGTAGATGAATCGGAAGAAAACTGATTTATGATTGACATTAAGCTAACATTTTTGGAAATTAATTGGCTCGAAATGAGTTTCCGTCGGACTCAATAGTTGCAGTATTTGTGATTTATCTATAAGTTGGTACCGTTGTTAGCTTAGACATGCTACTGACGATCATACAGTCATTCTTAGGTAACTTAGAATCACACAATTATTATAATGTATAAATTAATACTTTAATCATCAAATTTGTTCAAGAAAATTAAAATTTTCTCATGAAAAAGTCCTTTTGCAGACCAAGAGAAGACTGTTTTATGAAGATTTCACACTGGATCAGTTATCGAGCCAATAATAAATTTACAAAAATAGTCTTCTCTTTGTCTGCAAATGGACCTTTCTCAAGACCACTGCAGAAGCCGTTTTTGGTCAGCTTGAGGATTAACCTGTACCACTCTGATGTTCAAATTTAAAATTTTCAAGTTTGAATTAAAATATGAACTTAGGTGTTCATTTTTCAACAAATTTGGTTGAAGATGTTGCTGTCTACGCCAGCAACATCATCCACCAAAATTGTTGAAAATTGAACATCAGTTCATCTTTTAATTCAACTTGAAAATTTTAAATTTTAACATCAGAGTGGTACAGTTTAAAGGGATATTAGCCCTTTCAGACCTGTATAGCGGCTAAACACATGCCAGATGTTGTAAATTTATTGCAGTGTAAGAAATATTCTGCTGAATATTTTGAAATTAATTTGACTGGAAGATGTTACACGTCGCATGGTGGTTGTGAAAATATGGTACTGGGATTTCAAATATATTTAGAATATATTTAGAAGTAGAGAATCTATAGTCAACAGTCTATCAATTTGTGAATATTTGTTAATATAAATTTCAGGATATTTATTATAATTATACAATATATTCACTCACGCACACTCACGCACACTCACTCGCTCACACACACACTCACTCACACTCACTCACTCACTCACTCACTCACACACACACTCACTCACTCACTCACTCACACTCACTCACTCACTCACACTCACTCACTCACTCACTCACACACTCACTCACTCACTCACTCACTCACTCACTCACTCATCAGAACTTAACATGCATGAGGATTTCCAGACTTTGGCTGTTTAATCTGGAAGAAAAAAGTGGATCCAGATCGGATCAATTTTAGATCAATATCTGCTTGCCTGGTATCAAATTCTGCTTGGTTAATCAACCTGAGCTGATTGTGTCCATAATGAGTGTAATTCTACACGCTAGTAGCCGTACCATTGACACATCTATGTGTATGTGCTGGATTTTTAAATATTTCCTAGAAATATTTCTTGCTTAAATATTTCTTTTGTTTTGAACATTAAATTTATACTTTTGTTTAAATTTTTCTCTCGAGTCCTGCTATGACTGTTCTGAGATGGAGCTGTAACCCTCTCAGGCCCATCGTCCTATTGCGCGGTCTCGCCCTCCCGCTCTTCTCCCATATCGAGTACCATGCTTGCAGGCTTTTGATATCTGCGCTAAGTTAAACGAAATGTTGATATAAACGAGTGCGGGATCACCGCAAAAGAAACTGCTCGATAAGAAATAAATGATGACCTGAGCGGAGTGCGATGGGCCTGACCAAATTTCTCACTGTGTAAAATTAGGTGGGCGTTATGTGGGACACGTTCCCAAGATTTATTTTAATGGGTTTATTGTGTCGGTTTAGAAGCTGTGATGTTTTGGAACACAAATTGCAAGTATGTCGTGTGAAAATATGTTTCAAAGTCGTAATTAGCATATATATATATATATATATAATATTAATTTTTTCATTCATTAATAATCTCCTGATGTAATAATTTTAAAATCGATGTTTGTGCAATTCTTATGCAGAACGTTATGAGTTTCTGCCGACTACATTTTCTATGATGTTTAGCTCATCAAAATGTTCAGCAGGTCCAGGTTTTTTGTCCATTGAAATTATTGTCTGATGATGTGCAGCAGCGAGACAGTTAACCCTTTAACCCTCGAATTGTTTTTAAAAAATTCAAGACAATTACAATTGTCTCATCGAAAGTGTCCTTTGCAGACCAAGAGAAGACTATTTTTGAAAAATTACCACTGGAATGACTGGGCGAAGCCATTTTTGGTTGATATGAGTGTTAAAGGATTAATACATACATCTGGCATAGCAGTGTTAACCAAATTTGATGGTTTGTTGTTTATGTGTTGTGTGGACGTTTAATAAAACTAATACATTGCTATTGTCTAAGCAGACCACCTCGCAGAAAAATTAAATCTGCAAATTCAAGGGAGGTAACTCGATCCATTTATCACCCTGCCACTTTGCTGGTTCTTGAATAACCTCCCTTGATTCTCTGGATATTTTCCTAATACCGTACAACTCGCTGAGAACATTTAGACACCATCTCTGATCTGATTGCCTGCCAGCTTTATTTCCCTCTCTATAGTCTGATTTGCTCTGCCATTGTCATTGCTTCATGACAGGGGGAGGGGGGAATAGGATTGAGGAGAAACATGTTTTAACCTTTTGCCACGTAATCCGACCAAAACGGATTCTTGATAAATGTCTGTTTGCAGACCAAGAGGAGACAATTTTTGAAAATTTGCCACTGAAATGACAGACTTTAAATTTGGTATCCGGACACCTTTCGTTTGATTAGATGCTGTTCGAATTACTAAGCCTTAAAAGTATCAAAATACCCCTATACCTACTGTACCGAATTCCCTTCTTCATGTTCCAGTTCTAGCTGAAGACCATTTAGTACTTTGACTCCTTAACCGTTAACTCTCAAATTTGGTCAGGAAAATTTCAATTTTCTTACAGAAAATGTCCATTTGCAATCCAAGAGAAGACTATTTTTGAAAATTTACCACTGATTCCAGTGATAAGTTTTCAAAAATAGTCTTCTCTTGGTCTGCAAATGGTCATTTCTCAAGACCACGGCAGAGGCCATTTTGGGCTGATATGAGTAGGAAAGGGTTAATGGTCAAGCTGACCAAAACCAGCTTTTGAAATCTGATCTTGAGGAATGTCCATTTGTAGGTCAAGAGAAATATTTTGTTAGGTGACCACTGGAATGGCTGCAGACCAAGAGAAGACTGCGACTGAGGGAAAATCTTTAATTTCCCAGAAAAAGTATATATATTCTATATATGTTCTTTACGATATAAAACTTATCCTGTTGAATATTTCGATATTAATTTGACTGAGGCAGCAACATAAGGCAGGAACGTCTTCCAGTCAAATTAATTTCAACATATTAAACCGTTTTCCTGGCTAATATCAACCACTAACCATTTCTAACAATCAAACCTGTTCAGTAAAATTTCAATTTTCTCACAGAAAATGTCGATTACCAGACCAAAAGAATATTATTCTAGAAAATCTACCACTGAAATGACTGGATCGGTTAATTGTCTCTAGCTGTAGTAATTCTAGTCGTAAACTTTCAAAAATAGGCTTCTTGGTCTGCAAATAGAAATTTCTCAAGAGGACGGCAGAAGCCATTTTTTGGCCAGCTTGTGGGTTACCATTTTAACACACATTTCGGCCAAAAATGGCTTCTGCGGTGGTTTTGAGAAATGTCCATTTTGAGACCAAGAGAAGACTATTTTTGAAAATTTACCACTGGAATGACTGGCTCGATAACCGAGCCAGTCATTCCAGTGTGAAATTTTCATAAAACAGTCTTCTCTTGGTCTGCAAATGGACATGCTCTATGAGAAAATTTAAATTTTCTTGAACAAATTTGAGTGTGAAAGAATTAAAGAGTCAGCCTGTTGAGGACCATTATGCATAATTCATTGCTTTGGCATAATTTAATCACCTCAGTTTACTTAGTTGGTTCACCAGAGGACATGGGATGCGACAGTTGTAGCCTTTTAGAGTGAGGAACCTGTTGCCTGTTTAATTGACATCACACCTTCGATGACACAAGTATCTGCTTGCAGCAGTACTGTGATGACCGCTGACACCTTTCACTGACACCTATGTTTGTGTCAGTGTTTAACCGTGGTAATGGTCCATTCACCTCTTTGATGACACCTATGTTTTTGGTATTGTTTCAGAAAAGGAAGGCATTGAACAGCAATTAAGTAGGACCAAGTCGGTGCCAATTTCTTCCAAGCCGCAGCTCAGCTCCGCTCGAGAACGTGATAAAGTACAGAAACCTAATGGGGTAAGCTTTATCAATTAGTCAAATACAATGCAATTTAACCCTTTCACTGAGTAATTTCCTGTATCTTGTTGTCACAGCAAAGATACAGGAAAACTGTTGAATATTTTGAAATTAATTTGACTGGAAGTCATTGCTGCCAGGCAGCAATGACTTCCAGTCAAATTAATTTCAAAATATTCAACAGTATAAGTTTTATATCGTAAAGAATATTGACTTTTTCCGGGATTTGTGGGTGAAAGGGGTTAATTAAGAGGATAGAGATGGTAAAATGTGATCATTGTCTTTTAACACCGTAACCCTTGAGATACCAGTCTCAATTTCAAAACAACTGTACAGGAAAACTGTTGAACATTTTGGAAGTCATTTGACTGGAAGCTGCTGTTTTCCTGTCAAATTAGTTTTGAAATATTCAACAGCATATTCCATGTATTATTAAAAAGAATTGTTTCGGGTTTGCAGGGGTTAAAGGGTTAATGTTCTTTGCCTGAGAATTTCTTGTGCTTTGGTTTAAAAACATCTGGCAAGAATTGGGAAGAATATTTTGAAAAATAATTGTAATTAATGTTGTTACAACAACTTCATGCATATTTTTTCAAAGTATTTGGTATAGTATTGGTGACTGCTAAATTTGTCTTGTGACACGTTTGCGATTGTGGAGGTATTAACCCTTTCTACTCAATTGCGCAGCAGTGGTATTGTGAACTCTTTTATGGTTAAGCTAGACAAAACCGGCCTCTACAGTCGTCTTCAAGAATGTTAATTTCCAGGCCAAGAAATTAAGGGAAGACAGTAAAAAAAATTTACACATGGAATGACTGGCTCCATAATTTAGCCAGTCATTGATTCCAGTGGTAAATTTTTTTTAAAATACCCTTGATATCCAAATGAAAATTAATGAAACAAGCATTTAATCTTTTTCATAAATTTGGTCTATTAAAGGGTTAAAAACATCTATTTTACGTAGTCGCTGTCTTGATGCGCATCTACACAGAACATGGCCGACGTGATGTACTACATTGAATCTAAACCAAACACATTTTTCACGCTGCGATTACGTGAATTAATACGACTTATGTGCTATGGATGAATCCGACCTGTCACTCAAGTATATGATGTCATTATCAATTGCGTCACATTAAAAAAATGTACATTAGGCCGACAGTCATAATTATAATTGATAGAGAATATTCCTTCATGGAGCTGGAATAGTCTGTCAAGTGCGCGAATTATATGTGTTTGATGGATTTACTATTTAATACATATGCGGCAACAGCACCAAGTCAAATTAGTTTCAAAATATTCAACATAACTGAATAGTTACCTTGAAAATGGGATCTTGGGAAGTCAGGGTTCAAAGTATATAAATCGATCCCAACGCGCCTAGAGTATGGGCGGTGCTTAGCCATAGATGGACAGGAATAGCTAGAAATGGATCTGTCTATTGCCCAATTACAGGTACCCATATACGGCCTCTTATTTTATTGGCCGCGCTTGATGATATTCTTTATGATGATTAGATACAGTATTTTAGCGCCAATTCTGCATCCTGCTTTTGGTGTAGTTACTATATGTTACTGCACGTTAGTCAACTGCTCTGCTCATCTGCACCTAATGCAGTGTAAAATTGAAATTTTTGCTTGGTCAAATGCAGGCTAAAGCCGGGATAACATTACACCGTAATCAGTGGTCGTAAGGTGTCGGCCGACTTAGCACAAATTGCCCGGCAATCATAGGTATTATTGGTGTCGTACGGAAAGGTCGGCCGGCAATGAAAAATTTGACATGTCAAACTATTTGCTCACGATTGTCGGTGGTTGGTCAGATCGAGCAATGCAGACTGGCTGTCTTCAATCATGTGACAGTTCCTAGGAGAAATTTCAAGCAAGATGGCAGCGTCATGGCTATTGACTAGGGTCACGTAGTGTGATCATCACGATAATCTCGCGAGAAGTCAGCCGACTGTCCTGCGATAAAATATGTTGACTAGTAGTGACTAGTAGTTATATATTAAGTGTTTCAAAACAGAGGGTGGTGGAAGTTGTGGATTGCCGATCAGTGGTTATAGGAGGGAGGTGGGCTATCAGAACAGAGGCGACGGCTGGCTGCGATGTGTTTTACTGGGCTATCAGAATAGAGGCGATATATATATATATATATATATTTATATTGGCTGCGATGTGTTTTACAACGTAGGGCCCCCCCCCCCCCCCCGGTGGGCCCCCATCACCATGTGATACCATCAAAATACCCCTATTAGAGAAACGCAACTGTATACTGCTATGGACATTGATGAAGTACTTCAAAATTTGGCGAGATTGTTGCAGCAGGGACTTATTAGCCGTACCACTTATGCCGAGAACCTGGCAGCTCTCCTTCTAGAGAGGCCAACCCCAGCTGCACACAGGAAGCTACCAACCACTCCCAAGAAGCCAACCCCAGCCACATGCAGGAAGCTACAACCACTTCCGAGAAGCCCCCCCCCCGGCCACAGCTAGAAACCCCACCCAAGTTCACAGATGAGGAGATCGACAGTTTTCTTGATGCTTTATTCCAGGAAATGAGGGACATACTCCCAGCATTGCAGCAGCTCCTTATAACTTACCTGACCCAGGTGGGCACATGAACATCTTTAATTCTGTATTAGAGAAATAACTTCCTAAGTATAGCTTGCAAATCGACGGGGCCCATATTCGATCCGGGAAACATAACGTTAAATACGCGCGTGTCTATCGTGATAGATGGACATCGTTATCCATTACATTACGGTTTTAATGGAGAGAAGCATGTAGGCCGCTTAACAACATCCCATGGTCGGAATTCCTCTCCTCAACTTCAAGTTCAGAGATATCCAACCTTAGAGTATGAAGGGGTTGCTAAGCCTGATGAGAAAACCAACAATCTATACACGGCTTTCGCCGATGAGGTCCATCGGATGATCCATGAAAAACATTGGAATCATCAACACATCAATTACAATGCCTAACTTGAGAGTAGTCAACATGATTACGGATCAAATCTCAGATAAAGCATTTGTGAATGGTGGGGCATTGCTAGGTAACCCTATGGTCCACGTATATCATAAATTTGATGGAGCTGGAAAGCCTATAGGTTAATACTATGATAAATCCAACAATAACGAGCGGATATCTGTGACTGATGAGAATATACATCTAGTCTGCACGTCTGGGTCGATACACTCCAGGATTATTGATGGTTCCGCAGTTGTACTTTCAAGTACGGGAATCAGTTTACCAATGGAAATTCTGGTAGACATAATTGAATATCCTCCTAAAAGAAAAGTGTACGACATAGCTGACTTTTATTAACTCCTCGCCACGGAGGTAAATTCGTTTTTAACCAAGATTTTATAAGTGTAGTCTGGGCAGTAGCCCAGCCCGGGGAAGATTGTGAGAGGGCACATGACCTCCGCTTCGACTGCCTCATTGATGATATTACTTTAAAAAAAAAAAGATCTAGCAACACATTTATGTATATATATATCATCATTCGATAGCATCATCCATATTGATACTGTGGATCATTAGCAGATGATCTAAATACTGTCTTAATTCTGTCATTGCCATTGCTGTCAGTCTAACCCCTAACTCAGTGCCTGGTGGGGTTTTTCGGGCAAGTAACTCGCCTACTACTATTGCGAATGATAGGTCAGAAGAAGCTCTCCAGAACTCAAGCGATTTATTTGCATAGTTGCCAAGGTCATGTAATGATCTTGCCACTTTTTCCTGCCGTGCCGCACAGCCTACACCATGCATGTAACTCCATAGCTCTTCAGGGTAACCCATGATTGAGATTCAGATTCAGTTAGCTTGATTACCTATGCAGTTGAGTTTCTCTAATAGGTCATCACCTGGCGGTGGCCTGTTCTGAAACACCTATTTTATAACTACTAGTTCGTGATAATGCTGCAGCAGCTCGTCCGAACACCAATTTAGAGAGAGACATCCTTATTGGTATACCGATCACCTGTGATCAACCACACATTACATACAGACAGAGGCGTGATAACGGTGCAGCAGAGAAAAAAAAAAAAAAACTTTAAAAAACTTAAACTCCCGGACACCACCCGTCCGGGAGAACCCCCGCATTATTGCCGGTGAACCGGCCTGTCTCTCTCTCCTCTTTTCTGCGGTGGTTTTTATTTGGTATTGTGCCTTAACCCCGCACTTGGGGGGGTTTCCCTCGTTACTCCTATTTCTGTCATTGTACACCTACACTAGTGCGTACCCTTTGAATTTGTTTCGAACTTGGTACCATCTAGCTGATGGTCTTTTGAGACATTTAACCATGGGTTTTTTAATTATAATTCAGCGCTGTTATGAATTGAGCCAACGGGGAACCGATTAGCCTACAAATAATGACATTTATCTTTTATGAATTGTTGTGCAATAATAGCAAACAGATCAATCGGACTGATAACTACATTTTGAAATTCTTGACAACAGTCTACAGCAACACACTGATAACTACATTTTGAAATTATTGACCACAATCTATAATATGTATATATGGATGCTGGCATTACTGATGGCAATCTGTAGGCATATATTCCCTCCGATCTGTGAAACCTGTGCGACAACATGAATAATGCATGCATAGCTGAGATAGCTAATACATTGTTTTGTTTATATGTTGAATTACACTTAAAAGTCGCCGGTTCAAATCTCGCTATGTAAACAGTGAAATATTACTCCCAGTCACATACAAAATTACACACACTACAGTTCTTACTGAATTAATACTATCGTCATAAAACACTTACAAATGACAATACTGTTACAAAAAATATAGACCTAGCAAAGGATATTACAGCCGATATGTGTGCAGATTTTTTCATTAGGATATTCATATCATAGATAACACATAACACGGTATCACCTAAATCTAGGTCATTTTTTTATTAACGCATGCATAGCCGAGATAACTAATGCATTGTATTATATGTCGAATTACACTTAAAAATCGCTGGTTCAAATCTCGCTATATATTATTAATAAATGTTAAACAGTATTGCCAGATAGTACAGCACGCTGGACAACTTGATGATGATAAACGTAATGTTGATGATGATAATGATGATGGATGATGATGATAGACATAATGTTGATGGATGATGATGATAGACATAATGTTGATGATGGATGAATGATGATGATGATAGACATAATGTTGATGATGAACTTTATGAGCTTATTGAAGAACTTCATGAGCTTCTTGAGGAACTTCATGAGCTTCTTGAGAATGTTTCTGAAACTCTATCCATTGAGAAACCGATGCCCCGACTCATTTGCCTTGAGAACAGTTTTGCTGAGGTAGTCCTGGTAGTTCTTCTCAGGGAAATTTAGAAAGTCCTTCAGATTGCTCTCTAACTGCTTGCGCCCTCTTTCGTTGAAGAGCCGGCAGCCAACCCCTCCTCTCTGCCTTCGGTGTGACCAGTGGCATGCCCAGCCTCATGGCCCTCAGTCACAGCTATACTGATATCCTCTCGGAAGTAATTTGTGGCCCCAGCCTGTAGTCTGTCCAGCATCCGGTGTTCATGATCGGTGTGGAGGTCGAATACGCCAGCCCACTTCCCGACCATTAGGAGATCTTTGGGATCAACCCTAGCCTTCTGCAGAGCTTGAATTACAGGACTCTTGGTCGATTTGAAGGGTAGGTTGAGTCACCTGCCCTGGGCACTGTCAGACTTCCGGTAGAGCATCCGAGTCAATAATTCCTTCATGCTACAGGCCGTTGTGGTCTCCTCTATGGCAGTCTGTATCTCCGCATCAGACGGAGGTGGGACCTTGGCTCGCTTGTGGATAATGTTGACATCACGAAGTAGTCGTCGGACGCTGTCAATCAAGTATATCGACTTCGCTATTTCCGGACAGATCCACAAGATTAGGAGCATGACGCTCAAGTTTAAGCTAGAGAGAACTGCACAGAAGGATATAGATCTCCTGCAGATGTTGAGCAGGTGGGAGATTGTGCAGAACAACAACACCCTGGACATCACCTACATAAACGATGAGTATCGAGTCCTGGCTCCTCTAGCTCGTGGACCAGTTTAATATGCGAAGGGGAAAGGGTACTATGCCGTCAGATGTAATGAAGGTTTCACAAAATTCAACTTACCAGACGTAGAAACACCTGTGCCACTCTTCTCCCTCCTCGAGAACACACACGTGAACCCGGCCTTGATGCAGGACAAGCTGTTCCTTCGGGTGTACACTGAACATCTTGATGGAGTAACGATGACCTCTCCACGACTTCACGTCTGGCATGATGAGAATGACCAGGAACTAAAATGGGAGGGTTCTAGACAGCGAATTCTACATGTAGAGCGGGAGTACCAGCAGGTCCAGGTCACAGATAACCAGTGCCTAGAGTTGATATTGCAATGAGAAGTCTCGGATTGTGTAGCTGTGGCAGTCAGAAAGGAGGGGTGGTCCAGCAGGTGGGTGAGCTAAATGACTTCAAACTTATAGTGGCTGAGACAATGTTCTCGGTGAGCTACGCAATCGGGCGGATTGCTGTCTCTATCGACAGGAAACAAAGTCATATGCCCTACTCCACCTGACCAGTGGCCATGAGAATCTCGAGTCGCCTCTGTTCTGAAAGCCCACCTCCCTCCTGTAGCCGCCTATCTGCGATCCATGGCTCCCACCGATATAAAACAGTCTACAACGGTCGGCCTCCTGTAGTCGCCTCTGTTCTGAAAGTCCACCTCCCTCCTGTAGCCACGGATCGGCTACTCCCACCAGATTCTGTTCTGAAACTCTCGTTCTGTTCTGGTAGCACACCTCCCACCCCCTGTTCTGTCATCCCACCTCCCTTCTATAGCCACCGATCGGGAAACCGCGGCTCCCACCACCCTCTGTTCTGAAACACTTAACATATAACTACTTGACTGACTCAGAAAAAGCATGAAATGTGATCCCGACTTTAGAAATACCATTTTTGAAAATTTACTACTAAAATGATTGGTTCGGTTATTGAGCGAGTGATTTCAGTGGTGAGTTTTCAAAAAGATACTTAATCTGTGAATGAAGATTTGTCAAAATCACTGCACCTAAAGAGGCGTGGTTTTGACTGCCTTGACCGTTAAAGGGTTAGAGTATGCAAGTCTCAGGTATTTATCCCTTTAACGCTCATATCCGTGAAAAACTGCCTCTGCAATGGTCTTGAGAAATGTCCATTTGCAGACCAAGAGGAGACTATTTTTGAAAATGTACCACTGGAATGACTGGCTCGATAACCGAGCCAGTCATATCAGTGGTAAATTTTCAAAAATAGTTTTCTCTTGGTCTGCAAATGGACATTTTCTATGAGAAGCTTGAAGTTTGTTTGAACAAATTTGAGGGTTAGGGGGTTGATGCCTTGTATGGTTTATTGATCGATCGGTCAATCGATTGGAACAAGTTTCTGCTCTACACATTATAGGCCTGAGTCAATTAATCATCATAGATCACGCTTTAATGCATTTAATTAAATAGCGTATTTTAGGTCAGTATGTTTATGCCGTGTTTGAATTTGTTTGATCGAAAACATTACTATAATCAGAAACATCAACAACGACAATAAAATATATTAGCATATTTAACTTCCTGACCCGGACTAGGGTCAAGTGTGGATAAAGTGTTGAGTAAATATACAGAAAATGGGAATAATGATAATGTAAATATGCCAGATTAACTAGCATATAGGTATACCATATTTAGCTCGAGAATAAATCTATATTTAACTCTTATAACCTTGAATTCCTAGAAATGGTTTTGGCAAATGTGTTCAAAATATTCAACAGGTTTCTTACCTTTGACTTTTAAAATACTACAGATAAGAGTTCTTCTGTCTTTTGTCTTCCTTCTTCCTCTATCTTTCCCTCCCTCCATCCCTCTGTGTGTCTTTTTACGTCTCCTCTGTTTCTCATAGAACCTAATCCCTCTTTACCTCCGTCCTTGTCCTTCCCTCCCTCCCTCCCTCCATCCCCCCTCAGTGTCTCTTTTACATCTTCTATTTCTCAAGTTATCTGACTTCTCCCTTCTCCCCTCCCTTACTCCTTCCCTCCCTCCCTCTCTTCCTACATTCCCCTCTCTCTTTATCTCTATCTTCCTCCTCCTCCCCAACTCCCATCCTCAATCCCCTCCCTATTTCTCTTCCTCCCTCCCTACCTCACTCTGTCTTTGTGTCTCTCTTTGCCTCTGACTCTCATTCATTCAAATGTATTTCTGTCATTAATATTTGATCTCGCTTTCATCATAATCTCTCTCTTTCCCTCCCTTCTTGAGATCTGTCTCTTAGTTAGGCCTAACAGAGGAAAGTGGTGACGTTTAATGAGATGTGTACATAGTTTCTGTCCTTCCTTTCTATCACAATATACTAATCACAGTACATAAATGTTGTACGTGACTGTATAGATACTTCCACATTTCCATGACAAATTTCTCTGAGAATATGGCCATTTGCATAACAATAGAAATTTTTGTTACAACTTTTCTACTGGAAGGACTAGTTTTGTTATCATGGCAGTTATTCAACTAATAAATGTTAAAAAATAGTCTTCTCTTGTCTCTAAATTGAAATTTTCTTGAACAAATTTGAGGAATTTAGATGATTAAGCTGCATATAAATGAGCTTGAGTATAATGTTCTGTTGAAATTTGTATGACAATATCTTTCAGCTATATCATTTACAAAATTACCACTATCCAGTTACCTACACTGTACCAACTTCTGTAGCATCATAGGATGCCTTTGTTTGCTGTATAAATGATATTCGTTATACCATTCCTATATATAATGTAGACATTATAATAAAGATTTTATTATTGCCACATAGGGTGATTATTCCAAACATAATAGTACTTAGTATAATACACAGGTGACAAATATATACTATCCTCTGGTTAGCAGACTAGGTATAATTTCAGACCCTGAGTTTCTAAGCCAAATATAGTTGATCGAAGTCACCATTCAGTGTGTCAGTATTGAGTGCGCTTAACATGCCGCTATTGGTTTGTCGACAAACACCAACTTCAGACATATTGTTTTCAAAATAACCATTAGGTTTATTTCATTTCATACTATGGAATGAATATGAGCTGGGATCATGAGTCGGCTGATGCAAGCTTTAGCAAGTGATTGATTTCCCACCATAATTGCTCCGTTATTTGTCACGATCTTGGAATCCGATAACCCTCGGTTACTTTACAATTATTCTGAGGTGATGGTGTTTCTGGGTCATTCCTGCGTATTGAAGAATCGAATGATAAAAGGTTTTGTGTGAGATATATATGGCCACGAAGGCATGGTTTCTTATTTGCTAATGTATCTGATCACAAAAGCATTGCTATTATTATATTTATGCGATGTTTGTAAAGTTCTTAAGTCTGCTATTATTAGCTGGTAAATAGTATGTTCAGCTTTTATATTGCTGCTGGACAGCGTGACATGGTATGGTATAAATATGGCAATATATCGTTACTGAGTGCATAAAGAATCACGACATATTGTGTGTCTTAATGAAGGATTAAATCTTGATTGGTAGGCTGGTATGACATCAGAATGCCTACATTGGTAATAGTGGCACTAAGAATTATCATCAACCTTTTGAACATTTTGAAATTACTTTGAAAGGGAGCTGTTGCTGCCTAAAGCAGCAGTAGCTCCGAGTTAGTCATTTCAAAATTTTTAACAAATTCATCACAGTTTTCCGATTGGTTCAGCTTAATAAGCATAGTACAATTTCTTTTAAGTGAATCGTGTTATGCCAAAGATGTTTGCATCTCTAGTACTATCTTATTGTTTATTCTTGGTTCTGTTTATCCATCTACAATATCATCTGTTTGTATGTCCATTCATTCAGGACCAGTTTTTCAAGCCTAAGCGCCACCCATGTTAACTCGTTAATTACTCTCACTTCTTCAGTCATATGAGATGATAGTCTCATAAACGTGATAAACTGATTGACGGTTGATAGTCTCATAAACATGATAAGCTGATTGATGGTTTAAATATCATACTCTTCGATTTAGTCATTTAAGGTCCCTTCATTGATATTATATAGTCAGGTAGTCATTTCTTGTATCTGTATCCACCATAACTGTCTGCCTGCTGAATTGCTGCAGACTACAGTTTCGTTTTGTTGTAGCTGAATATGCTAAATATTTGGAAAACAATTTGACTGAAAGTTGTTGGTGACTAAGCCACCAACAACTTTCAGTCAAATTGTTTTGAAAATATCCAGCAGATCCTTAGTGATTGCCCATTAAAATTATAGTTTGGTGGCTTGCAGTAGTCAGACAGTTACAGGAATTACTGCTGCATTATGGGATGGAATGGAACTGCCAGTTCAGACAGGACAGACAGTCCATTAGTTTCGAACCGATGATTCTGTTATGGTTGTCAGATCGGTTTTAAATGCCATACCTCCATATATCTAGGTATTTAAAGCATGAAATTGATTATGATGACCTGAAAAGCCAATTATGGTTGCCCACCACTGAGTGTCAAAATCTTGGAAACTGGTACCAAAATTATACGTTTATAATACTCAGGCTCGGACCAGTTTAAATCTTCATTACTCCACAGGCCTACATTTGGGGAGAAAAACTATTAAAGCCAGCAATGTTCCAATATGGTCCGAAATCTAATGTAATGGCGACCAGCGACCACATTGATAAAACAAATCACTTTATTAATCTGTGTTACATTAGTTTCCAAATTCCAAAAATTCTTCTGATTTGACGGGTCTTCTGCAATGTTTGTGAAGCTCTTATTTGTTTTCACATTATGACAAAAGACTCTTTTCATCAATGCACCTTTCCCACATTGATGTCATTACGCCAGGATTTCCCTAAATCAATGCTCAGAGTAAAACGGCTGAATGGTATAGCCTCCAACAAGCCACTGACCCGCATTGAGTTACTTTTGCACTAAAATACACCGCAATCTAAACCGTTCCATATTATTTAAATCGTATATCGTTGGACAGCGCATTCACTTGCCAAAACATTAATGCATTATTTTTTATATTTTTGTAACGTTTTCACTGAGTTATTTGCGTGTATAAAATACACCATTCGACTTAGATTCATTAAATCAAGTGGATAATAGGGGATATTGTAAAATTGCAATCAACTGTATTAAATTTTACAAAACTATAAAAACTAATACAGAAATGTATAGAAAATTGACTTAGCTTTCCAATGATGTATGACTTCAATAATATTATGAACATAGTTTTTCATATGCGGTGCTTAAAACGCACTGCATCTGATTCCCATAGTAAATTAATGCTGTTTGCGCGTCGGCTATCACGCTTACCAGCCGGAAGTGGTGTGCGATGCATTCCGGGAAGGTATTTTCCCAAAAATATGCTAATGTGGCAAAGGTCTTTTGCAAGGAAACATTGAACATAAGTCATATTCATTATTGAATGGCCCGTGTGAATACACGTTGCTCTCATCTCTTTAACCAATTTATAGTCAAGTCGGCCAAAAACGGCTTCTATAGTTGGCTTGAGAAATGTCCATTTGCAGATCAAAAGTAGACAATTTTTGAAAATTTACAACTGGATTGTCTGGCTCGATAACCGAGCCAGTCTTTCCAGTTGTAAATTGTCAAAAATGGTCTTCTCTTGGTCTGCAAATTGACATTTTCTTTGAGAAAATTGAGCAAATTTAAGGCTTAGAGAGTTAATGGGCAAGATTGGTCAAGCAAATGGTGATCTTTACTTAGTGAATGTCCATTTAATTACAATTTGCAGGCGATTTTTGAAAATTTACAACTGAAATGACTGGCTTGGTTATTGAGCCAGCCATTTCAGCAAGGAATCATAGTTTTTCTTGGACTTGTAAATGGTCATTCTTTAAGACCACTGTCATGGCCGGTTTTGGCCAGCTTAACTATCCGAGTTAAATAGAGATATACAGGTAATAGAATTTGAATGAATTCTTTTAGTTCATACAGATCTTTCATGGTGACCTAAGCGTGCAAGAGTATCAGTACTAACACTAATCTAGTGTTGCTGGAACTAAATGATGTACAATTAAATATCATTGTTTTTGAGCAGATTTTTACTAAAACTGACTCGCTACCAAATGCCACAACATTGACACCGCATTCTCCCACTCAGCGCAGAGGCTCAGATCAGTTACCTTTCCGTGAACGCTTGTTGATAGATGTTAAAAATGAGCACCCGCTCGCTAAAAACAATGTCTTTCTCACGGTACCTGTTCAGGAGTGCGGCCTGGTTGTAAGTTTGAGAACATTTTTCAACTATTGAGAATGCCGCTTTAACAACCTGTTTGAGATTTACCAATCTTAGTTAAGCATGATTTTAAAGTAGGCCATTAACAAAAGTTTATTTATAAGAATGTTGTTCAATAATAATGCTGGGTATACACTAAAGAATGATCCCCGTCCAGAACCAACTGATGATTGGCGACAGGGAATGGACCGTTCCAGTTTTAGCTATGCCCCGCCCATCTCTAGTTAAGCTCCAACCATACCTTGCCCATGTTGGGATCGATCGATCCCTGAACTCCCACAACTATCAATTTCCAGAAAACTATACAGGTAAACTGTTGCATATTTTGAAAATAATTTGACACGGTGCAACAGTGCCCAGTCAAATTAGATTCAAAATATTCAACAGCATCTTTATTAAACTGTAAAGACATACAATTCGTACAACAATGCTTAGTCTGTCACCAATTATGCGTTTGTGACGTACTTATCTATGTCATTCATGAAGTCATTGATTATGATGGCATCCTACATGTCATGTAGTTGATTATGACATCATATGATGGATGGATAAACTGGAAAGGTCCGTTCCGACAACTGGTTGTAATACACTAACCGACCATATCATTGA
Source organism: Chaetoderma sp. LZ-2023a (assembly GCA_034401795.1). Lineage (NCBI taxonomy): Eukaryota > Metazoa > Mollusca > Caudofoveata > Chaetodermatida > Chaetodermatidae > Chaetoderma > Chaetoderma sp. LZ-2023a. Next base: position 158,364,666 of record CM067359.1, read on the forward strand.
GAGTAAGGCCTGGCCCAAGCAACTAAACTATGAACCATGCATCTCCTTGTGTGAAAAGTGATCTGACATCGCTGACTCCAGATTCATTTTTCGAATTGGTACTAATCAGCTGAGTTACGCAGATTCTGTGTTGACGTAATAACATACATCAACAGATTAATCGCAACTGGTCAGTAAAACAGTCTGGTCAACTAATATGACTGGTGTATACCTAGCATTATATGACTAGGAATCGTAACAAGCATGCCTTAGAATATCTTTCAAAAAACGTTTTTAAAATAACTCTAATAAAATTACTGCTCTTAATGATATCATCGACAAGCCAAATTATTTGTCTTTGTAGTAAGTATTGATGCCATATAGATAGCTGCTCAGATGTAATATATGTGTGGTCTCTGAAGGCCAAATGATCAATAAGTAAATCAATCATTTTATCTTCAATGTTTACTCAATAAGCTTAATGTAAACTCATTCGTTCAGGAAATATGATTCATAACAATCATACATAAAAGCTGTTGAATATTTTGAAAATACTTTGACTTGACGCTATTCGTTACAGTTAAATCATTTTCAAAATAGTTAACATAATTTTCCTTGTGCATCATTCAGACTTAATCACATTTTAGTCTTGAGTCAAAATGGTCATTACAGCGATATTATTCTGTGAGATGTTATTTAACGTTTGAAATTCCAGTTTCTCAAGTTCAAGACAAATACAGAAAAGCTGTTGAATATGTTTTAACTAATTTGACTGGAACCTGTTGCTCCCTATGGCAGCAACAGCTCCCAGTTAAATTAATTTAAAAATATTCAACAAAATATTCCTGACATCATAAAGAATTTGTCATTTTTGGTCTGTAATGGTTAAAGGGTTAAAGCATTTTTTTGCTGAATCATTCATTGAATGTCTTCTGTATGTAAGGATGCAAAAATATCCCAGCTTTAGTCATATTTCTCAGAGGGATAAGTGAATTAATAAGATATTGTACGCTCTGGTGAAAGGTTGTCATTATAAATAAAAACCACAGAAACAAAACTAAGATATTTTTTATTCTTTTCATAGCTTTTAATAGAAATTATTATTGGCTCGACTTTACGATGTAAATCGAGCTATTGCGATATGACTGCACGTCATCCGGCGGCGGCATTGTCATTGTCCAATTTGCGTTTAGCTCAACTTTTCTGTTTATAGCTCAGGTTTGGTTAATCGTACTGGACCCAAATGTGGTCACCAGCTTCCTTATATTGACACAACATCTCACAATGACCTTGGGGTCAAAAGGTCCACGGTCAAGGTCATTGTGATCTTGTTAAAAGCTTTTTTCAACATTATCATTTTCCATATAGCTCAACTTTTCTGAAAAATTTACCGGAAATTGTCAAAATGCTGCTCCTTGTTAAAAACCTGGCTTTTTTCAGCATTAACATTTTCTGTTTACCTCAACTTTTCTGTTTAAATCTCAGGTTTGGTTAATCATACTGGACCCAAACGTGGACACATGCTTCATTATAAGGACACGACATCCCACAATGAGGATGCGGTCAAAAGGTCATGGTCACTGTGACCTTCAGAAAAACAGTGTTTTTTTCAGTATTATCATTTTCCATTTATCTGAACTTTTCTGTTTAAATTTCAGGTCTGGTTAATCATACTGGACCCAGACTTGGACACATGCTTCCTCATAACGACGACATCCCACAATGAGGATGAGGTCCAAAGTTCAAGGTCACTGTGACCTTGTTAAAAACAGATTTTTTCAACATTATCATTTTACGTTTAGCTCAACTTTTCTGTTTAAATCTCAAGTTTGGTTCATCATACTAGACCCAAACTTGGACATATGCTTCAATATAATAACACGGCATAACACAATGACCTTGGGTCAAAATGTCAAAGGTCAAGTCACTGTGACCTTGGAAAAAATCTAGTTTTTTCAACATTAACAGTTTCCATTCAGCTCAACTTAGCAGTTTATATGTAATCTTTGGTTAATCATACTAGACCCAAACTTGGACATGCTCCCTATAATGACCCACCCCGAAGAGTCAAGTGGCTGCCTGTCCATGGTCCATCTGTCAAATCACTTCTCCTTAACGCTTTGACCGATTTCAACCAAATTTGGCTTGAAGACTCCTATGCTGGTACCTTCCAGAACATATATTCAGAATTTTGATTGGTCAAACTTTTGAGTGAAAATCTTAGATTTTATGAAATATTTACCGAAAATTGTCAAAATGCTACTATTTAGTTACTTGACATAATTCAACCAAGTTTGGCTAGACGGATTCTATGGTGCTAGGCTCTAGAGCTTCTATTCAGAACTTTGACTGATCAATTTTTTGGGATGAAAATCTTAGATTTTATGCAAAATTTAACAGAAAATTTCAAAAACGCTGCTTCTTAGTTGCTTGACATATTTCAACCAAATTTGGATAGAGTGATGCTATCATCGTAGAGTCAAGGACGTTTATTCAGAATTTTGATTGATAAATCTTTTGGGTGAAACTCCTAGATTTTATGTCAAATTTACATCAGATGGTCAAAACGCTACTCTTCATTAAACCGCTGGGTGGATTTCAACGTAATTTTGCAGGAACGACCCTATGTAGGTAGGCTTCAGAACTTGTGTACAGAATTTTAATGTGTCATTCTTTTCGTGAAAATCTTAGATTTTATGAAAAATTTGCCAGAAATTATCAAATCGCAACTCATTTAACGGCTTGGTGGATTTCAACTTAATAGGGCTGGAAGAACCTTATGGGACTAGGCTTCAGAACTTGTGTGCAGAATTTTGATTGGTCAATTTTTCTGGTGGCCATCTTGGATTTGCCAGAAATCCTTTGAAATGCTACTCTTCTTTTAATCAATTTTAACCGATTTCAATGAAACTTGGGTGGAATGCTCCTATCATGATCAACTTCAAGAGTTCTAATGAAAATTTTGATTGGTCAATTTTTTTTCGGCAGGCATCTAAAATTTTCCAGACATTTTCCATCAGAGTTTAAATCGCTACTACCGGTACTTCTTAATGAACAAATAGATTTCAACCAAACTTGGGTGGAGTGATCCTATGACAATAAGCTTCAACCAATCAAATGAGAATTTCAATTGGTAAATTTCTTTGGAGATAATTTTGGATTTTCCAGAAATTATCCAACATGGTTAGGTAAATACAAATGGTTCACTTAATGCTATTGGTCTAGGTGAGCGTCACAAGCCCTGGGCCTCTGGTTGTATTGATAAGCCTTCTATAGTTATTTTATGTTTGAAGTCAAGCCTCATAGATCAAGTCGAGCTTCATGGTTGCATTGCAACCACATTTCTGGTTAACCCTTGTAGTAGCACTGTGGCCATAACCCTTTAACACTCATATCAGCCAAAAATGACTTCAGCACTGATCTTGAGAAATGTCAATTTGCAGACCAAGAGAAGCCTATTTTTGAAAATTTGATGACCGAGTCAGGCATCGGTGGTAAATCTTCGAAAATAGTCTTGGTCTGCAAATGGACATTTTCTATGAGAAGCCTTGAATTTGTTCAAGAAAATTTCAATTTTTTCAAAGAAAATATCAGTTTGCAAACATGGGGAAGGCTATTTTTGAAAGTTTAGCACTGGAATGACTGGCTCAGTTATCGAGCCAGTCATTCCAATGGTAAATTTTCAAAAATAGTTTTCTCTTAGTCAGCAAATGGGCATTTCTCAAGACCACTGTAGAAGCCGTTTTTGGCTGATATGAGTGTTAAACGGTTAAGCTCCATATGAGTTGATAAATGGCAGAGTGATAGAGGATGATGATGGCTATGTCAATGGTGTCAATGTTATCAACATTAAATGTTCAGGTTAATAAATCACTTCAGCTTGTTTTTCAGGCTTGGTTATTCCTATCGGAACTAAACTTGGATACACGATGACCTATGCTGCTGGAAATTTGCATAATGACTTTGAGGACAGAGTGTCAAAGGTCAAGGTGACTATTACCTTGGTACAATACTCAACATTTTAAGTTTTGGAGATTAGGAACTATTTCTCAGCTTATATTTCAGGATCAGTTGACCCTATTCGTTCTAAACCTTAGATACATTGTTGACCTATGCTATTAGGTGTCGCATGATGTCTTTAATGATGATGTTAACGTAATAAAGTCAAAGATCAAGGGTAATAAACATTAGTACAAAACTAATTTTTCAACTTTAAGCTTTTGCATTTAGTAAAACTTCTCGACTTACATTTAACGATTGTTTAACCCTATTGGATCTTAAAGCTTGAACACATAGTTGGGAATCAACCTGACATTATTGATGTCAAGCTCAAAGATCATGGTCACTGTAGGGTTGTGCGGTCATGCTCTAGATAATATCATGATTTATACTGCATCTAAAATCGCAATATATCTTAGCCCCTTCCTTATGCCACAATGTTGAGAGAAATATTGCTGGTTGTTTAACATGGATAACCTCGCTATACAAATTGGTAATATAGTGTCATTGAAAATCAGCTTAAAACTGTTGAATATTTTGAAATTGCTTTGACTGGAAGATGTTGTTGCAGGAAATCTTTGGCGATTCTCCGATTTTTTATCATCGTAAAATATGGTGATCTTGTATCGAAAAATCTTGCACCTGGGTCATAAGCCTTCTATAGTTATTTTATGTTTGAAGTCAAGCTTCATAGATCAAGTCGAGCTTCATGGTTGCATTGCAACCACATTTCTGGTTAACCCTTGTAGTAGCACCATGGCCATAATATGAAATATTTAATTTTGCCATAATATGAAATATTTAATTTTGCTGAATATTTGTGTGTCAAATTTATCATAAGTGTTTAGGAAGGTTTCAATTGGACCAAGCATTAATGAATTCCAAATGAGATCTTACTTTAGCCATTATGGAATAAAGGTGATACGAAATGGCAACGAGTTTGAGATTCTATTTATCAAATGAACTATTATTTGTAAGTTTCACATCAATGGTTCAATCCAATCTGTCACTCAGATATATGATGTCGTTACCAATCACATCACATGTAGGCTGACATCACAATCAAAATATGAATGATGTATTTAAGTCCCTCATGAACGCTTAATAGTCCATCAAGTGTACGAATTGTATGTCTTTACTATTTAATAAACAGACTGTTCAATATTATGAAACTAAATCGACTTGGCGCCATAGACAGCAACAGTACCCAGGAGTCCAATTAGATTTAAAATATTCAACAGCTTAACTGTATAGTCACCTTGATATTGGGATTCTGGGAATTCAGGGTTTGATCGTTCCCAACACGGGCAATGCATGGGCAGAGCTTAACTAGAAATTCAAGGAGGTTTGGCTAAAAGTGGATTCATGACTTATTTATCACATTTATATCACTCCAGTGATTCCAGTGGTAAAATTTCAAAGATAATCTCGTGGCCTGCAAACAGACATTTGTCAAGGGTACTGGAAAGACCAGCTTTGACCATCTTGACAGTTAAAGGGTTAACCATTTCACGAAGAAGCCGGCCAAGACCGGCCTCTACAGGGGTCTTGAGGAATGTCCATCTGCAAGCCAAGAGAAGACTATTTTTGAAAATTTGCCACAGGAATGACTGGCTAGAGCCAGTCATTCCAGTGGTAAATTTTCAAAAATAGTCTTCTCTTGGCCTGCATTCAATTGGACATTCAATAAGTAAATATTTGAATTTTTTGAACAAATTTGGTCATTAAATGGTTAAACCCATAGAAATGTGTATATTATTACCGGTTAACCCAGGGTGCCAAATTCACTTGATTTATCAGGTTGAGGTGGAAATCCACTGTTTAAGTTACAAAAGCTAGATGCACTTTATGACCCTCGATTATCCCCAAATCGGCGTCTTGGGAGTTGACTCTTTCCCCGAAAGAGGGACATATGAGGATGTGAAAAAGATCGTGTTCACAGATGGATAACACTTTACTTTATGGACATGCGCAAGATCGGCAAAATGATAGGCTTTATGGACATCTGGGAAAGGAGATTGTCAGCTCACTGTACCCTTGAGTTACTGAACATGTCTAATTCAAGGATTTGGTTGACAGGTGACAGTGAGACTCGGACATTATAGTGCCACATCTCAGACATACGCTTCCTTCCCAGACATGTATAAACTCCAGCAGGTCACTTTTTGTCACCATGCAAAAACTAACTGACATAGAATCTTGAAATTTTCAGCGCCCACGAAATTGAAAGATATCTACAGAATTTCATTGAAATTCATTACATACTTTTTATTATAAATCACACGTCAAATTAAAGTTGGGCGCAGTATTTAGGGATCACCCGATATATCTGAGCCAGTCATTCCAGTGGTTAAATAATAAAAAATAGTCCTCCTGGCCAGTAAATAGACATGTCATTAATAAGCAAATATTTTTACGTTCTTCACTAATGTTAGCAAAGAAAGGATTAATTATTGCATTTTCATTATTGAGGCCTTTAACTGTCTGTCTGCTGCACACTACCAGACCATAATTTCAATGGGCAATAACTCTTGACCTGCTAAATATTTTGAAAATAATTTGACTGAAAGTTGTTGGTGGCTTAGCCACCAACAACTTTCAGTCAAATTGTTTTCAGAATATTTGGTGTATCCAGAATTAAACCCCATGGAAAATGTAGTCTGCAGAAATTCAGCAGGTAGGGAGTTAATGTTACAAAATGAAGCTGCAAAAAGAAGTGCTATGTTTTGGATTCAAGCAAATTATAGAATAAGATAATTTATATAGCGAGTAACCTTGCATGTTTGTATGCGCAATAACGATTTCTAGCATGACGTAATATCATTGCTGCATATATTAGTGAATTTAGCAATATTGTAGCATGGAATGTGTATATATTATCTAGTTACTGATTTATTTACTTACTACTAATATAACTTCAAACCTGTTCAGTACAGCATTTGGCTTGTGCGGCCAAACGATGGCCGATCGTTAACCATTTACTCGTAAAGATTTCTCAAGAAGTTTACATTTTTTGCTTGTTGAATGTTCATTTGCAGGCCAAGAGAAGACTATTAATTAGTCATTCTAGTGGTATATTTTCAAAAATAGTATTGTCTTGGGCTGCAAATGGAAGTTTCTCAAGACAGCAAAGTCTGGCTGTAACCGACTTGATCACCATTCTCAGAAAAGAAATCACAACTTCTTTAGTGATTACTCTTCTTATTAGGCCTCCTGCACCTTCTGGTGCAGAAACCCTGTAGTAATCACTGCGTCTTTCTGTCTGTCCAGTTGTCTGCCTGTCTGTCCCTCCATCCATCCAGCCATCTGTCTGTTCATCCACAATGTCATAAACAGCATATCATATGGAACCGCTTCATATTTTAATGAAACTTGGTGTATGCCTCAGATGTGACTTTTGAAGAATTCACCTTTATACGGCCAATATTTTGGGTGAAAATGAGCTTTTTAATGCAAAAAGCTGACAATTTTTGTCAATTTCCTCGTTTCTGTAAATTCCTCCTGTAGTAAGCGCGCAGGATGGATGTATTTTATTAGTAAATGTATAGCTGATGTGTTACAGGAGGAATTTACATAAACAACAAGAAGAGTAATCGCTAAGAAAGTTTAGCGATTTCGCTTCTGACAATGGTGCCCACAGCTGATTTAGACGGAGGTTTCATACCTTGTGGATAATAAATATTATATATCTATATAGGGATATATGTGTGTTGTAGTGGGATGGGCGGATGAAAATTCAAATACCTGTGCTGTCTGTATGCTTAATTTTTGCAGACTACATTTTCCATGGGGTTTAGCACGAGATATGCTGAATATTTTGAAAAGTTTGACAGAAAATTGTTGCTGGTAAGCCACCAACAACTTTCAGTCAAATTATTTTCAAAATATTCAATAGTTACCTAGTTTTTGCCCATTGAAGCTATTGTCTGGTGGCTTGCAGCTCTCATACAGTTAAAACTAACAGACCAAATTAATTTTATTTCTGAATTAATATATTTCCATTTTTAGCCATCTCAGAAGCGTGGGCGGCCTACAAATCTTTCCGTGGATGATACCATGACAATTCTTCCAGCCATAAGTCCTCTTGGAACGTGGTCATCTGCAGAGCGGAAAACATCTCGTTCGCAGAGCAAGCTCACAAATTTGTTCAGTCCAGTTGTCAAGGTGAGTAACGCTGATATTTCAAAGCAGGTAAATGATTTGACGATTTGAATTTGAATTATACTCCATGTATGTTTGCATGTCTATGTAAGTATGTCTCTGGATTCATTTCAGGAACCTCTGGTTAGAATGCCTGTATCGATCAAATTCTCACCTGAGATTTCCTTTCAGTGGAATAGATCCATATATATCAAAGTTGTCTCCTCTGAAAAAACTTAGAAAATATGGTCAGTGTTGGATAACCTCAGAATACCTTCATGGATTTAATCTTTCATATTTGGTACATGAGTATTTGTTGATAAAACTTAGTTAACGGAACTAATTTCAGCCGACTCGTCAGGTTTATCTTCCATGAATATCTTGTAATTCACCAAAAACTGATTTCCACTTGATAGTATAATTAACCCGTTACCCTCAAATTTGTTCATGAAAATTTAAATTTAAGACTATTTTTTTTCATTTACCACTGTAATGACTGACTCGGTTATCAAGCCAGTAATTTGTAATGGTAAATTTTCAAAAAATAGTCTTCTCTTGGTCGGCATGTGAACATTTTTTCAAGACCACTGCGGAAGCCATTTTTGGCTGATATGAGGGTTAAAGGGTTAAACTCCTGATTAATTTGAAAACAATTTTAACTGAACTCTGGTGTTGCTAACAATTTTCTAAAGTTCTTTTTAAATGATTTGTCGGGTTTCATATTTAACATCCTTCAAATGGGATTTCTAGAAATTTAACCTGAAGCGGGTTAACCTATAAGGTTGTGATGTCAAGAAAGCCTGCGTGTCACTGACGCTTTCTCTCCAACCATACGTTTGCGTCAGTATATAGTGATTGTTCAACTAGCTGGATATGGTGTGCAGAAATTACAATCACATTTGATAAATAAGAAAAGATCCTGATATTCAATATCCCAGTTTATCCATCCATCATATGACGTCATAATCAACTACATGACGTGTAGGATGATGTCATAATCAATTACATGGATGATGTAGATAAGTTTGTCACGTCTTCTTAATTGATGACGAACTTGTATGTCTTTACTATTTAATAAACATGCTGTTGAATATTTTGAAACTAATTTGACTGGGAGCTGTTGCTGCCATAGGCAGCAACAGCTCCCAGTCAAATTAGTTTCAAAATATTCAACAGCTTACCTGTATAGTTTTCTGGAAATTGATAGTCAAGGAGTCTAGGAATCGATCCCAACATGGACGAAGTGTGGGTGGAGTTTAGCTAAAGATGGGCGGGGCATAGCTAAAACTGGATTTCTCCATTGTCTGGTTGACTAAACATATATTTTCTTGTTATTGACACATTATTGATCAATATAAAGTTCATATCGATGTTGTTATAAATATTTTATCTTTGAATAGCTATGTAGAACTTGTTATCCATGGATGCACACAAAGAACTCTGTTTGGCATATATGTATTCTTAAATCATGTAAATGTTTATAATTATATATCTTACATGCATTATGATGATGTATTAATCGTTATTCATTGCTCGATATTCACTGCTTTATTACATGTACAGGTATTGCTTTTCAGCGTTTTTGCATAATAATAAATAAATTTGAACAGGTATCTACAGCTCTACTCAGGAATGCTAGCGGGAAAACCATCACATTATTTCCTAATTTTAAGCCCATATTTCAGTCTCAGTTTTACCTCTCTCCCATTTAGTTATCAAGTTGCAATATTTACATTATGCTTGTCTCATTTTATTACTTAACTCTTTAACCCTCAAATTTGTTCAAGAAAATTTTAATTTTCTCAAAATCATATCCTTTTGCAAACCAAGAAACGATTATTTTTGAAAATTTATCACTGGAATGACTGGCTCAATAATTGAGCCAGTCATTCCAGGGGTAAATTTTTTTTAAATAGTTGTCTCTTGGTCTGAAAATGGACATTTCACAAGGCCACTGAAGAGGCTATTTTTGGAAGCATAAGCGTTAGAGGGTTAAATTATTATTTTCTGTGCAGACTTTCCGGGATATATTTGATTCATACACCATTATTTGCAGTATTCATAAAGTCAGGTAGTCCTTATAAGTGATATAAAATGCACAGTTCATACTTTATAGTGAATTGAAAATGCCAGTGCCTCGATAGTCAGGTATTTCTATGATAGTCAGGTATTTCTATGATAGTCAGGTATTTCTACAATACTCAGGCATATTGGTGATGCTAATTTTCACAAACTTATTTGTTTCTGATTTAATATTCTTTCATTTCAGTTTGTTAAAAATGTAGTTTCATTAGCACTAAGACCACTAATGGATGGCCATAAGCCATTAAAGTAGCAAGTTATAAACGTAGTCAGTAGGTAGTTGTTTTTTACCTACAGATTTCTGTCTATTCGGATGCGGGTTATGCAACAAAATTTGATTATTTTCTGGTGTCGACAAAACTTAATCAAATTTTAATTTTCTAACCAGGCATGTAGGAGTTGATATCAGTGCTGTGAAGGATTCCAGTTTATCCATCAATCATATCATGACGTGATAATCAACTACATGATGTGTAGGCTCATGTAACGTAGCTAAGTTTGTCAGGAAAGCTTAATTGATGACGAACTAGGCATTGTTGTATGAATTGTATGGCTTTATTATTTAATATCCATTCTGTTGAATATTTTGAAACTAATTTGACAGGGCACTATTGCTGCCACCCAGTCAAATTAGTTTCAAAATATTGAACAGCTTACCTGAATAGTTTTCAGGAAATTGTGAATCGGAGCGTTTGGGGATGGATTGATCCCAACACGGGCAAAGTATGGGTGGAGCTTAGCAAGAGATGGGCGGGATATAGTTAAGACTGGATTTCTCTCATTATGTGATGGTTACTAGATAATTAGCTACAGGAAATCTGAGCACGGTTCAAGAACTCCATGAATTTGTAGCAGGGAAAATAAAAAGCCATAGATCGGTGCAAATCCTAACAGAAGCACTTCACGATGCCGCCTCATCAACAGTGATGACAAAAGGTTTGTTTTTAGCCGTTTAGTGTTTAAGCTGCTCAAAGATTGTGTCTGCAGTAGTCTTGATGAGTGCCCATTTGCAGGCCAAGAGAAGACTAGTTTTGAAAATTTACCACAAGGTCGAATGCCTGACCCGATAAACGAACCAGTCATTCCAGTGATAATTTTTCAAAAAAACATTTTTCTTGGCCCACAAAATGGACATTCAATAAGAAAATACTTGGATTTTCTTGATCAATCTTGACCATTAAATGGGCAATAACTCTGAACCTGCTGAATATTTTGAAAACAATTTGACTGAAAGTTATTGGTGGCTTAGCCACCAACAACTTTCAGTCAAATTGTTCTCAAAATATTTAGCATATCCAGAGTTAAACCTCCATGGAAAATGTAGTGTGCAGAAATTGAGCAGACAGACTGTTAAATAAGAAATTCAAAGCGTCCATCAAACTTGGGAAAACATATATGGGTGTGTGAGAGTGTTTGTGTGTGATTGATAGTAAGCATTCATCATGGCACTCCAGAGCTTCTTATATATATCTTAACCCTTTAACTGTCAAATTTTGTCAAGAAAATTTCTATAGAAAAATGTCCATTTGCTGCCCAAGAGAAGAATATTCTTGAAAATTTACCACTGGAATGACTGGCTCTGTTTTCGAGCCAGTCATTCCAGTGGTAAATTTTCAAAAAATAGTCTTTGTCCGCAATTATAGACAGTTCTCGAGACCTCCTCCCAGCAGTGAGTGTTAACTGGTTTAACAGGCAGAATGGGTGTTGGCTTTCTAAGTTAATACAGAGAGCTTAGAGAAATCAATTGTGTAACAAGGTATGTTTTTTCAGTCTCACATTATCTGTCAAGCTGTTTAGTTTAAATCATCTAAAAATCTGCTTCAGAAGAACAAGTTTTTTGCAAATGCGTGCATGCACATGCGCACACCCTATGTGTGGGTATAGAAAAGTCAAACCTTTATATAGGTTGTTGAATTGTGGCACATACAGGATGCATGTTTGTGACATACAATTGCCATCTTTGCATCACTCTGGTTAATTAATATTACACGCGCTATCTGTTATAGTTCATAAATACTGATAATGACTTCCAAGGGAGATAACTCCTGCCCACAGATGATAAAGATCATACAGTCAAAGAAAAATATATTTCTGAAAAAACTAATCCTTTAACTGCCTGATGGCTGCAAGCCATTCAGAATATAATTTCAATGAGCACAAACTCTTGACTTGCTGAAGTATTTTGAAAGCAATTTGACTGAATGTTGTTGGTGGCTTAGCCACCAACAACTTTCAGTCAAATTGTTTTCAAAATATTTAGTATTTCCAGAGATATAACCCTTGAAATATGTTGTCTGTAGTCAGAGTTAAATCTCATCTGTTCAGTTTCCTTTTAGTACAATAATTGGATCTCATTTTGAAAATTATACTGCCTGAAGCTGTTGCTTTCTCAAGACATTAACATCTTCCAGGTACATTGTTTCCATAACATACCACGCTCAATAATTCCTGTTCACTATGCAGTGATCTGATTGGTCGTACAAGGCTTACATCACATATATTTAATAACCAATACAAATCTATAACTGGGTCTATGATTCTTTTGAAGTTGTGTGTATATGACATCCGGCAGGAACAGACGGCTGTAATTATCGATGGAGGTAGTGTTATTTATAAATATCAGCAGATATTGTTGTAGTTAAATTTTAACTCATATTGCCTTAATCTCGTGTAAGCTATTACAGTGCCCAGTACAAGAAAGACTGGGGTATATTTTGGAAACAATGTTGCTGAAAGATGTTGCTGTTTTTGACAGGAACAACTTTCAGCAACATTGTTGTCAAAATGAACAGCAGTTATCATGCTAAAAGTAAACTGATTAACCTTTTAATGGTCAAGCCGACCAATACCGGCCTGGGCAGTGGTCTTTTGCAATGTCCAGTTACAGGCAAAGAGAAGACTATTTTTGAAAATCTACCACTGGAATAACTGGCACGATAATATAGCCAGTCATTCCAGTGATAAATTTTCAAAAATTGTATTCTCTTGTCCTGTAAATGGACATTCAATAGGAAGGTATTAAAATTTTATTGTTCAAATTTGAGTATTAAAGGGTTAATCTATCCATCAAATAATTCACATGTTGTTGTCACTGCATTGTTAGTCCTCTTAACCCGTTAACTCTCAAATTTGTTCAAAAAAATTTTAATTTTCTTGGGCAAACTTGACCGTTAACCCTTTAACACTGAAGCTGGCCAAGAGGTTTTCTGCTGTAGTCTTGAGAAATGTCCATTTGCAGACCAAGAGATAATTTTGAAAATTTGCCACTAGAATGACAGGCTCAATAACCAAGGCAGTCATTCCAGTGATAAATTTTCAAAAATAATCTTTTGATTTGTAAATGGAGATTCACTAAGCAAAGTTTAAACTTTCTTTGACAATCTTGACCGTAAAAGATGGGTACATTTAATTTAAGAATGCCATTGTGGCAAGAAAGACAACTCTTTATGCAACAACAAAATGTACATTACCTGTAAAAAGTTACTCATAATCAGCTTAATATTATCACAGCAGCAATCCAAGAGACATAACCCAATCCAGCATTATTGAAACACTTACCAATAAGAGTTACTTCCCCTGAAATTGTCATTTTGTATACAGTTAGAGCAGGATTTATTTAAATATAATGATGGCAGTTACCCTGTAAGGGGAAGAAAGTACTGCATTCTGTTGGCTTGTCCAAAGCTTAATCTCAGTCTGGTTTTGATCAGGTCAGCAGAATGACTTTGATCAGGTCAGCCAGAATGACTGATCAGGTCAAGCAGGACCTTGAGATGGATAAGTATATAGGTGGTGATCTCTTGAAGTGATCATTTGCAGGCCATTAGAGAGTATTGTAGAGTCCTTGGCACTGATAGAACAGTACTGGAGCTGGAGTATATTCTAGTTTTATAAAGTATTCTATGGCGGTCTGAAAATGGACTGGGAAAATGGACTAATGCAGTAATTAACCATTCAGTACAGAATTGGTCAACAGAATTCTAATACTAGATAAATTTACAAAATTTGTCTGCTTTTAGCCTCAAATTCATTTGACCACGAGACCACTACAGAGGCTGGTGTGGTGAGTTTTGACGATTCACACTAGCCCTCGAATTTGTTCAAGAAAATTTTCTTATAGAAAATGTCCAGTTGTAGACCGGTTATCGAGCCAGTCATTCAAGTGGTAAATTTTCAAAAATAGGCTTCTCTTCATCTGCAAATGGACATTTCTCAAGACTACTGCTGAAGACATTTTTGGAAGATACGAGTGCAAAAGTGTTAACGTGTTAACAAATTGCTTAGTTGCAAATAAGTTGGTCTGTAGGTCTGTCAAATTAAAATTTCTGACAAAGCGGTCTGTTGCAGCTGTAGTCGATTTAACTCTTTAATGATCAATTTAAAAAAATGTAAATCTTTGCTTAGGCAATGTCCATTTACAGTTCAGGAATGGACCATTTTGTTTATTTACCATTTAATTGACTAGCTCAGTTACCAATCCACTCATTACAGGGATTGATTTACAAAAATATTCTCTTTGAGCTCCAAATTGACAGTTCTCTAGACCACTGCAGAGGCCAGTTTTGTTAGACTTGGCCAGTAAAGGGTGTACACATGTACTAACTTATACTTTGCATCTTTATAATGAATGTCAAGTACTTTTATAGAACTAACTATATCTATGGAAGGTGTACTCACTACCCGGTTGTTGTGGTAGAGACTATACTCTCTCTCACTCACTCACCTTAATTGCTTGTTGACAGTTGTTTAACCCATTAATGCCTAAATTTGGACAAGAAAATCAAAATATGTGCTTATTAAATGTCAATTTGCAGGCTAAGAAAAGATTGCTTTGGACAATTGCTTTGCACTGGTATAAATGGCTTGGTGACTAAGCCAGTCATTCTAGTGATGAATTTTCAAAAATAATCTCTTGGGTTGCAAATGGGCGTTCCTCAAACCCACTGTAGAGGCGTGTTTTGGTTGAATGTATTAATCAAGTATGAATTGGTAAACATGTGCTACATTTCCTGTATACACCAGACGCGTGCACTCACGCACGCACGCACGCACGCACGCACGCACACTCACTCACTCACTGCCTTTCTCATGACTATTACAATATTTACATGTACCCAAACATTTCTTTAACAATATCAGAATTTCTATGAAATACATTAATTTTTTTACCCATATTTATAAGAGGCGAGAGCAAATGGCCACCGCCTGCCAAATATATGTGCTGATGACTTCTCTAATTGTATCCCAGATTAACCCATTACCGACAGGGCCGGACAAAAGCAGTTGCAGTGCTTTAATTAATGTCTATTTGCAGAACAAGAGAAGATTATTATCTTTGAAAATTTACAACTGTAATGGTATATTTTCACAAATAGTCATATGTCTCTTGAACAAATTTTGAGTGTTAAAAGGTTTTAAAAAAACAGCCCATATTTATCCCCAGATATATTGTACAATGGCAAAGTCCATGTATTGTTCCGTGTTTCTAGAGCTAGTAGAGTAACGAGGTGCATAGGTGTGTAATCCACGAATATATGCTAGAGTACATTTTAACCTTCTAGCATTTTATACACCACTCATGCAAAGGGCGATAACTCTTGGTCTTAATAAAATAAATACTGTTAGCAATATTTGCAAAAAAAATGTAATCTTGGATATATTTTCATTGAAATGGCTGACACTTTATAAAGATTCGAGAATGTCATTTACAGAGATGTCTTAATGAAATGTTTTTGTTATTCCCATAATATGCTATTTATAAATCTTAAGAATTATTTCCCTTTGCAGATGTGACCAGTGAATAGTTAAAAAAAAATTCATTTTGAATTCTTTAAAGCTTCTTGTAATAAGCATGAAATATGAAACCCACTGTTATTTTGAAAACGATTTGACTTGAAGTATGAAGTTGCTGCTCCATTTAGGTGGGCAACAATTTCCAGTCAAATTGTTTTAAAAAAGAAAATTCTCAAATATTTGCCTTGTGCCACATGATAACGCATATTTATAATATATACAGAAAGAAATGGATTAGCAAATATCGTGAAGACTGTCGATCAATGCGTTTTATTTTACAAACAGGTATTTTCTATGTTAGTACATAGACTGCCTTAACGCTTTCACGACAAAGATACACAAAACCGGTCTCTGCAGTGGTCTTGGAGAATGTCCATTTGCACGCCTAGAAAAGGATATTTCTGGAAATTTGCCACTGGAATGACTGGCTCAGTCAGTCATTTCAGTGGTAAATTTTTCAAAAATAGTCTTCTCTTGGCCTGCAAATGGGCATTCAATTGGTAAATATTTTGACTTTCCTGAGAAAATTTAGCCACCGCTTAAATATGTTTGGATTCTCGCGCCTGACGGCTTTAGAGGTTTTAAGTCAGAACATGAAATATTGTTTCTGCAGGAAGTGCGTGTGCCTTATGACTTCTGTTTTGTTGAGATATATTTTTATATCATTTGTACAAAGTTGACATTGTAAGTTTTTAAAAAATGACAGATTTGCTATAATTGGTACCGTTCTTGTCGCTAGTGTAGGATGGGTTTGTAAGTTGAGGAAATGTAGCGTTATTATTGTGAAGCTGACTCAGAATTAAACATTCATTTTCGTCGATAGAGGACTATTGTTCATCATAATGCCTGAGTGAGAACTATTGGTAATGTTTGTGATAAGTATGCGAGTCGATTCAACCATGGACGCGAATCAGTGAAGTTAATCCTTTAACACTCAAATTTTTTCAAGGAAAATTCAAGAGAAATTGAAGTCCAGTGGTCCTGAGAAATGTCCATTTACAGACCAAGAGAAGACTATTTTTGAAAATCTTACCACAGGAACGACGGGCTCGGTTATCGAGCTAGTCATTCCAGTGGTAAATTTTCAAAAATAGTCTTCTCTTGCTCTGCAAATGGACATTTCTCAAGACCACTGCAGAAGCCATTTTTGGCTGATATGAGTGTTTAAAGGGTTAAGACAATAATTTGTATGATATTTAATATTCCATTGGCCAGCCCAGGAATCCATAAAAGATAAACTCCCTAATTTGTATTGCGCTATCTCGGAGAGACGAAAGCTCAGGTGGTAACGCACAAGCTAAAAAACTGGCGATCCCATCATCGTGTGCAATCACATCTCTGGTTGGCCGGCTGTCCATCGCTGGAGACATAGGCAATCTCCTTCACTCCTCGTTGCCTCTCCACCCATGAGTATAAATGGGTACTGATGTAAAGTCTGGAGGAGTAATACCAATAATAGACTGAACTAAAATCAGTCTAGATATGGCGTGAATGGGACCTGGAATCAGGGACTCGATAGACCAATAACCTCTTGTAGGGTGCTTTTTATCATTTTAATCCTTGGAATTCATATGACTCAATTTTAAGACAACTATTCAGGAAAGCTGTTGAATATTTTGAAACTAATTTGACTGGAAATATTCAAAATATTCAAGAGCATATTCCTTACGTCATGAATAATCTATGGCATTTTTGGTCAGTAGGGGTTAAAGGGTTACATCATGAGGGCCTGCTTAATAAGAATCTCTGCGATTCCCGACTGACAACATTGTTTTTATCAATCACCTGGTTTATACAGAGCACCCCTCCTCATTTCGACCGACTCTATCCATCATCAAACTGGTGCCACTAATATGCGCATTGTGTGAGTGAAGCTTCAATGTCAAGCATTAGAGTAACCATCAGTGAAAATTTCCTACAGGACTTTGGTGTTATTTCTTTGTTTTCTGTGTACAGTTTCTCATACATTTACCTCTAAACATCAGAGTTGCTTCCATGAACTTTGCTGTCAGTAGCAGGTCTTCTCTGTTGACCCACAATTTGTCTTGGATTGGGTATTCTCATGACCAGATCTGTAATCTGATAGCATTGTAAGTAAGACATGTTTGGAGAATATGTATCTGATGCTCTGTATTACAAGGGCATATAACTGATGGTGTTATCTGCATCTTGTTTAAAGATAAGCATTTCGTGTGCAGTGGGATGCTGTTTCAGTCTGAAGGACCTTGTCTGAAGACTATTATTGATTGGTTTAATTAGGGGAAATCTTGGATCCCTGCTAAGCAGGTCCCATTCACGCCATGACATTGATGCTCTGAAAAGAGCATTTTGTAATATCTATGTGGCTCTGAGAATGTCCATTTTTAGCAGTGAGAAGAGCCATTTTGACCCCTGAAAAGGGCATGCAGCATTTAATACTTGATTTGTTTTGTTATTTTGGATGCCCATTGCTGTTGTTACTGACTCATCATTGGCAATACCCTTGATGGTGACTGATGGTAGAATGCAGTCTTCGGTAGCTGCCACTTGAGTGGTCGTGTCAATAAGCACAGATGGCTTGGTGGGCAGTCTGGACCATCTTTAACTATGCCCAGCGCCCGTTTCTATCAAAGCTCAGCCCAGTTTGCATGTTTGAATCGATTTTTAACTTTAAAATCTGAATTGAAATTTCAACGTACTCTATACAGATATAAAGCTGTTGAATATCTTGAAACCACTTTGACAGTTGCTGCCTACTGCTAATGAGATATCAAGACCTTTCAGACAGACTATTTTTAATTAATTAGCATGTGATTCAAAGAATTTATCCATTGGTAGTAGATATTCATGTGTATAATCTCGCCCTCCTATAATTAATTCCTATGTGCAATATTAGTTTTTTGGACTGAGAAACTGGTTGAGTCTCTGTTGATATAAATGCTGTTTATTCCGTTTACAAAATAATTGTCTGAATCGAATTGCTTTTTTCAAACCAATTATCTATATATATACATTGTCCGATTACCAACATATCAGCGTGCACTAAGTTTTCTTAGAATTTTGTCTGACGCTTCATTGTCCGCGGCAAGGTTAAGGATATGTATTCATAGGCTTAGTTTTGTTAATGTTGTACCGGAATGCTGTGTGAGACACAAACATTTGCTTTTTGATCGGAATTTGTCTGCACTGGATTAGAGGGTATAGCTCTTATACTACAGCACGCAGATGTTAACCATTTCAGCGATGAATTCCCCCATATCTTAATTTCATGATGATAATACAGGAAGGTGTTGAGTATTTTGAAGTTAATATGACTGGAAGACGTTGCTGCCTTAGGCAGCAACGGCTTCCAGTCATATTGACTTCAAAATAGACAATAGAAAATGTTATGCATCAGAAAGTATCTTCTTTTTCAGGCATTTGTCAGTGAAAGGATTAACATTTGTAAGGGATATGGATAAATTCAAAGAGCACTAAGATGTCACGACTGTAACTTTGTACGCTGTTGCTGTCCATGATAACAACACCGCTTTCAATTTTCAAGACCAGCTAGCATATAAATTGGGAATGGAATAGTAAATTCAGCTGTAAAACGGTTGACAGTATTCTAGGCATGTGATAATGTGTTATTTTAAATTTTAATTGCATATCTCTACTAATTCAGATGTCGCGCTGGTGTGAAATGCTTAACCCTTTAACACTTATATCAGCCAAAAACGGCTTCTGCAGTGGTCCTGAGAAATGTCCATTTGCAGACCGAGAGAAGACTATTTTCAAAAATTTACCATTGGAATGACTGGCTCGATAACCGAGCCAGTCATTCCAGTGGTAAAATTTTCAACAATAGTCTTCTCTTGGTCTGCAAACAGACATTTTCTCTGAGAAAATTTTAATTTTCTTGAACAAATTCGAAGGTTAAAGTGTTAATTAATGGATACTCAGTAAATAGAAGCTAAAAGCTGGTGCCACTATATTTGGAAAACAAACTTTCTGACAGCAACAGCTTACGTCAACATTAACGACCAGTTTATGTTATAAATAAATTTAAATACGAAACGGAATGCGATCAGAAATTTTAACGCTGAATGTTTTAAAAATAATTTCATCCCCTAAATTCCAATTGTTAAATTTCAAGACAACCGATAATTGGATCAAGATTTTGAAAGCGATTTGACTGAAAATTGTTGCTTCCTTCAGTGTCATCACCTTTCAGTCAAACCATATTCACAATAATGCGTAGAAAGTAGTGTTAACTCGTGAGCCCTCACAAACCTGAAATGGCAAATTCTTTGCGATGTAAGGAATATCCTGTCAAAAATACTTATATGGCAGCTTCCAGTCAAATTAGTTTCAAAATATTCAACAGCTTTCCTGTATAGTTATTTTGAATTTCAGAGGTTATATTTAAGCATTTAGCGCTGAAGCTCACCAAAATTAGCTTATGCATGCAGTGAGGTCTAGAGAAATGTCTATTTGCAGGTTACATAAAAAACCCTTATATATACCATTGGAATGACTGGCTCGCTAACCGAGCCAGTCGTTTTAGTGGTAAATCTTCAAAATAATCTTATTGCTCTGCAAATTCACATTTTTTCCCTTTAAATTTGTGCATTAAAATGTTAAATACTATATATATATATATATATATATATATATATATATACACACACAGGATTTGAATTTAATCAGAATATGGGCTATTGTCAGCGTTGAGGCATCACCGATATACGCATGCACGTACACAATGCATGCGCGTAGACACGCATGATGTACGCACACAGACACGCATGCATGCTCACACACTCATTCACATACAATCACTTACTCTCGTGATGATTCCTCACATTCCTCACGGTGTGATGCATATATAACTGTATATTGATTCCTGAGCTTGCGGCATTGCGATGTATTAAGAAAATCAATATTCGGCAACATTACCTGGCATGCGATCAATGTTAATGAGCATATTTTAGGCCAGGTGAGGCCGCTATTGGAAGGCTGGTTATATATTAAGGTACAATGTATCCAAATGTAGAGGATTCTACGTTCTAGTTCTTAAATTGTGTTAAGCGTGATGACAGGTTTGTTATTTGATTGTCTCCTCATAAATTTAACTGTCAGCATTAGCTACCAGGCAATAATATTAATTGCCAAGAACTCTGGACATGCTGAATATTTTAAAAACAATTTGACTGAAAGTTGTTGGTGGCTTAGCCACCAACAACTTTCAGTCAAATTGTTTTCAAAATATTCAGCATATCCAGAGTAAAACCCTGTGGAAAATGTAGTCTGCGGACATTCAGCAGGATGACGGTTAAGAATTAGCCTCCGTCTCTCTATCTGTATTCGTTTCCTCACAAATCGATATCTTAAAGTTTCTACATGCATTCACATCAAGTTAGTACATGGAGTATCCTCGTGACGAGAGCATGCATTGGAATTGAACTCTTCCAAGTTTGCCAGAGTTATCTCCCTGAGTAACGTTAAATTTATAAAAAGATCTGTTTAATGGAGCGGTATTCTTAGAATTTTTGAATAGATTTACATCAAAGTTAATACACGGTTGTATTGCGAGATAAGGTCGCTTGAGTTTGCGTTTTACCTAAATCTGTCGTTATTTGTCAGAGTTATCTCCCTTGAAAAACAAAGTTTATGTAAATGGCTTAGTTGAGTCGCATCAAATGAGCTAGATTGAGAGTCTGTGACAGGTGCTACATGTAGCTTGTCAGCTACATGTATGATTGTTTTCCTTGAAAAATGTCTACCTTCGTTTAGATATGTTTGGATCCCCTGAAATCCTCTGTTGTGGTTTTTAGAAATGTCCATTTGCAGGTCAAGAGAAGACTGGGGTTTATTTATTTTCTATTTAATTTGCTCAGGCTCGATAAATGAGCAAGTCATTCCACTGGTAATTTTTTGGGGGGACAATTATTAAAGAAAATGTCTTATCTTAATGAGCATTAAAATGTTAGTTGCCTGTGTAATAATGTGAACTACATGCTGTAAGGTTAACATGGAGCTAGTTGATCGTTGATAATTTTACCTGTCTGTTTGTTTGTCTGTCCTAAGCTGCATCTGTTGTGCGTGCGTGCGTGCGTGCGTGCGTGCGTGTGTGTGTGTGATCGTTTTAGAAGGCCAGAGTATTTCCAGGCTGGGAAAACTTGAAAAATTCATCAAGGCATTCATAGAAATACTTTAAATGGCTGAAAACCTGCCTTAAACAGAATATACCAATCACATTGCGGTATCTGACTTTAACTCCATTCTACTTCTCTGATGATCTTGAGAAAGGTACATCTGCAGACCTGAGAAGAATATTTTTGAAAATTTATAACTGGAATGCCTGACTCAATAACTGATAACGCCAGTCATTCCACTCGTATTTAGACTTCAAAATTCTCTAGACCTTCACACGGATATTCAGTATTTAGCAAAACTTGGTGACAAATCTTGTCCAATGAAGGGTTAAGGCATATGAAATGTATGGAAATCCTGTTAGAAGTTGGAATTTACCAAACTAATTTAATGTATCAGTCTGGTCTACATCTCTGCCAGTTTCTAGCTGTCCTGAGGATATATTGCGATTTTTGGCTAAGATCCGACTACGGCATGACTCCGCTACGATCTAGGCCATTTTTAAGAGAATCATAGACAAGCTGTGGTATGGCATTAACGCTGATTTAGAATATAAATCCCCGTATATAGTTACCGAGCTGACAGTGAAATACAGAGAGACATGCAGTGAGAATGATTTGCACGTGGCGTCGAAATGTGTTGCCTTCAAATTCCTGTAATTAATGCGCACGCGCGATGCTGACCGTAAGGCAGTCAAAACAGTCGTAACGATCGTAACCCTTGTACACACACGATTTGATTACTGCTTTGTTAAGATGTTCTCTATGATAGTTTACCACTAGGTCAGAAATTTTGGCATGTCAAAAGTTTCCCGATTCTGTTACGACCCTTCCGATTTGGTTATTTCTTCAAAAATTGTGCCATGGTCGTACATTAGAACCATGTACATAATACGACCAGATTAAAATTGTGTCACGGTTTTCCTTACTGCGCCAGGCCGTGGTCGGATCTTTGCAAAAAATCACAATATGTAAGTCTGCATTTATGCGTGTCCTCCCTCATAATAATCCATCTGTCGAGGACTAGTGGATGCCTGGAATTTTCCCACCCTGATATTAGCTTTAACTAATATCTGGTTGATATAAAAAAAATAGTTATATATTTTTCTTTTGTACACTCATGCAATTTATTACAAAAGTGCTTTTACACATTTTGAACTTATTGTTAAAATCATAACCCACTTTGAATTGGTAATTTTATGTATATTTGTAGCCATTCTTTGCTTCAGTAATACAGGGTTTTATATTTTTTGCAATTTGTCTATTATTAACTATGTATCTGCTGCAAGCCAAAATACTATAATTTCAATGGGCAAAAACTCTGGACCTGCTGGATATTTTGCAAACAATTTGACTGACAGTTGTTGGTAGCTTAGGTACCAGCAACTTTCAGTCAAATTATTTTCAAAATATTCAGCATATCCAGAGTTAAATCCCATGGAAAATGTAGTCTGCAGAAATTTAGCAGACAGACAGTTAATACCTCAGTAGGTGTATGTTGTATTTTATTGCATTTATGCTAAATTTGCTTCCCACAATGATGTCAAAAGGCTGAATGAGTTTTCTTTCTAAGGATGTTGAGAGAACTGAGTATATATGAATGCAGGTATTTTAGCAATGACATTTGTGTTGAATAAAAGTGACAAAATTGTATGCGATTAAACATTTAACGCACAAATAATTTTATCATAGAAAATGCCAATTTGTAGTCCACGGGAAGACTATTTTTGAAAATTCACCACTTGAATGACTGGCACCATTATTTTAGCCATTCATTCCAGTGGTAGATTTTTAAAAATAGCCTTCTCTTGGTCTGAAAATGAGGATTTTCCATGACCACTGCGGAAGCCATTTTTGCATGGCTTGTGCGTTAAATGCTTAAACCTGTAATTGTCAAGATCGGTGAAGAATATATATATATATTTACTTATTGAATGTCCATTTGCAGGCCAAAAGGCAAGTATCTTTGTTAAGTTACCACTGGATAATCTAAGACAGTGATAAATATTTAAAAAGTTCTCAAGTGGCCTGCAAATGGACATTCCTCAAGAACACTACAGAAGCCATTTTAGGTTGGCGTGACATTCAATGGTTACAACAGTCTGTAGAGGATAAGTTTGAAACAATTTTATAGCTACTGCGTTCATATTAAATAGTGATTGAATCTCATAACGTATTATATTAACTCACATAGATCCGCTGTACATGGTCGTGCATGCAGTCCTTTGATTCCTGCTATGTAACGTCACATTACAGAGACGATCAACGTGGAATAAGCGGTTTTCAGTCCACCAATCAGACTCCCTTTATTTCTTATCTAGCAATTTCATTGACGGAAGTTGACTGAACCCAGCTCATTGTTTATATTTATGAAATTTTGTGAACTTAGCGCAGACATCAAAAGCCTGCGAGTGCGCGATACTCGATACGGGAGGGCAGACATCAAAAGCCTGCGAGTGCGCGATACTCGATACGGGAGGGGAGCGGGAGGATGACGCCCATGCAATAGGATGAAGCTTGAGATAGTGATTCCACCAGAGAATCCACCAATATCGAAAAGGAGAAATCAGAAATATTATTAACCCTTTCATGGCCGTGGTCTTGATTAATGTCCATTTACCAGTCACTCCAGTGGTAAATTTTCAAAAATAATCTCTTGGCCTGCAAATGGATATTCAATTTAAGTAAATATTTTGACATTCTTTATCAAATTTATCCATTAAAGAGCTAAAGAGAGTAATAATTTAGAATATTGAGGTCATTTTTAATTTCATGCGTCTAATATATTTATGTCATGTGTCTGGAAGATAACTTGACAGTCAACAGTATGTACTGGCTGTGTCTGGGGGGGGGGGGGGTGACTAAGCGTGGGGGTGAGGGGTTATCCAACAGGTTAGTTAAATTTAGCTAAACGTGGCCTTACAAACCAAAAACAATTAAATTATTATGTCTGTAATGAATATTACGTTGAATATTTTGAAACTAATTTGACTGTCTATATGCCAGCAACAAGTTCCAGTAGAATTACATGTAGGTTGAAAATATTCAATCAGCATCTTTGCTGTATAGTTGTAACGAAATTTGCTAGAGTGAGTATGATTTCTTTGTGCTTAATTAACCCTTTCACCGATAATCCCCTGAAAAAGTATATTCTTTACGATATAAAACTTATTCCGCTGAATATTTTAAAATTAATTTAACTGGAAGCTGTTGCTGCAGCAGCAACATCTTCCAGTCAAATTAATTAAAAAATATACAACAGTTTTCCTGTATGGTAGAGTTGAAAATGAGATATGGGGAATGTATTGGTGATAGGGGTAAATAAGTGTCCTACCCTTACAAAGGGGCAGTTAAATTTGGTATGTAGAATTATCATCTTTACAGTATTTAACCTGGGAGCATAGACAGGTAATCGGTAATGTCATTTCTATGAGTTCTGCTTGACACTAGCTTCCAGATCAGCTCTGCAATTGCTTAGCAGATGAAGCCCTTAAGGGGAAAGTTGGATGGTTGCATAAAGGTGACATTCACTGTTAGTGAACCAAGTAAGGGGAGCTGTTCACAAATTGATTCCATTCTTCCATTAGTGAACAGCTGACTCTATATTGTGGAATACAAAGGCAAGGATTTTTCTCAAATTTTATTCCTGAGCGCTTTTCATTAGCGTGTAGTGTTATGGAGATTTTATTGATCTGCATCTAGCAGCTGTTAGGCTGCAGTTTCTAAATAATTTGTATAAATGCTAAATAGGAAACCTACATGTACTGTATCAGTTTTGAGTCATGTCGTTTTCAAAATAATGTATTAGAAAATCAATTGCACGTACTAATGAATTATTTGCATGGTGAACCCAGGAACTGAATTTACTACTTTGCAAGGTAATTAATTTTGAGCTGAAATAATTCTATCTAGGTAGTTAAAAATTCCACATTCAGATAAAACTTCTTCAAATGGGATGAACATTAATAATTTATGCGCAATGCTTGATTTAATTGAAGCCTGCTTCCTAATCAATTTTGTCAAGAATATCATTCGAATGACTCAGGGCTTGATATTGATATCGAGCCAGTCATTCCATTGGTAAATTGACACAAATAGACTTATTGAACCGCAACTATGGTGGACATGCCCTTCTCAATGCCACTGCGGAAGCCGTTTTTGGCTGGCCTGAGTGTTATGGGGCTCAAATGAACAATTGTAAGAGTTATTGGTTTTGTTGGCCTATCTCGAGTGCATTATATCTAGGTTCCATGATATCTAGGCTGGTTTTATTTTCAGTATATTGTGCCATTGCAAAGTTATTGGTCTGATTGGCGTCTATTGATTCCCTGATTCTAGGTCCCATTCACGCCAGATCTAGGCTGGTTTATATTTCTGTGGTAGCTTCTCCAGTTTTTACACAGGTAACCATTTATACTCCTGGGTGGCGAGGCAATGAGAACTGATGGAAATTGTCTACATTTCCACCGATAGCTTGTCAGCCACTTGATCGCCTGACAGTTTGCCATTATGGCTACGGTACCGTCCCCAGTTTTTATTCTGGTATCCATTTCCACTTCTGGATGGAGAGAGGCAGCGAAGTTCAGATGGCTCATATTTCCAGTGATGGTGAGCTATTGCACAGCTCTGAGGCGCAAACCAGGTACTATTAAGTTAGTCCTGGGTGCTAGTCAAGCTGACTCCTGAGTTATTCAGATGACATCAAGTACTATCCCCATTTACTTCTCAGTATCTGCCTTGAATTCCCCTTTCCAGAGTATCCATCCATCATCTGACCTCATATGATGTCATAATGAGCTCAGTGTGTGTATGATGACGTCACAATCATTACATCACAAAGGGTTCCATATAGACTGTCATCAAATCTCAAATAGTCTGACACATTGTATGAATTGTGTCTTTGTAATTCTTTGCTATTTAAGAAACATGCTGTTAAATATTTTGAAACTAATTTGACTAGACTTGGTAGAAATGTTCATCAGACAATGGCCAAGCTGCGGTCATAATGTCATTGACCAAGTGTAACAATACAGAGTTCAGAGCTGACCACAACAAAGAGGATTAATCAGTCATACAATGGCAGGATTAGCTGCACTTTATACATAGAAAGCTCTGGTCAGTTGGATTTTACAGGTCAGTCAATTCTAGACTAGCTGTTATTTAGTGATGGCATGTTTTCAAATTTAATGCATTTCTTTCTGTCTACGGTAAACAATGTTTATGGTGCATTATTGTTCGTAAAGATCTGTCTGAATATATAAAAAAATTAATTTATTGTTTATTTAGTTTAATTTTTTTTGTTGCGCAAAATTGTTTTCAAAATATTAACTTTTGTACGTTTAGTTAAGCTTCAAATGAATTTTCAGTACACCAAGAGACAATTGTTAACCCTTTTAGCTCTCCAGACCCACACCACAACTTCTTTCCGATGTTGGAAATTGCAATCTATCTTTGAAAATAATTTGTCTGAAAAGGATCTCATCATTCGTCACAGAGAATACATTTTACATTAACTCATTGATGTTCAAGGCCTCTGCAGGACTTACATTGTCCATATGGTTTAACTCTGGATATGCTGAATATTTTGAAAACAATTTGACTGAAAGTTGTTGGTGGCTAAGCCACCAACAACTTTCAGTCAAATCGTTTTCAAAATATTCAGCCGGTCCACAGTTATTGTCCATTGAAATTATTGTCTGGTGGCTTGCAGCAGTCAGGTCGTTAAAACTTTTATTGTTATTTGAACTTCTTAACTCAGAAACCCACAGACCAGAAACGACAAATTCTTTATGAAGTTAGGAATATTCTGTGGATTATTTTGAAGCTAATTTGACCTGAAAGATGTTGCAACATATGCCAGCAACAGCTTCCGGTCAAATTAGTTATAAATATTCAACAACTTGTGACCGATGTAGTTGTCTTGTTATCGAAACACTGAAATTTGAGAGGTTAAAGTGATATGGGTGGGGGTCGGGGGGGGGGGGGGGGGGGGGGGGGTTGGTTTGTTTAATTGTAATATAAAAGTTAGGTTTCCTTTCAAATGAAAACAAGAATATTTACCAACTTTTCTCAAGTTGTTTTGTGTCAGTGTTGTTAAGAATGGATAGAATGTGAATTTTGCTGTTATTTTGAACAAATATTTTGTGAAAGTCGATCTTCATTTCAGTTTGAGGAATTCGGAAACTGAGTCAATGTGAGTGGGTTTGTTGTGTTGAACATTTTGACGCTGATTTTTTAACTTGTTGTGCATTCAGCTGGCAAGTTCTTAATACACGTAATGTGAGGGATATTTCTTCACCAGTCATTCCTGTGGTACATTTTCCAAAAAAATTATTCTTGGCCTGCAATAAATAAGTTAACATGTTTCCAAAATAAAAACAGAAACATGGTCGTAAGTATTTTGAACACGATATAAGCAATGTTCTGTTCAATATGTTGAACATAATTGGATTTGTTAGGCAGCAATGTCTTCCAATCTAATTAAGTTTAAAAAAAATAACAGTACATTTTGTTTTGTTGTGTAAACAATAAATTGTTATTTCTAACCTCCACATAGGTGATAATTATGTACGTTTATGATTCAGATAATTGTGAGATCCAGTGTTACTTTTACTGATATTAACCCTTATCACTCTGATGTTCAAATTTTCAAATTAGGTTAAAAGACTAACTGGTGTTCATTTTTCAACAAATTTGGTGGAAGATGGTGCTGTCGAAGACGGCAACATCTTCCACCAAAATTGTTGAGAAATGTACACCAGTTTCTTTGATATTGACACAGTAAAAGATAGAATATTGACATCAGAGTGGTATGGGTTTAACAATGTTACTGAAACTTTATAACAGCATTTTTATAACGATACCCGAGGCAGTCATTCCAACAGTAATTTGTCAAAAATAGCCTTCCATAAAGTGCCTGAAAATGTACATTGAATAATCCGATATTTCAATTTTTAACTTAAAGTTAGACTAGTAAATGGTTAAATCAGCAAACTTCAGTAGTGTATGAGATTTTAGCTGTCTGCCTGCTGAATTTCTGCAGCCTACATTTTCCATGGGGGTTTAACTTTGGATATGCTAAATATTTTGAAAACAATCTGACTGAAAGTTGTTGGTTGCTATGTCACTAACAACTTTCAGTCAAATTGTTTTCAAAATATTAAGCAGGTCATGCCTATTGAAATTATTGTCTGGTGGCTTGCAGCAGTCAGGCCGTGGGTTAAAATGAAGTCAAAGTATATTTCATTCAATAGTATGTAATTAATTTGTGACAATAAATTGATAGCTAAATTAAATAAATTTTCAAGATTAAGTTTAATTTATTTAGTGATAAAACTAATTTTCTTAGAATTAATATAGTCAGTGTTGTAATTAATGCATATCAAAGAATCATGGTATTAGAGCATTTCATGTATAGATGGTTGTGCTGAGGTGGTTACCAAACCCCAATGATCTTGGTTCGTGCCCCATTACGGGCTACAAACTTGGGTGAATTGAGTGAGGTTGTCCCATTTCAAGCTATAATGCTCGGCCATTTCTATCTTTAAGTTCTGTCCACATTTTAATTCACTTTAACCCTTTCATGCTAAATCCGGTCAAAACTGGCCTCTACAGCGCTCGGTTGTCCATTTGCAAGCCAAGAGAAGAGCATTTTTGAAAAATTACCACTTAAATGACTGACTCAATAAGATTAGCATGGTTTACATGTACCTATGTCATTTAATTGTGATGTCAGCTAATATTGACTGACCTATGCTGATTATGATGTCAGATACTAAGCGTTTTATCCTCATTTCCTGAGGCTCTCCTCCACCAGGAATGAAAGCATGGGTTAATTAACCCTTACCCCTTTGTTGTCAAAACTTTAAATTTTCAAATTACTTTGAAAGATGATCTGGTGTTCATTTTGCAACAAATTTGTTAGATGTTGCTGTCTCTCATTCACTAAAATTGTTGAAAAATGTACACCGGTCTCTTTCTTACTGACACAGTAAAAGATAGAATATTGGCTTCAGTAAAAAGTGCTTCTATGACAGCCTAGAATCTGGAGCCATCACTCTATAATGTGTGTGTGAATTTTTAAGAATAAATATAACATGATATTTAGTTTTGCATCAAATTATGTACCTCATCACCTTTCGAAATGCATTTCTGATTGTGTATGAGTGAAATGCATTCATACGCTCTAGAATTATCTCAACTGAATAGCATCAACTTAGTGGTTTCTTTGGAAAGGGTTAGTAGATTCACGTCAGTATTGGCACCTATGTTGAGGAGACATATTCAATGTGACATTAACGCTTATTTGGGATGTTCAATGCTTACATCATCCCAACAAAAATCTCATGTATTTGTGAGATCAAGGTATCTCTATTGAAAAATATAAACCGTATCAAGCATTTCCCAAAATGTCATTCGAAACCTGATTATTTTGCCACTAATTGGACTCTAAACGATATTTCTGCCTCGGGCATTATATGCCTAAGAATATTTGATGTGATGTTAATTAAAATACTCTGTCATTTATTAACCTTGAACGCTATCATTATTATCAAATGATATATTGTGTCAAACTAGGTTAAAATGTAAATTTTCAACACAATTCTGTTTTCTTTTCAAAAGTGTCAAAACCTTAATTTGAGATAATCATGTTTGCAATTTGCATGGCCTGCATCCATTATTAGGCAGGCGTCTCATTGACAGTCTAGTGTTGATGGTATTAGCACTATAATTTAAGTGAGACACCTGCCTCATAAACCCTTTAACCCTGAAATTTGTTTAAGAAAATTTAAATTTTCTCATAGAAATTGTCCATTTGCAGAGTAAGAGATACAAATTTTCAAAATTATTCTTGTCTTGGTCTGCAAATGGGTATTTCTCAAGACCATTACAAAAGCCATTTTTGGCCAGTTTGAGTGTTAAAAACTCAAATTTGTTCAATAAAATTTTAATTTTCTGATAGAAAATGGCCATTTGCAGAATATCGACATTACTTTTGAAAATTTATCCCGGGAATGAGTGGCTCAGTTATCTAGTCAGTCATAGCAGGGATAAATTAAAAAAAGTTTTCTCTTGGTCTGTAAATGGACATTCAAATATTACGACCATTGCAGAATGTGTTTTTGGCCTGCTTCAGAGGTTACGGGGTTTATACATAGTGAAAATCTAGTGCTTGATTAACCTAGCTTTTTAAGCTTCAATTGTATTGTGTGAATTTCAATGCGACTAATTATTAACAGAGGTACACATGTCAGTTTTCATAACATAAGTATGGAAATCTGAAATATGGAATGATAAGAAAACTCATTTCCAAGCCTGCAACAAAAGTACGGAAAATTCAACATCTTCTGCTAAATATTTGGAAAAGGTATGGAAAATTTGAATATTGTCAGGTGTGATTCTCATTAGCAAAATAAGGTAAATAATGTTCAAAATATTGTGACAGCTATTCAACATTTTAATGCCAAATTTTGCAGTATTCAAATGAACACTGACTGGAAACATCATAAAATGGGTAAATCAGGTCTCACTAAGAGAAGTGGGTATAACGTGAGAGGGGGGGTGGGGGGTGGGTTTAGGGTGGGGTGGTGGACAGAGGGGTATAAATCTGGCTAAATAATGTCCCATCATCCAATATGATGTCCATAGAGTCTCTGGAATAGATTGATCTCGTATTTTTTGGCTCCTGAATTTTAAGTTAAATTTGTATTGCATGAAGACCAGCCTTTTTTAGACCCGAGTGATTAGAAACATGTTCCTTGACATGTGATTCCTCCCATCAATGAAGTAGAGGAAAATTCTTTCACACAATGGAGAATGTATGGAAAACGTTGTATTGAATATTTTGTACTAAATTGGCTGAAATATGCTGCGGACAAAGCCGGACATACAGATTTAACTTTCAGGAAATTCTCGGTAATATATTTGTTATTCCAAATAATTTTGGTCTTTCCAATCAGTGGGTTTTAAAGGAGTATTTGACAGGTGTTCATATGTGGTATGAATATATGACATATCTGCTGGGTGGAGGCGTTGACAGGTTCTGTAGGGGTTTAAGTGGTGAATGATAGTAATTGGGCAAATTATCAAACCCTTATAAGCCCGCTTTCGCAGCATTAAATTCAAACAAACTTGTATTAGAGTGCGTTACATTGAAAGCCGCTGAATAGTTTGAAAATAGTTTGACTGAACGTTGCAGCAATCGATGTTTAGATTCATGGTTTTATATCTATATATTAACCCTTTAATGGTCAAGCCGGTCAAAACCGGCCTCTGGAGTAGTATTGAAGAATGTCCATCGGCAGGTAAAGAGAAGAGTAACTTTTAAAATTTACCACTGGAATGGCTGGCTTGATAATCAAGCCAGCCATTCCAGTGGTAAATTTTAAAAAATACTCTTCTCTTTACCTGCAGATGGACATTCAATAAGGAAATGTTTTGATTTTCTTGACCAAATTTGGCCAGTAAAGGGTTAATAATTAACACAATTTGGACGTAAATGTTAATTGTCTTTAGTATTAAATTAAAGTGCGTGCACCTGCTATAGTAAAATCTTTTAAGATTAAATGCATAAGGATATGTAATCTACATGTTTAAAAAAAAATTTCAATTCACATTTTTATAATGCTCTTCACCTCAATTGAACTTTATAAGTTTCAAGTGAATAATATATAGGTCATCTTAATCATTAACTGAAAATTAAATTAAAATTAAAGTTGTTTACTCTTAGAGGCTTAAACTGGGAGTGACTAGATGTAATGAAAGAAGATAAATCTTAGCACATCTCATTACGTATAAATTAATAAAAAAAAATTATGTTGTGAACTTGAATTAGGTAGGGACTCATGCCTCTATTTCAAATTCACAACTCAAAAAATTATGTTAATTTATATAGAGTGAAATCACAAGATGTAAAGATTAATTTCATTTCATTACATCTAGACCCAAAATTTAAGCCGTTAAAGTATACAATTTTAACACTTTTTTCAAACATTCTGCTGTGAATATGCACCTTTAATTCTCAAGCCAGCCAATTGACAGCTTAAAGTCTGCTGTGGTCTTGAGAAGTGCTCATTTGCAGATCATGAGAGGAATATTAAAAAAAAATTATCACTGGAATGACTGGCTCGATAAGAATAATCTTGCTTTGCAAACAGATGTTTTCGATGAGAAAGTAGACATTTTTTAAAGACTTTCTTGAGCAAATTTCTTTAAATGTTTTAGTACGGGTACACAAGTCTGTGCATGTAAGTAAGATTTCAGTAACATCGTCATCTTAAAAACATAGCTAGAACTTACGGTTATAATGGACAAGGAGTGGTCAGGCACCTGCTTACCTAATATTGCAATTGAAGACCATTAGAGGGAAATTTTTGACAAATTATCACTGGAATGACTGGCTCAGTTATCGAGTCGGGGTCATTCCAGAGATAAAATCTAAGAAAAACAGCCTTCTTCATCTTGCAATTTATATATCGACATTTCTCAAGCCCACCGAAAATGTTGTTTTTCTCTGGCAATGACCATTAAGGCTGTGTTAACCCTTTAACACTCATATCAGCCAAAAATGCCTTCTGCAGTGGTCTTGAGAAATGTCCACTTGCAGACCAAGAGAAAACTTTTTTGAAAATTTACCGCTGGAATGACCGGCTCCATAACTGAGCCAGTCATTCCAGTGGTAAATATTCAAAGATAGTCTTCTCTTAGTCTCCAAATGGACATTTTCCATGAGAAAGTTGAAATTTTCTTGAACGAATTTGATGGTTAAGCATTCTAAACTGAGTCAATGCTATGGTGTGTGGTACATCATTCTATGTTAATTCTCACGATAGTATGAATAATTAACCCTTTCATGGGCAAATTTGATAAAAAATATCAAAATATTTGCTTATTGAATGCCCATTTGCAAGTCAAGAGAATTTTTTAAACTTCGAGCCAGGCATTTCAGTGATAAATTTTCAAATATAGAATGGGCATTCTTCAAAACCACTACAGAGTTAAGAGACCCCTTAGCATTGCTAAATGTGATTGCATTTTATTCAGGAATATTTAATTGTGCTTTCTACAGTTATTTATTTACAATCATACAATTTGATGTGAAACTGAATTCAATAAAGTTTTACTTATGACAGAATTCAGGGATAAAATACAAACCTAATCTTGAAACTAGCACTAGCTTTGCCAGGTTCTGGTTCATTGATTCTCCTACACTTCCACAGCCTCTGGGAATATTTTCATATGACAAGTACAGGTGGAGTCATGCCATATGTTTATTGTTAGCTATAAATATATTGATTCCACATTCATTTGCCATTAAGTGCCGTTAAAATTGTTCATATTCCATTTACAGACACAGGAAAGTCATTATTTAGGCAAACAATCGATAATTTTATTCCGCTGATGACTTCTGCAGATAACTGATCACTTTGCTAGCCTATTTTTTACTACTGGAGATTAACCATTTAACCGTCAAATTTATTCAAGAAAATTTTCTTTTTCTCATATAAAATGTCAATTTGCAGACCAAGTGAAGCATATTTTTGAAAATTTACCACGAATGACTGGCTCGATTAACGAGCCAGACATTACAGTGACAAACTTTGAAAAAAAAGGCTTCACTTGGTCGGCAAACGGACATCTGTCAAGACTACTGCAGAAGCCGTTTTTTGCTGACATGAGTGCTAAAGGGTTAGGAGGTGCAGAACAGAATTGCTTGTACCTCAAATTCTTTTTAATGCAGGAGAATTAATGTTTAATTCATCTGAAAGTAATTTGATTGGAAGCTATTGCTGCCTTAAGCGATAACAGCTTCCAATCAAGATACGTTCAAAATATTAAACAGTTTAGTGTGTATGCTTTTTTGAAATTGAGGTACTGAGAAATGGGTTAAAATTAGTTACAATTGTCAATAAAATAACTTTTATCACAAATCTGAGGATGAATTACCAGTGACTTCCATTATTCACTCAAATGTTTCTATGTACATTTGGTGGTATTTAAGCTCTGCCAGTTCGAGTTTGGAAATGGACGGTTTCATAATGATGTTAGAGATTTAGCAACGGCTTTTTCTCGGTGTTTTTATAACATCAACTGCATGGTAGTCTTCCGTTATGAAGGGCTGTTGTCGAGCCTGAATATGGTAGACGGCACACCTGAAGAATAATTATGTCAAACTCTTAACCCTGACCACTCTGGTGTCAATATTCTATCTTTTTACTGCGTTAATAGCAAAGAAACTGGTGTACATTTTTCAACAATTTTGGTGGAAGATGTTGCTGTCTACGACAGCACCATCTTCCACAAAATTCGTTGAAAAATAAACACCAGTTCATCTTTTACTTTAATTTGAAAATTAAGAATTTTGACATCAGCGTGGTAAGGGGGTTAATACGCTTCCTGCTGCAAATTCATAAAGATTTTGTCATTTTTTACTGTCACGTTATTCTTGTCTGTGCGGATATTGATTGTAAGACAACTCCTCCGAAACTGTTGGACAGAATTCGAAGATAATTTGGTATATAAGTTAACCATATGATTACAGAGTGCAAGCTGACAT
Organism: Chaetoderma sp. LZ-2023a; assembly: GCA_034401795.1. NCBI lineage: Eukaryota > Metazoa > Mollusca > Caudofoveata > Chaetodermatida > Chaetodermatidae > Chaetoderma > Chaetoderma sp. LZ-2023a. The sequence continues at coordinate 158,400,327 of CM067359.1, forward strand.
TAAAGTGGGGTTGGTTATGGGGTGAGGGGGGGGGGGGGGGGGGCGGGGGTTTGAGGGGGTGTTGAGAGAGCAATACTTGTCAAAGCGATGAATGTGTGGTAATTGATATTAACTTTAATATTGCGAGTGCAAATGATCTTTGTGCAGGCTAATTGTTTTCTAGACTCTCAATTAATAAAGCTTTGGCATATCAATCCAGATCTTTTATTTGAAATGTTAAAAGATTAAAACTCTGACATTGAGTCAATTTAATGCTTTGACAGATATATCTGATCATCCAGATTTTAGCTCTTATTAAACGTGTATGATGTAGCTCTAATGTGTAACGTATTATATGCAGGATTAGTGATTAATGTCTGATGGCTGCATTATCCACTAGACAATAATAATTTTAAATTGGCAAATAACTGAATATTTTGATTTAAAAATTTGACTGAAAGCTTATTAAGCCACCAACAACTGTCGGTCAAGTTGTTTTCAAAATAGTCAGCATTATTATCTGATGGAAAATGTAGTCTACAGTAATTCAGCAGACAGACAGACAGATAAATGCATTAACAAGCATTTTAGAGAATTCCATGTCTTGCACTTCCTCCATCTTAGTTGACCTGGATTCTTGATCACAAGATCATAAAAAATTTTGGGATCCTTAAGGACTTTATTAAACAGCTATCTAAGATTCCCTCATTAGATCTGAGTTATAGCACCGAACATATTTTGCATTTTTGATAACCTCAAACTTTGACTTTTTGAGCCCTAAGTCAATGTACCCCATGCTGAATGTCGCACCCAAGTTTTGTGTAGATCCCTTCAGACAGGCAGACCGACCAACCGACTGACAGTCAGACAGGGAAGGTAACATGTGAATAGTGTCATGTAGCACATGTTAGTGATCATGGCGTTAAATTAACATATCGTTGCTACACTCCTTTATAATGCTAATGATGTAGAGGCCTATCATGTTTGACACTGAACTTGAAAAGACTATATTAATACAGCAGCTTTTACTTTATCTGTCCGTGCAATATGCAGGGTTCATACTGCTCATGGAAATCCTGGATAGTCATGGAATTTGAAAATTTAAATTCCAGGCCTGAAAAATCATGGAAAATCAACATTTTTTTATCATAGGTCATGGAAAAGTCATGGAAAATGGTAATCATGAAAAATAAAAGAAATCTGTTAGCATAAATTTCCGCTGTCACCTCTATGCAATAAAATTATGGCCAACAGCTTATCAAAACAAGGCTTTGGATTGCTTGTTACAGGACGCAATATTCAAACATTTTGCAGAATAAAGTCAGATCGTAATTTATGTAACTATGTCATCAGATATTAATTCTTGGAGGTCATGGAATTTATTTGAAAAGTCATGGAATTTCAAACACAAAAAGGGGTACGCACCTTATATATGACCTAGCAGAAATGAGAGCATATTATATTATGCATAAATAGTATAAAAGAGTCACAGGCTATTGACTCACACTCAACAATCAGAGGTTTTGGTCAGTTACCTGGAAGATGTGCTAGCATTACCTGAAGATTGTAGATTTATAGGAATTTTGTTTTTGTCATTTCTTTGATTTAAACAAGGTTTATTTTTTAGTCTATGTGGGAGCACAATAAGACATGTCTTATGAGCATGTCTCCCACTTACATACACATATATTACAGTAAATAAATCAAGAGGCGAATAATAATATTGCCAACTGTCACAACAGTAATAACAACAATAACATTATTAATAGTAATAATAATAATAATAATAATAATAATAATAATAATAATAAGAAGAAGAAGAGGAAGAAGAAGGAGGGGGGAGGAGGAGGCAGAAGAGGAGGAGGAGAGATGTTGTAGATAGCCTAATGATGACAGAATAAAATCTTTGTCATTTCTTTACACTCCGACCAGACATACAATCATCATACGGATCCATTTCTACCTATGTCACGCCCATTTCTACCTACCGATAAGCTTCACCCACATTTAAAGCGTGGCAGAATCGATTTGGAACTTTGAAACCTGAATTGCCGTACAATAATTGCAATGGACAGTAACCTTTGATCGGCTGAATGTTTTGAAAACAATTTGACTGAAAGTTGATGGTGGCTTAGCCACCAACAACTTTCAGTCAAATTGTTTTCACAATATTCAGCATATCTAGAGTTTTAAATCTCCATAGAAAGTGTAGTCTGCAGAAATTCAGATGGCATTTTCAAAGTTTTCATTCACGCATTTATCAATTGTATATAGTAGATAATTCATTTATATATATATATATATATATATATATATATATATATATATATATATATATATATATATATATATATATATATCGGACATAATTTATCCACAGTTGGTCAGTGGGTCATTGATCCACGTAAGTGCACCCACACCCAGTTTGATTGATATCTGCGTGTTTGTTTAATAACAGAAGTGTGTTTATTTAATTTAAAATATCAAGGTTTAAAGTAATTTAACCATTTCACCCATGAGAACCAATTTTATTCTGTGCCTCTCAGATCATTCTAAATCCAATCTAAATAATTTATGTGAGACATTTTTATAGATAAGGCGAAAAGGGGTCACTTTCACAGAATTGCGTGATCGATACATAATAGGGGCCTACCGTTACATTATACGTATCAATAGGTTATAGAGTTATCAAGATAAAACATCACTCCTTAATCAATCATGCATATTAAAAAGATTGTATTGCCCATGCAAGCGCGCATATTTTCAAAGATTTCTGCTTACTTGACAGAAACAGTGACCTCTAGTTCAGTCCACTGATAATGCTGTAACCCTTAAATGTGTTCAAACCCTTCTTATAAAAAACGTCCATTTGCAGACCATGCAAGAAATTAAAAAATTTTCTAATTATCACTGATATCACTGGCTCATTAAGCCAGTCATTCCTGTGATACATTTTTCAAAACTAATCTTCTTGTTTCGCAAATGAACTTTTTCTATGAGAAAATTTTTATTTTCTTGAACAAATTTGAGGATTTTAAAGGTTTTTAAAAAGAGAGGTTTAAAAGAGAGGTGTTTGAATGACGCTAAGCTATCTTAAATAACCACCGTGATGTATGTGTCCACTAACAGTTATTCCGCATGACAATTAACTCAGTGTCACATAGTATGTGACTATGTGACCATCTGCTTAGCTGTCGCTCTGAATGCTTATTGTCAGGTGGTCATTTAGACGTGGTACTGCAATGCAGAGACTATATCTAATCAATTTGCATCTATCACCAAAAATACAGTCATCAAAAATAAACTACATGGACATCATAGATAATATTGAAATCTCATCATTATAAACACAAACAATATATGACATAATAATATGTCGAAATATTGACCTTTCCAGTTTATCAATCAATCATATGATGTCATTATGAACTATTTGGCCAGGGTTTCTCATAAGGGTCCTTTTGAGGGTATAGACCCCCAAAATGCAACATGGGACCCCAAAATTTGTGGTAGGATTGGGCCCCTGAAAATCTTGTTTGATTGTTAAATGCTAATTAATTTTATGTTTTTGCCCAAACATACCCACAAAATCTAGCATGGAACCCCCATAATTCATAACTGTGAGCCTAAAGCCTCTATAATGTTAGCATGGATGATTAAAAACTGCATGGGCATCCTAAATTTCAGTTTGGGACCCTTCCCCCACCCCCACCCCCCAGATTTCAGGATGGGACCCCTAGATTTCTAGGTGTGGGGTCCCTGGGACCTCCAAAATTTAGATACCATGAGAAACACTGTATTGTGACGTGTAGGATTATGTCATCATGAATGATGTGGATAAGTTGGTCACGACTGCTTAATTGATGACTGACTATAAGTGTTGATGTACAAATTGTATAGATTTTACTATTTAATAAACATAATGTTGAATATTTGAAACTAATTTGACTGAGCGCTACGGCAGTGGTTGTGGCGGAGTGGGGATTTTGTAGATCCACATAGATTTAGTCATTGTCATTATGATTCTTTAAATCTCTGTCATTTTTGCCATTTATCAAGCAGGAAGTAAAATGTCACAGTCTGATGTTGAATGTACAGATTTTATTCAAAATTTTATAATTTTTTTAATCATTATAGCCCAGGTGGCATTAGAATTGAAAGCATAATGTGGCATCATTGAAAATCAATTTTTTTTGGTGCGAAACATATTATTATGGGGAAAAAATGTGTTATATCGCAATATATATCATGTATTATATGGAAAATGAGTTATATCGCCCCTTCAATAAATGTATACATGTGTATATAATGCTTGCTAGCTAACATAATTATTACCATGACTCAAGTATAATAGAAAATCGATGTATACTCCTGCCTCATGGTTCACTTACCTCTCCTGAAATTTGTCAACAATTTGATGGCCAACATAACTGTATGCTAACTTATAACCCTTTTATGGTCAAGCCCGGTCAAAACCAGCCTCAGCAGAGGTCTTGAGGAATGTCCCTTAGAAGGCCAAAAAGGAGTTTTCTCTTGTCCTGCAAATATTTAAATCTTCTTCGGAAAATTTGACCCTTTAATAACTAAATTTGTTCAAAAAATAAAAATATTTACTTATTGAATGTCAATTTGCAGGCCAAGAGAAGAATATTTTTGAAAATTTACCACTGGAATGACTGGCTCGGTTATCGAGCCAGTCATTCCAGTGGTGAATTTTCAAAAATAGTCTTCTTGCCTGCTAATGGACATTCTCCAAGACAACTACAGAGGCCGGCTTTGGCCGGTTTCGTCGTGAAAGGGGTAAAGGGATAAACATGCACGCTAGATTCACTTTAGCCCTTTTGAATGGGTATGATTTGTTAACAAGATGAAAATTTGGTTCAGAGAATGTCCAAATGAAGCCTCAGTATTTTTCTATATTTACCAGTGAAATGACTGGCTCGATAACCGGACATTGATCAAGGGGATTTTAAAAGTAGGTTTTGGCAAGCTTTACGCTTAATGCAACATTTGTTTCATTCGGGCCACCTTGTTCCATAACTGGTTGGGATTGCATTTTATCCGAATTTCTCTGTACTCATTTCAGTTACATAAAGTATCTCCCCTGAATAATTAATTTAAAAGAATTTTTGCTTGATTAAAAAAAAGTACCTTATGCATGTGACCACCTGGAATTTTATTTGAAACTAATTTATCTGGAAGCAGCCTGTGTTGCAGTCAAATTATTTTCAAAATATTCAACAGCTTTTAATATGACAATGCTCAGCTAACACTGTTGTCGTACGTCAGATTGATTCAATTCAATTAATAATTCATGGGATTGAAAGGGTTGACGATGAAGGTTAGAGTTTTGTCTTCCTTAAATTTGATTGTATCTATACAGTGTACAGATGTCAGATCCTCACCCGAATCACATATACACCCTCCACCACAGCACACACACACACACACACACACACACACACACACACCCACACCCCTTGGCCCCCCCCCCCCCCCATCACCACCATAGCCTGGATTATAATAATATTTAAGCTTCTTAGAATTTTCTCTTATTATCTGATAACGGAAATCGGATAGACTCTTGCGGAATAATACACGTGATGTTTTGACGAATGTTTGCCCGTAAGGGGATCATATGTTTAATAATACATGCGGTCACATTCTTCAGGTTTACCTGTATTCTTCATGAATTATATGAAATTATGGACATTTGTGAGAGTATTTATGGGATTAAATGATCACTACAAGTCTTTCTTTGCACAGGATGACCGATATAGAGTCCAGAGAATGTAAAGATTTATAACATTTCAACCCTCGAATGGCAGTGGTATTATCGGTATGTCCATTTACAGGCCAAGAGAAGAATGTTTTTGAAAATTTTCCACTGGAATGACTGGCTCGATAGCCTAGCCAGTCATTCCAGTGATAAATTTTCAAAAATATTCTTCTCTTAGCATATGAATGAACATTGAATAAGCAACTTTCTTATATTCTTGACCAAATTTAGCCTTTAAAATGTTAACCTGTTCTTGGTACATATTTATATTTACATATCATTCAAGATATTAATGTAGTCATATTATGTCTTACCATTTAACACTTAAATTTGCTTTAAAAAATTCCATTTTCTCATAGAAAATGTCCATTTGCAGAGCAAGATAAGACTATTTTTGAAAATTTACCAGTGGAATGACTGGCTCGTTTATCGAGCCAGGCATTTCAGTGGTAAATTTTCAAAAATAGTCATCTCTTGGTCTGCAAATGGTAATTTATCTAGACCATTATAGAAGTTGTTTTTGGCCGACGAGTGTCACACTCAAAGGATTATTTTGATGCCACGGGTGAGCTTGTTTAACCCTTACCACTCTGATGTCAAAATTTAAAAATTTTAAATTAAATTAAAAGATGGACTCCGGTGTTCATTTTTCAACAAATTTGGTGGACGATGGTGCTGTCCACCAAAGTGGTTGAAAAATGTACACCAGTTTCTTTGTTATTGACCCGGGAAAAGACAAAATATCAACATCAGAGTGGTAGTGGTTAATTAGTCATGTAGGATCTGCTTGCTTCATGCAGCCACAAGATGCTGGTTCCATAATTAGATAGGTGGTTTTATGACCACAGGCAGCAACAATTCTCAGTTGATCTGTGTGTAAAAATCTGCACGGTTCAAATTTTATCTCCAAGTTCTTGGGAATGCGGGAATTGGAGGATTAAAGTGAAATATGTATCCATATATTATATATGTGATACAAAAGAAACTGGAATTTAATCTCAGGGGCCATTGACAATATCTTGACCACTGAAAGTCTTGACCACAATGTTATAACTAGGGCATTCGGTATAAGTTTAAGGGATATAAGGTTGTTAATAAATGTTTGTTATATATGTTCGAGGTCAAGAATGAATGGCTGTAGAGAATTTGTGAGGAAATTTAACACCTGTGAGATTTAATATTGCTGCAGGTATGTAAACTTAAATAACAAGCTTCAGTCAAAGTGTTATCGGGATAAACTGCAAATATTAAATGATAATGTTTTTGTTTCGCCTGTGAAGCAGAAGGCGAGACATATGTGTCACTTTTACGACGATGGTGTCAACAATGTTAAGTTTTTGCGTTTAGCAAAACTTTTCAGCTTATATTTCAGGATCAGTCAATCCTATTGCAACTAAACTTGGCTGTGTGGTTACTTATACTGTTAGGAAGCAGCATGGTGATACTGAGGTCATAAGGTCAAAGATCAAGGTCACTGTGACCTTGATACAAAACTGTTGTTTCAATGTTAAATTTTTGCGTTTAGCCAAACTTCTCGGGTTATATTTCAGGATTGGTTAATTCTATCAGAACTAAGCTTTGATACATTGTTACCTATAATGTTAGGAAACGGCATGCTGACAATGAAGTCACAACGTTGAAGGTCATGGTCAATCTGACCTCTACAAAACTGTTATTTTTCAATGTTAAGTTTTTAGGCGTAGCAAATGTTATCATGTTATATTTCGGGATTGCTTAATCCTAATGAAACACAACTTGGGTACATGGTTGCTTATACCAAGAAGATACAGGATAGTAACATGGAGGTCACCAGGTGAAAAGGTGAAGGCCAATCTATTTGACCTCTGCTTTTTCAACCATAAGTTTTTCAATTCAGCAAATAATTTATATTTCAAGATTGGTTAATCCTATTGGAACTAAACTGAACACATGGTTACCTTATAATGTTAGGAAGCAACATGATAACATGGAGGTCACAAGGTCAAAGGCACTGTGACAAACAGGAGATGGGCAAGACATTTAATTCCACAGAATTTTTGTTTTAAAATCAGTAATTTGGTTTAATAATAATGTAGATATGAAGTTTGGTTCCACTATAACTGTAAACTGTTTATTGCCAAAATCATTTAGAGCATGAGTAGTCTATTTAACAGATTGTAAATAACAAAGTAGTCAGTAATATGAGCTACTAGAAGGTATTTAGCCTGACGCTTGGTCGCGATGTGTGTAACAGATTGGAATTCTTTAGAATATTCAATTAAATACTCTAAAATTTGTATTAATGTTAGCAGCAACTTTCAAAATAAAATTAAGATGTTTTTCTATGGTGACTTAATTTGACATACAATTTAGAAAACAACAGTTTATAGTGATCTGAAGGCCAGCCTGAAAGATTGCAATAATGGCTATTGATTAGGCAATTAAGTTGGCAAGTTTCATTATTTCACATAAACACATAATATTTGGACTCGGTCCATATGTTAGGTATAAGTGTGATATTACCATTAACCATTTCACAGGTAAATTCCCTAGATCTCATTTTCAAGGCAACCATATAGGAAAACATGAATATTTTGAAATTAATTTGACTGGATGCCATTGCTGGAAGCAATGGCTTCCAGTCAAATTAATTTCAAACTTAATTCAGTAAAATAAGTTTTATATCTTAAAGAATATACTTTTTTCAGGATTCGTCGTTGAAAGCGTTAAACATTGTAATACTCAGAATTAGTTATTTATATGTATTAACTCTTTAATGGTCAAGCTGACCATAACCGGCTTCTGCAGTGGTCTTGAGGAATGTCCATTTGCAGGCCAACATAAGACTACCTTTGAAAATTTACCACTGAAAGGGCTGGCTCGATAATTGAGCCAGGCATTCCAGTGTTAAATTTTCAAGAATTGCCTTATCTTGTCCTGCAATTAGACATACACCGAAGAAAAACTTAAATTTTTGTGCAGAATCCTGACCATTAAAGAGTTAAATTATCAAGTCTCACAGGTTCTTATAGCATCGGGATGGGGGTTGAATGTTATGAGCCTTTATCCAATATGATTGAATTGCCAGTACTGCTTAGCTCCATTGTATGCAGGAGTAGGTCTATCCAGTAGGCCTTCTTTCTCCTTTTCTCAGGTGTTAGCGTCCGCATTGGGGTCACCTCTCAAAACATATTTAATGCGGTAGGACATGTGTTCCTAACTATGATTAAGAATGTTGAAGTTACAGGCTTAGCTGGTGAATCTATCGAGTCTCAGTTTTTAGTTGTGACACACGATTAGTATATTAGTTGGTTTGTCTGTCAATCTATCCGTAAAATAGTTTACGTTTCTGACAAAGCTGCTGACACTGCGCTCTACCATTGCTCCACTTATTCAATTAATAAATTATGAAATTAGTGGTTTGGCTTCCCTATATAGATTCTGTAACTCCTTAGGGTCTCATTTCAGCCATGCCCCCACCAGGATTGATTTGTTCATTCAGTTGCTTTTATTGGCCACATAAACCTGGGCTTCTTTGAGCCATCACTATCATTGAGGTTCTCCATGTGATAGGTTGGTTTTATTTCACTTCTAGCTATTACAGTTAACTTCCATTTTTATATGCCCGCGCAAAGCGGGGTCGTATTATGTGATGGCACTCGCCGTCCATGCGTGCGTCCGTCCATCTGATTCTTGTCCGGAGCAGATCTCGAAGAGTTTTGAACCTACACTCACAAATTTTTTTCAGCAGATATATTACCTGTAGACGAAGTGTCATGATTTCCATTCGGCAAAATCCTCCCATATTCGCTAGAGTTATCTCCCTTGAAAGTTTAAAATTCGGCAAAATTTTCTTGTCTGGGACAGATCTCGAAGAGTTTTGAACCTACAGTCACAATTTTTTTCAGCAGATATATTACCTATAGACGAAGTGTCATGATTTCGATTCGGCAAATTCCTCCCATATTCGCTAGCGTTATCTCCCTTGAAAGATTAAAATTTGTCAAAATTTTCTTGTCCCGGACAGATCTCGAAGAGTTTTAAAATTACACTCACAATTTTCTTTTCAGAAGATGTATTATGTATAGGCAAAGTGTCATAATTTTGGTTCGGCAAGATCTGCCCATATTCGCCAGAGTTAACTTCCTTGAAAGATTAAAATTCGTCAAAATTGTCTTGTCCAGGCCAAATCTCGAACAGTTTTGAACCTACACTCACAAATTTTTTTTCAAAAGATGTGGTACATATAGCCGAAGTGTCATCATTTTGTTTTGTCATGATCCGCCCATATTCACGGGAGTCATGATCCAAATCTCGAAGAGTTTTGAACCCACATTCACAAATTTTTTTTTCATAAGATGTGGTACTCAGTCGTATAGCCGAAGTGTCATGATTTTGTTTTGACATGATCCGCCCATATTAGCGGGAGTCATGATTTCATTTTGGCAAAATCCTCGTATATTCGCAGGAGTTATCTCCCTTGAATGATTAAAATTCGTCAGGTCTCGAAGAGTTTTGAACCTACAGTACACTAACAATTTCTTTTTGTTTTAGGGATAGACGAAGTGTCATTTATAAAAAACAAACTTCACATTTAGCATTCCTCAAATAAGTATGCCTGCGGGCATATGTTGATTTTTACGAAAACCTGTTTACACTGGTACGTATACTCCTCAGGGCCGGTATTGAAGAAGAGGACTTACACCCTTAGCCCTTGAATATGTTCAAGAAAATTAAAATTTTCTCATAGAAAATGTCCATTTGCAGACCAAGAGAAGACTATTTTTGAAAATTTACCACTGGTTATCGAGCCAGTCATTCCAGTGATAAATTTTCAAAAATAGTCTACTCTTGGTCTGTAAATGGACATTTTCTCAAGACCACTGCAGAAGCCGTTTTTGGCTATTATGAGGGATAAAGGCTTAAAGAAGAGGCAAAGTTAGGGCTTACGCCTCTGAAGCGGCGTAAATGACGCATTCCGAGCCAGTTATTCCAACGATAATTTTCAAAACTAATCTCATTGTCTGCAAATGAAAATTTTTTTTTTAAATTTTCTTGAACAAATTTGATTGTTTAGTAGTCTAGGTACAAGTCTACACACAGGCCACCTCCTCAATCAATAACTTATAAAATTCCTAACATATTTTATATTCTTGTTTGCCATCCAACCACATCAAATTTGTATATATCCATTTGAATTTCCCGCCTCCACCCACACACCACCTACAGATGACCCACTCATTGTCTCACCCACGCTGTTTCTGTACTTTATAAGCATTTCCATGTTCTACACCCATTTTCAGTAATTCAATGGATATTCCTTATTCTGTATGAAATTTATGACTGTAACCCTTTTACTTCTGCAATCCAGTGCTCATTTTTTTAGTGCATGGCCTGAGAGGAACTGATTAGACAACAATTTACATTCAAATTATTCAGATATATATATATATATATATAATTGTATTCTAATTAATTGCTCTTTCTAGTGTGGAATGGGTTGATTAAAATTTTTTACTGTTTCCTATAAGAACTGGTGTTACACAATGTTCAATAATCAAATGTACATGTATAGCGATTACTGAATATTTTGAAAACAATTTAGCTGAATGTCCTTGCTATCCAATTGGAGGCAGGGACATAATCAGTTAAATTATTTTCAAATTATTCAGTAAGCTTTTAACAATATATTGATAATAATAGATTTTTTATAGCAAATTCAGAATGAAATAATGTTTAACCCTATCACAGATGAATTATCCATATCTCATTTTCAACGCTACACAAAAACTGGTGAATATTTTGAAGTAAATTTGACTGGAAGCCGTTGCTTCCTTAGGCAGTTAACAGCTTCCTGTCAAATTAATTTCAAAATATTCAATAGAATAAGTTTTATATCGTACATAATATACTTTTTCAGATATTTGTCAGTGACCTGGTTAAGAAAGAAATAACCCAGACTACCTGTATGCTCATATTATTCCCAGTATACAAACCTGTGAATATACCCAGCCAGCCATGACTTGAGTTTCAAAAGGGCTTATAGGGCGCCAAAGTCTCCAATTTGCTTGTTCCATGGATTAAGGGTAGGGTGTATTTCTATTGCTTATTGGACTGTGACAACTAGAGGCTTTATAAAATTGTTCCGTAATCACTTTGAAAGTACTACGGCAGTTCGGTCAGTTGTGGTTTTTTGCTGTTTATAGTGAGGATTTCTAAGTGTATCAGAATTGTACATAGCATATATACTATGAGGTAAACATGTCAAAAACTTATATCATATTAAAGCTTTATTGAGTGAGGTATTGCAGTTTAATACCAAGTTTTATTTATTTATAGCTGATTAAAATCTGTGATAGATGGTCTTGTATCAGTGTAAATTGTACAGTTTTTTAAACTTGTACCTATTCTTATATTTTCAGTGTATGAAGAATACAAAGTTTAGCACTTTAACTCTGAATCTGGCTAAAATTTACTATTACAGTTGTATTGGCAAGCGTAAATTTACAGACCAAGAAAAGACTATTTTTGGAAATTTACGACTGGAATAACTGGCTTGGTAACTGATTCAGTTATTCTAGTATTACATTTTTTAAAACATTCTTCTCTTGGTCTGCAAATGGACATTTTTTATGAGAAAATTTTAATTTTGTTGAATATATTTAAGGGCTAAAGCATTATGAAGTCCTGTAATTTTTGTTGATGTATATGACCCATAATGAAGGATGCGGTAATCTAAGCCCAAAAGTGGCATATATCCCGTTCAATTTCGAGATGTATTAAGTTATAATGAGCATTTAGTCTTCATTGGTGTGCTGAGGGTGATCATGGCCACTTAACCCTTTAACCCTCAAATCAGCCAAAAACAGCTTCTGCAGTGGCCTTGAGAAATGTCCATTTGCAGACCAGCAGAAGACTATTTTTGAAAATTTACCACTGGAATGACTGGCTCGATAACCGAGCCAGTCATTCCAGTGGTAACATTTTAAACATAGTCTTCTCTTGGTCTGCAAATAGACATTTTGAATGAATAAAATGAAATTTTCTTGAACAAATTTAAGTGTTAAATGGTTAAGTGACACGTTTTCTTTCTGTCGCTATAGCATGTGTATTAATTTACCTCACGGACCTCGATTTGGATATCATCTGCAGTCAGTTGAGTCACTTAATTTTCTGCAGTAACCTTTGAGTTTATATAAATTAATTAATTACATGTTCCCAGTTAAATTAGTTTCAAAATATTTAACGGAATGTTTATTAAATTGGAAATTCATCTAAAACTTTCAATTCATTGAGTTCCGTGACAGAACCTTAGATTTTGGTGACTGAGCTACGTCATTTTGATTGTAACATCAGATACAAGTGACGTAATTGATTATGATGTCAGATACTTGAGTGACAGATTGGATCCCTCAATTGCATTAAACTCTTCTTAGAACACCACAGTTTCGAGACTGTAGCTCGGGCTGTACCCACTCCCTCGCATGTCCAATATCCAGGTGTGTTTTTGTGTAGTTTTATGCACCGCACCTGACACCATGCAGGGCAGCGAGGCCTATCTCTACAATCACACACACGCACACACACACACTACACTGTCAAAGATAGGATCTTTAATGCGCAGACGTTTTCAGAACATTTTTCCAGAATCAGATAAATTATTAAGTATTTGAAGGGGAATTTTTCGAACAATTTCAAATGCATTAAACTGATCGTTATCTTTGTGTTTGACTTGACTTTTATCAGTGGTCAGCTTTTCTAAGAAATTGTGCTATATGTTTTGCCGTGTTGATGTTAGATGTGTCTTCACATACGTGTGTTACTTGGGGGTAAGATAGTCGAATGTTTATATTAGTAAGGTGAGGAATATAGATCAGTACAGGCAAAACTGAAATCACATTATGGACTGTCAAATATTTTGAAGATTGTTTTGCGAGTAAATTTTATTTGAAGTCAAATTACCGTCAAAATATTCGATTGAATGCTATCTACGTTATTGACCCTGTAATGGTCAGATTTGGTCAGGAAAATTTAAATATCTGCCTACTGAATGTCCATTTAAGAGGCCAAGAGAATAGAATTTTTGAAAATTTATCACTGAAATAACTGGCTCGGTTATCGAGTGAGTCATGCCAGTGGTAAATTTTTGGAAATTGTGTTTTCTTGGCCTGTAAATGGACATGCCACAAGACCATAACAGAGGCCAGTCTTCAGACCAGCATGACCATTCAAAGAGTTCTTGATTTAGATTTTTTGTTATATCAGTGTGTATGAGCAATGTGTTACATTGAATCCTTAATGACTAAACACTGGTCGAGAAAGCTTAATTCATTGTTTATTGAATGTCTTTTAATGTAGGCCAAGAGAAAACTATTTTGGAAATTGATGACTGGAATGGCTAGATTATCTTCGCATGTTTCTTAGAATATATCGATTTCTATGTAGAGAATATAATCACTACATGTGTACAATACTGGGGTGGGTGGGGAAGGGGAGTCAATTGTCATATGATATATGATTGTGACAGTATAAATTTAAACTTAGATTATTAGTTTACAATTTATTTGACTGGTAAACTTATTTGAAAATAATCCCTGGTGAATGCATTCCTTTATATTAACCCTTTACCACTCATATCCGCCAAAAACGGCTTCTGTAGTGGTCTTGAGAAATGTCCATTTGCAGACCAAGAGAAAACTATTTTTGAAAATTTACCACTGGAATGACTGGCTCGATAACCGAGCCAGTCATTCCAATGGTAAATTTTCAAAAATAGCCTTCTCTTGGTCTGCATATGAATATTTTCTATGAGAAAATTGAAATTTTCTTGAAGAAATTCAAGGGTTAAAGGAAGGATCTTATCTATATGATATGACATGTAGATTTTGTACAGGTACATTTCTGTTATTCTGTCCATAATTATGTGTAATTTTAATCTGATTAACTCAATTTCCTACCCTACAGAAATTTAATTGTTGGTCGGAGAGTTTATTTATCCCCTGAGGTATACATAAATTTTGTATTGAATGTTTGTGACTGCTGTGTTCCATGACAGGAACAACTTGAGCAGCAAAATGGTTTTCCAAAGTGAATTCTACACCTGTTATCAAATTTATAACTAGGTATAATTTAACAGTAAGTTTTAAATTTCCAGCTATTTCATGGAAGTGTCTGCAGATATAAAGCAACCAGTGTTGTCGTATGATCCGAACAGATTGTACTTTGAACCCTTTAATCCGCAATTTTTGTTCTCGGAAATTTCAGTTTTCTCGTGGAAAATGTCCATTTGCACCAAGAGATTATTTTTGAAAATTTGTCACTAGAGTGACTTATGATCTGTAATATTTCTCGGAACCATCACAGAAGCCATTTTGGCCTCATGTTGGTTGCGACTGTCAATTATGGATGAAAGAATATCTGTTTGTTTTCAGAGGTTGTAAGATATATGACAAGTAAGGGTGACTAAATCTGTGATCTGAACCCGAGTCTCAAATATATTGAAATCAAATCTAAGTATATTCTTTAATGAAATGAAATATAAATCAAGTTCTTTATTGCCGGTAATTGATACTATATATAAATGGCAGAATTGTGGCAGAGTTGATTATATGTTATTCAAGGCTCAGATCGTGTCAGGGACATAACCCTTTAACTCTCGAATTTATTTTTTTTAAATTTCTCATTAAAAATGTCCATTTGCAGACTTAGAGACTATTTTAAAAAATTTACCACTGGAATGACTGGCTCAGTTATCGTCATTCCAGTGGTACATTAAAAAAAATAGTCTTCTCCTTGGTTTGCAGATGGACATTTCTCAAGACCACTGCAGATGCCATTTTTGGCTGATATGAGTGTTAAAGGGTGTATATATATATATATATATATATATATATATATATATATATATATATATATATATATAATAATTTCTTGGCTGATCTTGCTTAACATATATATTCACATGATAGTAGGTGTTAGTGCTATGTCGATGCACTGCGCTGATTTCTTTAGCTGCTAACATGCAATATGTACATAATAAACAGATAATTAACCCTTTTATGTTCAGGATTTATCACAAAAATTACAACGTGAGCTTAGTAAATGTCCATTTGGTGGCCTGAAGATGAGACTATATTTGTGAAAATTTACAATTGAATTCACCTTTCCAGAGTATCAATCTCACCGAGCGTATGATGATGTCACAATCATTACGTCACAAAGGGTTCCATATAGACTGTCACCAAATCTCAAACAATCTGTTGTATGAATTGTATGTATTTGTAATTCTGCTATTTAATAAACACGTTGTTGAATATTTTGAAACTAATTTGACTGGGCGCTGTTGCTGTCTTAGGCAGCAACAGCACCCAGTCAAATAGTTTCAAAATATTCAACAGCTTACCTGTGTAGTTTTTTGGAAATTGATAGTCGGGGTGTTCAGAGATCGATCGATCCAAACACGAGCGAGGTGTGGGTGGAGCTTAGCTAGAGATGGGCGGGGCATAGCTAAAAATGGAAAGGTCCATTGACTGACTCGGTTATGGATCCAGTCACTTTAGTAGAAAAATATATAAAATAGTCTTCTATTAACCCTTTAAACCTATAATTTGTTCAAGAAAATTTAAATTTTCTCATGGAAAATGTCCACTTGCAGACCAAGAGAAGACTATTTTTGAAAATTTGCCAGTGGAATGACTGGCTTGGTTATCGAGCCTGAGTCAGCCCGGTGGAAAATTGTCAAAAACAATCTTCTTGATCTGCAAATGGACATTTCTCAAGACCACTGCAGAAGCCGTTTTTGGCTGATATGAATGTTAAAAGGTTAATAGCCTGCACATTATATGGACGGACATTCCTCTGAAGACAACTTAACATTTAAGGCCAGGTTTTGTCAAGAGGTTGCCAGTTAAAGCATTAGGGCTTGATCATTTGTAGATTCACTTTGATGCTATAGCCATACATATAAAAAGTAAATTTTAATACTTAAAAATAGCATTCATATAATATTGACATTAGAAGTGTTAGGTCAACACGCCGTGTGATCGGTTGTGTTATCGATGTTTATTTAAGTTCCTGGATCAATAGTACAAGTGCTAGACACTTGATAACAGCAGCAGAAATTTGTGCGTAGCAAGCGGTAAATATTGGAATGAACTTTTTTTTTACTCTACACTACAGCTCATTAATAAGTAAAACTGTTACCAAAACAGAAACATATTAGTAAGAAATGTTCTGTTGAATATTCTGAACATAAATAGGTTGGAAGACTTCCAATTCACCTTTCCAGAGTACCCACCCATCATATGACGTCGTAATGAACTGCGCGATGTGTAGAATGACATCATAATGAATGACGTCATGAATGATGTTGATAAGTACGTCACGAACGCATATTTGAAGACGGTCTATGCGTTGTTGTGCAAATTGTTTGCTCTTACTATTTAATAAATATTCTGTTGACTATTTAGAAACTAATTTGACTGGGCGCTGTTGCTGCCATAGGCAGCAACAGCGCCCAGTCAAATTAGTTACAAAATATTCAACAGCTTCCCTGTATAGTTTTCAGGAAATTGATAGCTATGGCATTTGGTGATCGATCAATCCAAACACGGCGAGGTGTGGGTGGAGCTTAGCTAGTAATAGGCGGGGCATAGCTAAAAATGGAAAGGTCCATTAAGTTACGTTCAAAATACTCAACAGAAAAGCTTATACATGTATGAATCGACAAAGTCAGACGATGTTTGATCGTGTGTTATAGCTTTCGACAAGTTGGATTATGTTCAACTTTCATCCGACAGCGTCCACTACATGTATGAAACAGCCAATCAGATACAGGAATTTAAATCACATGATTTTGTTGGTATCACTGTTTGATAAATTCATCCAACAATGTCTGATGCTGTATAATCATACATGTTGGATCGTCTGTCAATGGCTTTAGTTTTATTTTGTTTGTGAAATATGTCTCCGAGGTATACTACTATATGTGAATATTCAGATTAGTTTTATCAGATAGCTGTCGGTTTTATCAGAAATATCTCTGCAGTTACTTTTTTTAGTTGTGTTTTTGACTGGCTCAGTCAATTCCTCTTTTCTCCTAAAATAATCTTTTATTAATCTCTTTGCGCAAATTTCTCTCAAGATTTTTCTACTAGATTCTGATTTGTATGTCCCGGTATGTATGTATGTGTTATATTTTCTTGCAAATGTGTGTGTGGGGGGGGGGGGGGGACATTTCTACTTAAATTATACAGGTCTGTATTACACAATATACTGTACAGTAGGTTGATCACAGAGCTCGCTTAGAAAGAAGCCTATTATTTTTTCATTGAGTAATGCTGGGGGGGGGGGGGGGGGGGGGGGGAACATTTCAACTTAAATTATACAGGTCTGTATTACACGATATACTGTAGGTTGATCACAGAGCTCGCTTAGAAAGAAGCCTATTATTTTTTCATTGAGTAATGGCTCTTTCCATTTTTAGTTATGCCCCGCCCATCACTAGCTTAGCTCCACCCACACCTCGCCATGTTGGGATTGATCAATCCCCAAATGCCCTAGCTATCAATTTCCTGAAAACTATACAGGGAAGCTGTTGAATATTTTGTAACTAATTTGACTGGGTGCTGTTGCTGCCTATGGCAGCAACAGCGCCCAGTCGAATTAGTTTCAAAATATTCAACAGAATATTTATTAAATAGTAAAAGCAAACAATTTGTACAACAACGCATAGACCGTCTTCAAAAATGCATTTGTGATGTACTTATCGACATCATTCAGGATGTCATTCATTATGATGTCGTTCTACACATCGCGCAGTTCATTACGACGTCATATGATGGGTGGGTACTCTGGAAAGGTGAATTGGAAGTCTTCCAATCTAATTATGTTCAGAATATTCAACAGAACATTTCTTACTAATATGTTTCTGTTTTGGTAACAGTTATACTTATTAATGAGCTGTAGCGTAGAGTAAAAAAAAAAGTTCATTCCAATATTATGACGTCATATGATGGGTGGGTACTCTGGAAAGGTGAATTGAACATTTTGCCACCCAGTAAATTATGGCTACAATTATTTGGTGGTCCTGAGATTTTGTCTATACATCCAAATTAAAACAATTCTTTTTTCTATATTTCACGCTTAAATGTCTGAGTGTTTTATTATTTACTCGTATTGTTTTCTCGTCTGATTCACTTAGTTAAGTAAATCCTTATGGCTGTGGTGACCTGCAGGTGGGCCTCTACACTCCTTCTTGAACATAATTTTACTTAGCCCTTACCACTCTGGTGTCAAAATTTAAAATTTTCAAACTAAAGTAAAAGATGAACTGGTGTCTATTTTTCAACAAATTTGGTGGAAGATCGTGCTGTCGACAGCAACATCTTCCACCAAAATTGTTGAAAAATGTGCACTAGTTTTTTTTGCTATTGACACCATAAAAGATAGAATATTAACATCAGTGTGCTAAGGGTTAACCCTTTCACACTCATATCACCCAAAAACAGCTTCTTCTGCAGTGGTCCTGAGAAATGGATGTCCATTTCCCTATTATGACTAAAACTTGTGAGAGCAGGGTTAGTATGATAATCCTAATAACACGATTCATAGGTAATACTTGCACGATTACATGATTAAATTGAAAATCGGAATTAGTTGAATAATCGTGAATAATTTCTACTGCATAAAACATTTCAAACCCTACCTTTTACTTGCACTTTAACACTTTAAATCTCATATCAGCCAAAAACGGCTTCTGCAATGGTCTTGAGAAATGTCCGTTTGCAGACCAAGAGAAGACTATTTTTGAAAATTTGCCACTAGAATGCCTGGCTCGATAACAGAGCCAGCCATACCAGTGATAAATTTTCAAAATTAATCTCTATGAGAAAATTTTAATTTCCTTGAAAAAATGAATTACGGGTTAATGAAACTTAACATGAATTCAAACATGCATAACTCATTAATAATGGAGAGCATTAAATGGCTAAATCAATTTCCTCCTACACTACAGCTCAGAAATAACCTAAAAGCTTCCAAAACAAAATAAAATGCACTGTTGAGATAATTTTGAACATTATAATTGGATTAGATGACATTGCTGCCTTATACTTTTCTGCCGTAGCCCTTTAAGCCCTGAATTTGTGTTAAAAATGCTAATTTTTTCAAAGAAAATGTCAATTTGCAGACCAAGAGAAGACTATTTCTGAAAATTTACCACTGGAATGAGCCAGTCATTCCAGTGGTAAATTCTCAAATATACTCTTGGTCTGCAAATGGACATTTCTCAAGACCACTGCAGAAGGCGTATTTGGCGGATATGAGTGCTAATGGTTAAGGCATCAATATCTTCCACTCCACTCATGTTCAAAATATTCAACAGAACATTTCCTGCATCGTGTTCAAAATATCCAACATAACATTTCTTGCATCGTGTTCAGAATTTTACTAACTGACATGTTTCTGTTTTGAAGACTGTGATGATCTTTCTATCTTAATTTATGAGATGTACTCTAAGCTAAGAATAATTTTACATAATTCACTGAAATTTGTGCGTGATGGGTTTGGAGATAGACGGATATTAAGAGGTAATTATTACATGTTTGAATTCCTGAATTTAAAGTTTGCATGATTTCTTTTTTTAATTTACCTCAGAATAACGTGTGTGTGTGACATTGAAGTCAAGCAAAAAATATTCACTTGAAGAATAAACTTTGTGGACAGGTAACTTTTAATTCCCTTCATCAACAACAGGAAATTTTAAGTGTGGCAATACCTGTATAATATCTATGCAAATTACCTGTGGTTACCTGTACCTTTATTCAGAGATTATATGATCAGTTTCTGTGATAAAACAGAATTAAAACTTGACAAAAAATGTGTATTATGAGAATTTTAATGAGGGCAATTATATGCCATTGTGATTATCGCAAGAGGATAAAATAAGATTGATATATCAGCTGCTATGTTTTGGAAGAAAGATTGTTATTCTGTCAGGCGTATAACGTCATCATTGCATGAATGGTTATGAAAATGTCTGCCGTTAACGGAGGACCGCCGGTAGTACGGCGTCGACCACAACGTAAGACGAGCAGTCTGACACAGAATAGGCGATCATGGCCGCTCGGACTGGGAAAGGTATGTTTTGATGGATTTTTTTGCTTGAATAAATTTATATCGGTCTTATAACTTAACCCTATAAGCCTTGAAGTACTAGTACTTTAAATTAGTGGCTCAATTTTTATGACAAATATACAGGAAAGCTGTTGAATATTTTGAAACTAATTCAACTGGAAGCTGTTGCTGCCATATAGGCAGCAACAGCTCCAAGTCGAATTAGTTTCAAAATATTCAACAAAATATTTGTATTAAACCTAAAGAATGTAATTTCTTGGCTGTAGGTGTTAAAGAGTTCATCGTTATTATATTGTTGTTTCAGATGGAGGAACACAGCAATCGGAAAAAATATATTATTGTAAATAAATATTTTGTTTTGTATATTTACTTTCTCTTGTGTTTTCCAGAAACATCATTGAAGCTGACCAATATGTTTTACCATGTTTTATATAATTAAATCATTCTTATCTTAATATTTGCCATTTAGTTATAGGTCTGTCATTATTGAACAGCAGAATACCCACTTACAGGCCAAGAGAACTGTCACTCAGATTTAAAGGAGCTTTCAAATGTGAAATAAATCTTACTAACGGTGTTGCTGCCATCATGAGATTCTTTAAAAACTTCTTGTGGATTCTGCTTAAAAAAGATTTAAATGTTTTGACACTTCTGTCTGTGACTTATTCTAAATGAAAAATGTTGTTAGCTAGGTCAGTGATTTGACGCAATTAAATATTAGTAATTAATATAATATTTAGTACAGTTATAATCTTATATATACTGATAAAAAAACCATTCACCCTTGACCATCGCCTAGCTGTTAGACGGCTATTAAAACTGTCAGAAATAGCAAATAACGCTTAACTAATGAGTGAGAATATTACCCGGCTCTTAATAAATTACAATAAGCATGCATATTATTGGCATGTTTATGAAGCTATAATCCTTTAAGCCTTCAATTTGTTCAAGAAAATTTCAATTTTTTCGAAGAAAATATCAATTTGCAGACCAAGAGATTTAATTAAACAAAAATTTACCACAGGAATGACTGGCTCAGTTATTGAGCCAGTCATTTCAGTGGTAAATTTTCAAAAATAGTCTCTTGGTCTGCAAAAAGACGCTTCTCAAGACCCCTCCTGTAGAAGCCATTTTTGGCTGATATAAGTGTTAGAGGGTTTCCAGGCTTTAGCTGGTCAAGTTTGGTCAAGAAAATCAAACAATTTCCTTAGTGAGTATTTTTTTTAATTTACCACTGAAATGACTGGCTCAATTATAGGTTAATTTTAGCCCCTTTAACCCTTAAATTTGTTAGAAAAAATTTCAAAATGTCTATTTCCAGACCAAGAGAATACAATTTTTATTGAGCCAGGCATTCCAGTGGTAAAATTTCAAAATTTTTATTTTCTTGACCTGTAAATGGACATTCCACAAGACCATAACAGAGCGGTTTTAGCCGGTATGACCATTAAAGGTGTGGTTTTAAATTCACCGTACAACTCAGGAATAAGTTGACATGTTTCCAAACAAAAATGGAAAGAGTTGTTTAAGTAAGAAATGTTCTGTTGCATATTTTCAAAATAATTGGATTTCATTATTCATTTGATTGGTTTTGGAAACACGTTAAGTTATTTCTTAGCTATAGTCTTAAGTAGAATTTAGTGCCAGTACTGTATTTGTGCTAAATTATTCTAGTTATGGCAGCGATATGACAAATCATTAACCATCTAACGTACTGCTGAGTTTTTGCAGACAGTATACTCCAAAGGATAATATCTCTGAACCTGCTATGTATTTTTAAAACAATTTGACTGAAAGTTTTTGGCGGCTAAGCCACCAACAACTTTCAGTCAAATTGTTTTCAAAATATTCAACAAGTCAAGACATTTTGCACATTGAAATTATTGCCTGCTGTCTTACAGCAGCGAGACCATCAACAAAAACAATCAGGCTATTATGTCTAAGGCCTGATTGAGTAAATTATATAACATCAATCTAAGGATATATATATATATATATATATATATATATATATATATATATATATATATATATATATACATCTGTGCAAAAGTTAAGCACCACCCTATTTTTACGCACATGCGAGGGTATATTCATGTGCTATGGAGAAAGCAATAGCATAAACATTTATGTACCCATCCATCTTAGTGCAAGAGGTAATAATGCAACTAGAGGAATGCTGATTATGATGGTGGGGAAACACTGTATGTTTTTGTTTGAACTTGAAAACGAGGCCTGAATATGGTTACGTTGACACAACTGACAACTATTGCCCTACAGTTGACACACGTGGCTAGATTGTCATTAATGGTGTCTGAAAACGAAGTTTAACATCTGTGCACGAGTTTGAGACTGTCATTATTAATACCGGGTATATCCACCTTGTGCCTGGATGACGGCCTGGACACGATGTCTCATGCTGGTCACCAACCGACTGATACGCCATTGTGGTATTCGTTGCCATTCAAGATGGAGTGCGTCTGTTAATTCCTGTAGGTTCTGCACAGGAGGATCCCTCCTTCTCACCATGTTTCCCAGAATGTCCCAGATATGCTCAATAGGGTTCATGTCAGGGCTCCTTGCTGGCCATGGTAGGGTTTCGATGGCATTCTGGCGGAGGTATTCATGCACAGCTCTAGCACGATGTGGTCGGGCATTGTCATCCATGAATATAGGGTGGGTTCCAGGTGCATGATTTACAAAATGAGGGACCACAACTCTATCCAGTATGGAATCTTGATATCTTTGTCCATTTAGTGTTCCAGGTACAGTCAACAGATCCAGCTTACAATCAAATGAGATGCACCCCCATATCATAACGGAACCTCCACCAAATGGAACTTCTTCCATGATGTTACGTTGGTCGTACGCCGTGCGTCTGGACCTCCATACACGAGTTCGACCATCTGTGGCATGAAGCAGGAACCGACTTTCATCGGACCAGTGTACCCATCTCCAGGATCTCATGTTCCAGTGTCTTCTTTCGTTGCACCACCTCAGACGCTCCTCTTTGTGGTCTGCAGTGAGGAGAGGACGTCTGACAGGTCTCCTAGCTTTCATGCCAGCAGCATACAGTCTCCTTTTGACGGTAGACATTGACACTATTGCGCGTTTCCCATTGCTGGCTGAGCACTCTGCTGTTGGTGAATGGAGATCTCCTAACAAGGCGTACTAGGGCTCGATCATCACGGGCAGTAGTCTTCTTCGGTCTTCCAGATCTAGGCCTGTCCTTCACCTCGTTAGTTTGCCCATGTTTTGCAATCAAACGACTGATTACAGTATGGTTAATGTTCAGCTGTCTGCCAATCTCTCTGCATGACATACCAGTGGTATGCATGCCTATGATTTGCCATTCCACACGATCACTTAACCTTCGTCTTGCCATAGCGGTTCACAATCAAGAGCTAATTCTCTCTGTACAAATAAACCACGGTCATGAACACAAAATTCCTAATCTTGTCGCCTAAATCTGTATGTAATGTTCTACAACTCAAACTGGACTTTTACATAACTGAACACGTGTGCTGTTTCCCGCCACGCACGGACATCAAGCGGCGTGAAGTCATGCATGCATGTGCATTTCGTACTTGGAATTATGTCAGCTAACGCGGGGACAAAAAGTTTGGCAGCCTAGTTGTACCATCATGTTTCTACGTTCTATTGTTTTTGCTGGTGCTTAACTTTTGCACAGGTGTATATATATATATATATATATATATATATGCGTGATCAGTATATTGTGGACTGATGTTTCCTGGTGTTTAAGTATACACTGAGGCTGTGTTCTCACCAGATACTTAACCGGCGTACTGCAGTACTGATGTATGGCCTTATTCCTGATTAACTCTCCAGTGAGAACATGGCTTTAGTCTCAATCCTTACCATTCTATTACCATGTCTGCTTCCAATGGTCATAGCTAATTAGATTTTCTTTGTCATAGGGCGCTTTAATTACTGTCAATTATAGTTCTGTTGCTCAAGAATTAGTAATGCTTGAATACTTAAGCACATAACCTCCAGACAATGACTGTCCATGTATGTGGTATAATTCAGTGTTGATTTACGGAAAATCTGGTCATTGTGTTAAATTAATTGTGTTATATTATAAACCATTTAATGGTGGTCAAATTTGGCCAAGAAAAATCAAAATATTTTGCTGATTAAATGTCCATTTGCAGACAATTTTTGAAAATTTACTACTGGAATGACTGGCTTGGTTATCGAGCCAGTCATTCCAGTGGTAAATTATCAAAAATACAGTCTCTCTTGGTCTGCAAACGGCCATTTCTCGAGACCACTGCAGCGAGAGATTTGACCACTGTAACCATTACCCCGTTAATGGTCAAATTTGGTCACGAAAACTTAAATATCTGCCTATTGAATGTCCATTTACAGGCCAAGAGAATACAATTTTTGAAAATGTATCACTTGAGTCGCTGGCTCGATAACCGAGCCAGTCATTCCAGTGGTAAATTTTCACGAATTTTATTCTCTTGACCTGTAAATTGGACATTCCACAAGATCATAACCGAGGCCGGTTTTGGCCGGTATGACCAGTAAAGGATTAAATGAACTAATTGTGAGGATAGAGACTGATCGATGCTCAGAATAAAATTGGTCCATCCTTGATGTGTAATGCAAGTCTGTTAATGCCATATGGAGGTCCGCTTGAAGGTCACATGAATATTGCGGTTCTTTAAAATATGTGTCAGATTTCCACCATTTAACACTCAGATCAGCGAAAAATGGCTTCTGCAGTGGTCTTGATAAATGTCCATTTGCTGACCAAGAGATGACTATTTTTGAAAATTTACCACTGGAATGACTTGCTCGATAACCAAAAATTTTGGAAAATTGTCTTCTTGGTCTGCAAATGGTCATTTTCTATGTGATAATTGAAATATCTTGAACAAATTCCTTGTTAACATACCTTGTGGCCCCGCGAGCAAATTTGTTAGTAGTTTGGTCAAAGATCATAATTATAGACACTACAGGATAATTTGGATTTCTTTTATCATAGCAACTTGCTATTTGTGGTCCAACTCTGAGAGTATTTCTTTTTTTAAACTGCGCAAGAATGACTGAGGGGTAAAAGGTTTTTAAAGTATTTTTACATAACAATTTAACCAAAGAATTCTCTGTATCTAATCTTTAAGGTAACAATACAGGAAAACTGTTTAATACTTTGAAATTAATTTGACTGGAAAAACAAAGGCATCTGGTTTCAGTCAAATTAATTTTAAAATATTCAACAGAATAATTCTTATATCGTAAAGAATATACTCTATCCGGTATTTGTCTGTAACGGTCAACGTCTGCAAATCAATATTTCTCTATCCGAATCAGAAGCCATGTTTGTCTGGTTAATAATGCGTATTATCAGCTTAATTATCTAACATTAACTTGTTTTGCTATATATTATGTGGTGATAATTAGGATAGATACGGTATGATAATTATACCATTGATTAACTAATTTGCTATAGGTAGTCAATCTATAAATAGTTAAGTAGATCTTTGGATTGGTCATTATTTCTCGAGACTGACATTGCAAATGCGTATTGTTTTTAATCTCTCACGGGATTCAATATCAAGTCTGACTTGTGACTAGATTGCAATATGTGATAAGACACTAGGACATAACCTGAGTATATCTATATAACTAGTGATGATACATATTGTTGTTATTATTGACATTACTGCATAAACAACTTATTTACATCCTGATGCATAGCTTCACCATGATCTTTAAGGTAATTATTGCATAATTGTATTTTATGTTAACCCTTTCATGGCCCCTGCAGTGGTCGTCAGGAATGTCCATTTGCAGGCTAAGAGAATATAATTTTTGAAAATTAACCACTGGAATGGGCCAGTCATTCCAGTGTTATCGAGTCAGTCATTCCAGTGGTAAATCTTCAAAAATACTCTTCTCTTGGCCTGCAAATGGACATTCAATAAGCAAATATTTGAAATTTCTTGACCAACTTTACCAATTAAGGGTTTAATTAATTGCTAATATCACAATGACTATGGTTTAAATAATTTTCTGAAATAATTAAAATGTATTGTATTTCCTTTCACAATTGCCAGCAATTTAGAAACCTCGCCTTATAATGCTTGAAATTTCTTGTTGCTAAATTCAACAGAGAGATCCATAATTCTAGCTATATATTAAATGCCCTGCCCATTTCTCGCTAAGATAACACGGCCACTTTTTACGCAATTAGAATCAATTGGAACACTGAAACCTGAGTTTCTAGAATCTAAATTTCAAGTTAAGTAACTTTATATACAAGTAAAGATGTTGAATATTTTGAAACTTATATTGCTGCTGTGTAATAGCTTAAATTGTAAACACATCACAAAGACAAAATTTGTACACTAGTGACAGACTTCATAATTTACTGATTGATTGGATTCCTCTATTGTCAAATTGCACGTCGACCTGCATTCAGTTTCAGCTGCTGCAATAATATAAGCTTGTTTGTGGAACACTGGTTAAACATTATTAAACAGAAATTGTTTAACATAAAGAATTTGTATTAAATCTCAGGTTTGTTGTAAGTTGAAAGTTTGTAATAAAGCTAATCTTTAAGCACAATTTATATTGACACGATTAACGATTAACAGCTTGAAAGGAATCTGCAAATTCAAATTCTCTTATAGTCAAGATTGGTTAAGAAAATAAAATACTTTCTTCATTAATTGTCCATTTGCAGGCAAAGACGGGTATTTTTGAAGATTTACCGTGCCCTGAGATGATTGGTTTGGTTACCAAGCCAGCCGTCATTCCAGTGGTTAATTTGTGCCTTTAAATGGTTAATGTTTCAAGACAGAAATGATCTACTGTTAAAATAACCCATTAAAACACTCAAGCAGACCAAAAATGGCTTTTGCAGTGGTTTTGAAAAATGTCCATTTGCGGACCAAGAGAAGATTATTTTTGAAAATTTATCACTGGAATGACTGGCTCGATAACCGAGCCAGTCATTCCAGTGGTAGATTTTCAAAAATCATCTCCTGGTCTGCAATTGGATATTTTCTGTGAGAAAATTAAAATTTTCTTTAACAAATTTGAGGGTTACAGGATTAACTCACCAACACTTATCAAATAAAATGACCATTTGTAGACCAAGAGATTTATTTTTAAATTTACTATTGTAATGACTGGCAGTGAGACAGACATTCAAATGATAAATTTTCAAAAATACTCTTGTTCTACAAATGGTCATTTTCTACGAGAACTTTGAAATTTTCATGTACATATTCTATGATTAAAGGGTATAAATCTTGTTCTAAATATATTCCTACACCTTGATTATTGGCCATGATAGCTCAGCTCCATACAGAATGAATTATCGGTTTCCTTAACTTACATGTACAATACCCTAATTTATGTACATCTGTATATTTTTATTGTTTAAAAAATATATTTATGATCAAAATCTGTTTCTATTAAAGTTACTGTATAAAGTATGTTTTTTAGGTAATAATTAATATCATCATTCTATATGCAGTTATTATTATATGAAAAAAACTTAATATTTAACCCTTTAACTCTTTAATGACTACATTTTTCCAAGGGTTAAAATATTTACTTATTAAAGGCCATTTGCAGGCCAAGAGAAGTCTACTTTTGGAAATTTACCTCTTGAATGACTGGCTCGATAACCAAGGGAGTGGGAGAGGGATGGAGAGTGAAGTTAGTGCCACTTTTTAATTCATGGACATAGTAAGGAATTAATTTTCTTTGTCATGGTATATATTACATTCAACCTGTCTTATGTCACTACCTTGTGGATCACACTACTGATTATTCACAGAATGTATGTAGTCATGAGCGCAGATAGGAAATGTATTCGAGTCAAAAAATTGTGTTTCTCATTCAAACCTTTACAGGCCAACCGATAACTGAGCTGAGTCATTCCAGAGATAAATTTTCAAAAATTGTATCCTCGTGACATGTAACTGGACATTCATTAAGTAGATATTTAAATTTTGTTGACCAAATTTGACCATTAAAGCGTTAACACATTCACAGCCAAATATCTGAAAAAGTGCATTCTGTATTCATATTGTTAGAATGGTCAAGTGAGCTTATGCCATGGCAACCATCCGTCGTCTGTCCGGCCATCCATCCATCCGTCCGTCAACTTTTTTCTTTACACAACTCAAGAACCACTGGGCTGATTTCAATTATATTTGGCAGGTCGTATCCTTAGGGCATAGGGATCCAAGTTTGATCAAACAAAGCCGATCGGCCAATTTAGCCGGTGGCCATCTTGGATTTTGGCCGATTTTAGGAAATGGCTTTAAAAATCTTCTCCGAAACCGCTTGGTGGATCGATTCAAAACTCACGAAATATCATATAGGGCAAGAGCTGAGCCAAGTTTGTTCGAAGGAACTTGATTGGCCAAATGGTTCGGTGGCCATCTTGGATGACCTAGTTTTCGTGAAAACGACTTACTCTGCAGAACCACTGAACGGATCGGGCTGAAATTGTGGGGATATCATTATGGACTAAGGGCCATTAAAGTTTGTTCATGGGAAGTTGATAGGTAAAAAACATGGCCGCCGTGGACCAATCAAATGTTAGCGTGTTTTGCTGCCATATTCAATTTTTTTTTTGATGGATTTTGAAGCCGAAATTGGTTTTCTTAACTCTGCTTACTTGTCAGTCAGCTGTCGTATAGCGATGACCGCATTCGTCTTCTGTATGTCTGTCCATCCATCTGTCTGTCCGTCACCAACAATGGCGGCTCATTTTGTTATTTCTTGATGGATTGACACCAAACTTGGTCACAATGTTAATGTCTGCATCTAATATCTGTGTTGTGAAAATGAAACTGATAGGACGTCAAATGTCAGAGTTATCACTCCTTAAATATTTGCAGTCTCACTTTCATAGGGCAAATACAGGTTTGTTCCCACTGTCCATTGATATATCACCATGTCAGATTTTATTGCCAAACTAGATATTAAATTCCAATTAACAGATTAACCTTTCCAATACTGCCTAAATATTTAAGATATGTATTATGTGCTCTGACATCTATGCTCTTAAAATATTTTGAAATGTATTTGATTGAAAGTTGTTGCTGCCTTAGGCACCAATGAAAGTTGTTGCTGCCTAAGGCAGCAATGACTTTCAGTCAAATTATTTTTTAGATCAACTCCAGCTCACCCTACCCCTGCTGCTAACTTGGTGATTCAGCCAGATGAGCATGTGTTAAATGGATTGTGTGGTGGTGGGGAATAACCTGCTATAAAGACCACCTACCTGCCTTTAGAGACCATTTTCTTCAATTGTATTTAAACCTCTAACCGTCTGACTGAGTTTTTGCAGACAACATATTCCAAAGGTTATATCCCTGAACCTGATGAATATTTTGAAAACAATTGGACTGAAAGTTGTTGGTGGCTAAGCCGCCAATAACTTTCAGTCAAATTGTTTTCAAAATATTCAACAAGTCAAGAGCTTTTGAAAATTGAAATTATTGGCTTGCAGCAGTGAGACAGTTAAGAAACCAGCTGTAGTTAGCACTGATATCATCTATTTTCACTTAAACATTGTTCAAAATCACTAATGCATAAAAACAGTCCAGAGATTGTTGTCAGTATCTCGAAAACTAAACCATTTGACTGAAAGTCATTGGAAGTGACACCGATGGATGTAAAACTTAAGTAAGATTAGTTGAAAAGCCAATGTTCCAGGTGAGCGATACAGGCCTATTGGGTCTCTTGTTGAGGTTGAGATACTGGGACATTATCAGTAAAATGGTTAAAGAACAACCATTATACTGCCTCCAAATGACCGGTGGTCATTTGAGTGCATGTGACTACATGTTCTAAATATGGCTATAACTATCTACTATACAGCCATTACATGTGAACGTTCTTTAATAATCACCGTTAATTTATATTTTTGCACACTAATCAAATTCACTGATAAATACATGTAGTGTTATCCAATTTCATTCTGATTTACTAGAAACCTTGTGTTTATATAGATAAATGTATTATTGTTTCAATTGAATTAACCCTTTAACACCCATATTAATTAAAAACGGCTTCTACAGTGCTCTTGAGAAATGTCCATTTGCAGACCAAGAGTAAACTATTTTTGAAAATTTACCACAGTCATTGCAGTGGTACATTTCCAAAAATAGTCTTCTCTTGGTCTGCAAATGGACATCTTCTATGAGAAAATTGAAATTTTCTGGAACAAATTCGAGGGTTAAAGGTTTAAGTATCCTGACCTGTTGAAATGCGTTTGAAAAGAAACTAAACATCACCCTCAATTTTTTTTACCGCGCCCCTTTCCCCCCCCCCCCCCCAAAAAGAAATTGTGCAGTATTAATTGTTATGACCCCGTGTGGGTGGGCCTGGGGGGTCTGAGGAAGAAAATTTACTATCAAAATCAACACTTATACAAAATCCAATATGGCCACCAGACACTCAGGCAGCCATCTTGAAAATTTGTTTCCTGATGATAACTTCATTACCATTTAGAGGAGAGGATTGCTTTGAAACCGCATAGTATGATAAGACTTAAGTCTGCAGAAGAAACCTATTGACATTGACGATGATACAAAATCAAATATGGCCGCCAATGACACAAACAACCAAACAGACCGACATTAACAAACAAACAAACAGAACCACATTGTAGGGTGAAAGCTTATAAACTTTATAGCCTTCAATGTGAAATTCACAGAATTAGATGTCCAATAGTTCAATGGCGCTCTGTATGTTGAAGTGACATGTGGCATGTCAACTACGCCTCCCGCCATCTACGCGTATATATTATGTTAACTGTTATGAAAGTTTTATCGGAAATTGAATAGACATAATTCTTGACCCCATGCGTCAATCTTAGCAAAAACACAGAGATTACATTTTAGAGGTCGTTATAACCTACAGGTGTTGATCCATGTTTTCTGGTGGATAAAGTTGGTCCATGAATAATGTGTCATACAATATTGCTATGGAGGAGTCAGGTTAATCCTTGCATCAGTGAATTCCCTATTATTCATTATCACGGCAATCATACAAGCAACAACTTCCAGTGAAATTAATTTCAAAATATTCAACAGAATATGCTATACATCGTAATGAATTAACTTTTTCAGGGAAATTGTCTTTGATATGAATTAACCCAAATTTAATTTTTTAAGGATTTGTGATGATGGATGCTTTTGACATAGCCCTTTAATTGTCAAAATTTATTAAGAAAACAGGCAAATAGAAGACTAATTTTGAATATATACCACTAGAATGACTGGGTCGGTTGTCATTCCAGTGGTAAAAATTAAAAAATAGTCCTATTTTCCTACACCATACAGCCATTCCTCAACACCGTTACAGATGCCAGATTTGGCTGGCATGACAATTAAGCAGTTAACAGGTTAACCCTCGAATTTATTCAAGAAAATTAAAATTTTCTCTTAGAAAATGTCCATTTCCAGACCAAGAGAAGACTATTTTTGAAAATTTATCAGGGGAATGACTGGCTCTGTTACCGAGCCAGGCATTCTAGTGGTAAATTAAAAAAAATAGCCTTCTCTTCCAATTAACAGATTAACCTTTCCAATACTGCCTAAATATTTAAGATATGTATTATGTGCTCTGACATCTATGCTCTTAAAATATTTTGAAATGTATTTGATTGAAAGTTGTTGCTGCCTTCAAGACCGCTGCAGAAGCCGTTATTGACTGATATGAGTGTTAAAGGGTTAAAATACTTAAAATAATCAATTTTAATCTGAGTGTACTGGAAGAACCCTAAGATGTAAGTGTCAGACTTTGTTATTAAACTGTCAGATTCCAGTTTTGCTATTGTTCTAGGTGAATGACGTCTACCCAGGCTACTAATGAACCTCTTGTTTTGTTTATCATCTCATAGTAATTAACACAATTTATTAACAAGGTTTTCTGGGATTTTTTCAGTGATGTCATCATTCCGTTGATTATATTTACCAGTTAATGTTTTTTATTCTGCATATATATATAATATTTATTTACAGGAAATTAATAATTAGTTTTTACGAAATAATTGCAGATCCATAAGTTCATCATAATCAGGAGGACCGATGATTTCATATCCATACATCTTGTTGATTGTAAAAATTTGATGCTCAGTTTTTCTTGTGTTGTCTGCATAATTTTTGCAGACTGCATTCTTCATGGTTATAACTCTGAATATGCTGATTACGTAGAAAACTTTTTGACTGAAAGTTGTTGGTGGTTAAGCCTTTAACCATCATATCAGCCAAAAACGGCTTCTACAGTGATCTTGAAAAATGTCTTTGCAGACCAAGAGAAAACTAGTTTTAAAAATTTACCACTGGAATGACTGGCTCGATAACCGAGCCAGTCATTCCAGTGATAAATTTAAAGAAAATAGTCTCCTGGTCTGTAAATGGACATTTTCTATGAGAAAATTGAAATTTTCTTGAACAAATTCAAGTGCTTAAAGGGTTAAGCCACTAACAACTTGTATTCAAATTATTTTCAAAATATGCAGGTTCAGAGTCTGAACTTTAGAGTTATCCTTATATCACTGTATAATACCCAAATTCCATCTTTAATGTTTTCGTTGACAATTCTTCTGTTATAGGACCGGGAGAAGCATGAACAACTAAGCGACTTGTTGAACTCGTACACTGCCAATGGTCTTCCTAATATGCCTGACCTGCTTACAATGGGCCAGCCGAAGTTTGATCAGGAAATCTTCCAGCTAGAGCCACATTGGAGCTCAATCGTTGATAATGCTTCGGTAAGTTGTCGAAATAATTTAAGAGGATGGCGATAATGATTTTGTGACCATGAAACCTTTACTGGTCAAGATTTGTTGAGAAATATAAAATTTGTGTATATTGAATGTCCATTTTCAGGGCAAGAGCAAATTATTTTTGAAAATTTATAGCTGGAATGACTGGCTCATGTTTAATAGAGAAGAAATACAGTAATTGCAGTAGTTTTAACCCTTAACCATGCACAGGCCAAAAATTACAAATTCTTTGTGATATTATAAATATTATGATGAATATTTTGAAACTAATTTGACTCGGAACTGTTGCTGCCTTAGCCAGCAACAGCTCCTAGTCAAATTAGGTTGAAAATATTCAACAGCTTTACCTGCTTAGTTATCTTGAAATTGAGATACATGAAGTTTAAAGGCTTTGCGCATATTATAATGTTTCTAGAGAGAAACAGTTTACTGCAACACAAATTTCTAAATGAACACTAGTTGCCAGGATGTAGACAGGAATTCATTATTCGCGTGATCATGACCCAGCAAAACATTGATTGAAATATGCTGTATGTAAATATGTACTAATAATGACCTTAATCTTTGTTGTCAAGGGGTATAAATATTTAATTTTTTAAGCAATCATATGTAAATTTTTATTGAATTTATTCATATTAGTGCATATATTTGATTAGCTTATAATACACCTGTCATACTTGTCATTCCATCAGTCGCATACCTGTTTGCTCATTCAAATAAATATAGAATAGTTTGATTGTGGCAGATTACACGCCTCCACTTATACTCGATGTCTGACCTCTATTTAATTGATTCACATGTGTATATTATAAAGTACCCAAGTTGTGAAAAATATGACCTCAAATTAGCTCCATCTATGCACCTCATGACAAAGCCTCACGTTAGGTTCGTGTTCAATTAAATCTAGAGTTATCTCCCCTGAATAACTTTCATAACTTTAGACTAACTGTTTATTCACCCACCCATCCATTTGTCCATCCATCCATCCACCCACCCACCAACCTAGCCATCCATCCATTCATCCACCCATGCATACATACCTGCATGTAACCACCCACCCTTTCATCCACCCATTCATCCATCCATTCATCAACACCAGCCAAAAATGCATGCAGGCACGCACATACGCACACATGCACGCACACATTTTATCCATCCATCTTTAAGTTTTTTCATTCATCCATCCCTACCTTTTTTTTCAGTCTTTAACAAAGCGTCAGCATGACCAGCAGGAAGCTATCTGGGAGTTGTTGCAGACAGAGGTGCATTATATCAAGGCACTCAGAGTCATTACTGATGTATGTATCTAATATGTAAATGTTCCTCTGGTCATGATTTTGTTTAACCATTTCACCCGTGAATTCCCCGTATCTTATTTTCAAGGCAAATATACAGGAAAACTGTTGAATATTTTGAAACTAATTTGACTGGAAGCCATTGCTGCCTTAGGCAAAAAAAATTGCAAAATATTTAACAGAAAAAGTTTTATGTCGTGAAGAATTTATTTTTAGCTCATCTGAGCTTATGCCTTGGCGACCGTCAGTCAGTCATGTGTCCGTCCGTCCGTCTATCAACTTTTCCTTTAAATGACTTCTCAAGAACCACAGGGCCGATTTCAATTATATTTGGCGGGAATTATCCTTAGAGCATAGGGATCCAAGTTTTTTCAAATGAAGCCGATCAGCCAATTTGGCTGGTGGCCATCTTGGATTTCGGCCGATGTTAGGAAACGTGGAATTGGTCCGGCGGCCATCTTGGATGACCTAGTTTTCCAGAAAACGACTTCTCCAGAACCGCTGAAGGGATCGGGACAAAATTTGGGACATGTGATGAGGGACTAAGGGCCATTAAAGTTTGTTCAAGGGAAGTTTATCCGTCAAAAAACATGGCCGGCATGGGCCAATTAAAATGTAGCATGTTTGGCGGCCATATTGGATTTATTAATTTGATGGATTTTGAGACTGAAATTGGTTCTATATATGTTTTTGGGTATTCTGAGCTCAAATTTGCCATTTTTGAAACTGCCGGATAAACGGTTTGGCGAATTATTTTCTTGCCAAAGGCATCCATACTAAAGCAATGGGAAATTTAAAATGTCTTCTCGAGAACTTCTTGGCCGATTTCAATTATATTTGGCAGAAAGCATCCTTATGGCATATAGGGGTCCAACTTTTTGCAAAAGAAACCGATCGATCAATTTGGCCGGTGGCCATCTTGGATTTCATCCGATTCTAGGAAACATCTTTAAAAATCTCCGAAACCGCTTGGGGAATCGATTCAAAACTCATGAAACCTCATCTAGGGAAAGACATAAGCCAAGTTTGTTCAAGAAGCCATCTTGGATGAGCTAGTTTTCCAGAAAATTACTTCTCCAGAACAAGCTAAAGGGATCAGGCTGAAATTTGGAAGATATGATTAGAGACTAAGGGCCATTAAAGTTCGTTCAAGGGAAGTTGATCCATCAAAAAACATGGTCGCCGTGGGCTAATCAAAATGTAGCATGTTTAGCGGCCATATTGTATTTTTTTTTATTTGATGGATTTTGAGCTCGAAATTGTTTTTATATATGTTTTTGGGTATTCTGAGCTCAAATTTGCAGTTTTCGAAACTGTCGGATGAATGGTTTGGCGGCGATCTTAGATTATTTTCCCGCCAAAGACTCGCCCTTACTAAAGCAATGGGAAATTTAAGATGTCTTTCTCGAGAACTACTTGGCCGATTTCAATTATATTTAACAGGAACATCCTTGGGGCATAGAGATTCAAATTTGTTCAAACTGATCGGCCAATTGGGCCGGCAGCCATCTTGGATTTCGGCCGATTTTTAGAAATTTCTTTGAAAACCTCCGAAACCGTTTAAGGGATCGGTTCATAACGCATAAAATATCATTTAGGGCACAAGCTGAACCAAATTTGTTCAAGGGAATTTGATTTGCCAAATTGTTGGCCGGCCATCTTGGATGGCCTGGTTTTTATGAAAGCAACTTCGTCTCTAATGCCACTGAACAGATTGGACCAAAATTTTGGAGATATGATATTGATGACTAAGGGCCATTAAATTTTGTTCAAGTGAAGTTGATACATAAAGAAACATGGTCTATGTTTTCTTGTTACAAA
This sequence comes from Chaetoderma sp. LZ-2023a, assembly GCA_034401795.1. Lineage (NCBI taxonomy): Eukaryota > Metazoa > Mollusca > Caudofoveata > Chaetodermatida > Chaetodermatidae > Chaetoderma > Chaetoderma sp. LZ-2023a. Next base: position 158,437,111 of record CM067359.1, read on the forward strand.
TCTGCTCAACTCATTAGAGGTCTGCTTATTGTTAATGACCATTCTAGTTAAGATGCCTATGGTCCAGGTGAGCGATACAGGCCCCTTGTAAATTTTCAAAACTAGTCTTCTGTTAGCCTCCAAATGGACCATCACCAAACACAATTTTTTATTTTCATTACCAATCTTCCCCATTAAATTGTTGAAAGCAGACCATTGTATTTTTAACTTCCTCATATTCTAATTTATGGTTGTAGGATTTCTCGATGTTTCAAGATATCTTGATTCAATAAATAATCTCAATTTTCTACGATGATAAACTGAAACAAATGTGAGATAATATAGTTACAACTTGTCAGAACAGTAAAGATTTTGTCATTTTGAAATTACTTGAACCTGTTAATAGCCAAATTTGAGCAAGAAAATTAAAATATTTGTACCAGGAGAGTTAACTATTTTTGACAGTTTTCCACTGGAAGTGCTGGCTTGGTTATCGAGCCTGTCATTCTAGTGGTGGATTTCCAGAAGTGGTGTTCTCTTGGCATGCAAATGGGCATGCAAATGGACCACTGCATCGTGTTGGTGATAAAAGGCCAAAGGTGTTAAACACATTGCCCAACAGTAGTGCCAGTTTTGATCAAAGGTGCTTCACCAAATTTTATTGATTTAGGGTCAAATTAGTTCAATGTTGTGGTGATTCAGGATTATTATTATTATTATTATTATTATTATTATTATTACAGTTGCTGATGTGTGTAATTCTCAACTTACAGCAGGAGCTTATTTTGAATGAGGTAAGTGGTGCAAAAAAGAACATGAAAATTACAGATTATCACTGAAATTAATTGCTGCAATTCAAAATATGTCCACCTTTGCCCTACTTAATATGCAGATTCCTTCTTGCGAATCTTTGGATTGGATTTCGAAGTTCAGCTTCTTCTTTTCGTCCACAGAAACTACATACACCAAAAGACCAGTCAGTGAGAGGAATTGGGCTGTCCTTTTCCAGTTCTCTGGGGTCCAGGAGTTTGGTCTGTAATGAGGTTTCTGTATGTGAGATGGATGTTCTCAGATTGTTGTCATGATGACAGCATTGTAGGATATATTGTGCTGCGTGGAACTCGCTGGTTCTCTGGGAAGCCACATGTCAGTGAGGAGACCATCTTCATCTTTGTGCACATGTGGTCATTCAGCAGTCTGTTGTGGCCAATACAGAGTCTGAGTAAGATGACTTGTCCTCGTCATGCTAACAAGTGGTAATCATCTTGTTGCCCCTGGTTTCCTTATTGATTTGATCAGGCTGTTTTTTCATTATATATAGCGTCTTTTAGGTATTGCACTTTTTCTGTACCCTGCCTGTCCAGCTGGTCTGCTTTCTCATTGCCTTGACTACCGTAGTGGGCTGGTACCCATTGTAGGATAACACATCTGTGTCTGTCATCTGATTGAGAGTAGCCGTAATTTCATGTATTTTGGCACTGGATAGGGCCTTCAGAAAAGAGAGGGCATCTGTGGAGAAGACAACTTGTTGTGTTTCAATGTTGGAGTTTGAGATAATAAAAAAGCTGCTTATATCAAGCCTGAATGGACCTTTCCATCATTGGCTATGCCCCGCCCATCTCTAGCTAAGCTCCACCCACACCTCGCTCATGTTTGGATTGATTGATCTCTGAACTCCCTGACTATCAATTTCCAGAAAATTATATAGGTAAGCTATTGAATATTTTGGAACTAATTTGACTGGGTGCAGTTGCTGCCTATGGCAGCAACAGTGTCCAGTCAAATTAGTTTCAAAATATTCAACAGCATGTTTATTACATAGTAGCGACATCGAATTCGTACAACGTGTCGGACTATTAAGAGTTAAAGACAAGCCATATAGAATCATTTATAATGTAATGATTCTGAGTGTCATCCTACACACCGCTTAGCTGATTGTGATGTCATATGATCTCAGATGATAGTTGGATACGCTGGAAAGGTGAATTTCTTTCATGTGTCATTGTGCCAGGGGATCAGTGAATCTGCCAGTTGTAGTGGTAATGTGGTTATTCGTAGTCTATGCTGGTATTCCGTGTAAAGCCTCTTGCTTTGATTGATGATGATACTTTGCTTCAGGCAGCTTTTGGTTAGATCCGTCATCCTTTGGTGCATAAAATGCTCTGTGAGGCATTGGGATGTTTCAGTTTAAACCATGATTTTGATTTCATATTTTTTCATCGAGGGTTGGATTGCTTTGGGAACTTCCATTACATTGATAGGGGTGGATCGCATTGCTCCAGTAATGATCCGTAATGCTTGATTTTAACAAATTCAGCTAATTAACCTGTACATGTTCAACAGCCAAAGTAATTCAAAATATTCATCAGTTTGACGTTGTTTCTCGTTGACATTATTAACAATGTGTATAACTGTATATCCAGATCTCACGGCATCCCTCAGACACAAGACCTCTTCCAAACCTTTAGGATGTACAACATGCTCGGTTTTCAAGACAGTTCTTGCTGTGATAAATTCTCAAAAATAATCTCTTGGCCTACAAATGGAGCTTCCTCAAGACCACTGCAGAGGCGGGTTTTGGCCGGTTTTCCCATGGGTTTACAGGTGTAATGATAAATGTTGATGTATATTTTATTTGCAGATTGACATTGAGAAGCTGTTTAGTAACATGCCCCAAGTGCTAATGACAAACAATCAATTCTGGTCAGAAGATTTGTTACAGGTGCTCCAGCACTCGCGCGAAACCAGAAAGCCACTCAACCCCTCGCTCATGAAAAGCGGATTCAAAAAGGTAAATTACTCAATTCTGTGGTCATTTCCAAGATCATTATCATCATCAGCGTCATCAGTCAATAGAATGGCCATCCATCCACCACCACCACCACCATCATCACCACCGTCCTCATCACCACCACCACCATCATCACCACCGTCCTCATCACCCTCACAACCACCACTACCATCACCATCGTCCTCATGACCACCACCATCATCACCCTCAACCACCAGTCACCACCACCACTACCATCATCACCACCGTCCTCTTCACCACCAGTCACCATCACCACCACCATCATCACCACAACCACCATCATCACTACCGTCCTCATCACCCTCACCACAACCACCGTCCTCACCACCATCTCATCACCCTCATCACTACCATCACCACCATCATCATCAGCCTCCTCATCACCACAACGACCAGTCACCACCACCACTACCATCATCACCACCGTCCTCATCACCACCACTACCAGTATCACCACCATCCTCATCACCACTACCATCACCACCATCCTCATCACCACCAGTCATCATCACCACTGTTCTCATCACCACCACCATCCTCATCACCCTCAACCACCAGTCACCACCACCACTACCATCATCACCACCACCGTCCTCTTCACCACCGTCCTCATCACCACCAGTCACCATCACCACCACCCTCATCACCCTCATCCTCATCACCACCAGTCACCACCACCACAACCACCGTCCTCACCACCATCTCATTACCCTCATCACCACCATCATCATCAGCCTCCTCATCACCACAACAACCAGTCACCACCACCACTACCATCATCACCACCATCCTCATCACCACAACCACCAGTCAACACCACCACTACCATCATCACCACCACCCTCATCATCGGCATTCCTGATTCAAAATATCTGTTTGAGAATGATATTTGCTCACTTTGATATCTGTCTCAATCCTAAAAAAGTCTGATTTTGGAGTCCTTCACATCATTTGTTCCTGAAACATTAATGAGAGATATTATTAACTATGACAACATTTTTAGATGCACCCCACAACTAGTGTAAGTTTTTCTGTCAAGTTGTCTGTTTTTCTATGTCTGTGGGTCTGTCAAATTTTAAAAATATTTGGCAACGCTGCCTATCACTTGTCAGATGTGTTTTAAAATATGGTGACTAAATTTGTATGAAATTTTGACCGTTAAATGGGCTGCAAATTATAATACTAATAGTTTTGTTTGAATGTGCCATGAATATGTATGGTTTTGTGTGTATGAGTTTTGTACTGTTTACGAAATGTATCTCTTGACCATTGTAATAAGAAAAATTAAATTGGAATATGTATATCTAGTGTAGCGACCCAAACCTATATTATCCAATATAAGGCCAAGGTGCCAGATGAATGGACAGATTGATTTTGATTGACAGTGATTGATGTAACCTGATAACTGCTCTATTGATTGACTGAGTAATTGATTGACTGAGTTATCGTAATGTAACCTGGTCTGACACCAAGCCTATACACTCCAAGGCAAGAGTGACAGATGGATAAGTGCTCTATTGATTGACTGAGTAATTGATTGACTGAGTAATTGTGACATAACCTGATCTGAGACCAAGTCCATACGCTCAGAGGCAAGAGTGACAGATGGTTAACTGATCTATTGATTGACTGAGTAATTGTGAGGTAACCTGGTCTGACACCAAGCCTATGCGCTCCAAGGCAAGAGTGACAGACGGTTAACTGCTCTTTTGATTGACTGAGTAATTGATTGACTGAGTAATTGTGACGTAACCTAGTCTGGCACCAATCCTATACGCTCCAAGGCAAGAGTGACAAACGGTTAACTGCTCTATTGATTGACTGAGTAATTGATTGACTGAGTAATTGTGACATAACCTGGTCTGACACCAAGCCTATGCTCTCAGAGGCAAGAGTGACAGACGGTTAACTGATCTATTGATTGACTGAGTAATTGATTGACTGTCTGCACCTTTCCAGTTTCTAACACTAAATTATCGTCGCCTCGTTGTGTTCAATACGACGATCATACACTCCCAGGTTCTACACGATTGTGGATTAAAGGGAGACTCAGAGGTGCTTAATGCCCCTAAACCTTGATGAATAAATACAATTTCAAATAACGCTTGATTTATTGATGAAGAAATGATCGGTGATTAAAATGTACTAGGATGCCTTTACATTGTGCATTCCTTTACTGCATCAGTAATAACACCTATAATCCCAACACGGCAAAAGGGGAATACCTGTTCATATCCAAACAATGAGATCTTCACTGTTTCAGTAAATACGGTAATCGGGAATCCCCGTACTGATCACAACAATCTATGACGTAATACACATTGTACTCCAAGGGATTCCCTTAAAATATCAATGGGAGAAGACTTGTAGATTCTAATGATAAGTTAAAACATCCCTCTTATTTCCCCCATAGCTTAGGATTATTGATTCCACTCATAGAAATCTAATCCACTTAATAACTGGACCGAATATGGTCGCCTAGCTGTCACCGAGCACCGAATATGGTAGAATATTTGACAGCAGATGACCTGACATCAACCGAGCTACCGAGCGAATGTTTGTTGTTTGATGAGTTTACTACCGAATCCGGGGACCGAAATAATCACTCAAAATAGACTAAAGGTTATGATAATCGGCTCGGTAAAATCCAACAGATGCCGAGGAGCGCATGATTTTATATCATACCTTTCTAATATCCAAAATAAAAAGAGTTTCCGAGTTTGTTTGAAGACCAAAAATGTAGCAAGCAAAGTGATTTCCGAATCCGAGTCCCTGACGACAGGTTACCCTCTTGTATTTATAGTAAATCTGAAAAGACTGGGTCCTGCTCACCTAAAATAACTATGGAACCGAACAGTGACAGGAACCAGACTAAATATGATGCAATATCCAGCTTGTACCAAAGTTTGACATAATTACCGATAACATGTGTTAAAATATGATGGACTGTGACGAATTAAACTCGTGACATAAGCTTTCTATGCAAAATAAATGAGTTCTGAGTAGACTGCGATGGCAATGGAAATATAAAAGGATTTAAATTGTGACCCTAACTTGTAGATGCATCGCAAAATACATACAAGATAACAGGTGAGTTATCTATTTTCGTGATAACTACATTTTGACAAAAATACATGTCCACTCGAATATTATTAAAAGTAATGGTGAGAGACTAAATGTCATACTAAAATAGCTACCAAATTTCATTCACATCAAATTTGCTACACTAGCATTCAGTAATTATGTTCCCCCCACCCCATATAAATATAGGGGGTTATATAGCGTTTGCTTTGTCCGTCTCGAGTTCTATTGAAGGAATCATTACCAATCTGTCATGGGAGCTTGTCCTTGGTGGTCCGAAGAACCCTATCGATTTTGGCATCAACGGTCAGGGTCACGTTTACGTAATATTGTATTTCCAGATGATAACTCGAGTTCTATTGAAGAAATCGTTACCAATCTGGCGTGGGAGATTGTCCTTGGTGGTCCGAAGAACCCTATCGATTTTGGCACCAAATGGTCAACGGTCCTGGTCACAGTGATCTAATTACTTGCATAATTTTGCGTTTCCGAATGATCATATTGTGTTTCTGGATGATAACTCGAGTTCTATTGAAGGGATCATTACCAATTTGTCTTGGGAGCTTGTCCTTGGTGGTCCGAAGAACCATATCAATTTTGGGGTCAGAGGTGAAGGTCACTGACGTAATTAATGACATAATATTGCGTTTCCGAATGTTAACTCAAGTTCTTTTGAAGGGAGCGTTACCAATCCGATGTGCGAACTTATTCCTTGGTGGTCCGAAGAACTCTATCGATTTTAAAGTCAATGGTCAAGGTCACTGACCTAATTAATGATGTAATATTGCGTTTTCGGATGATAACTTGAGTTCGATTGAAGGATCGTACTAATCTTGGGTGGGAGGCTGTCCTTGCTGTTTCGAAGAACTCTATAGATTTTGGTGTCAAAGGTCATGGTCACGGTGACCAATCTTTTGGGGGGGGGGGGTGTGGTTGTGCTTGGCGGAATCTCTGGGTGTCATTCTTGCGGACTAAAAAAATATCAGTTATATTTCTTCCATATTTAATCTTGTTATCACATCTATTGTGTTTCAGTTCAGTGAGAGTTTCCAGCCTTACACCAAATACTGCTTAGACCAGAGGAACTGTCTAGAATACACCAAAGCCTGGTATCGGGACAGCGAACTATTCAAAACATTTGTTGTCGTAAGTTAATATAATTGAATGTAGTTTTCTCAAATGTTTCAAGTATATAAATTTCGAAAGCAACCATGTCATCCATGTAAGTGAGCCGTTGAATATTTTGAAACTAATTCAACTGCAAGTGCTTGATGCCTTAGGCAGCAATACCTTCCAATCAAAATTGTTTCATTATATTCAACAGAGTGTTTCTTACATGGCCAATAGTTTCTCATGTATTTAGGGTTAGATGAGGTAACTTAGTGGAAAAAATACTTTTCCAAACATGTGCTTAATCCTTTACTGGCCACAACGGCCAAAACCAGCCGCTGAAATAGTTTTGTGGAATGGCTATTTACAGGGAGAGAAGACTATATTTGAAAATTTACCACTGGAATTACTGGCTCTGTAATGAGCCAGTCATTCCAGTGGTAAATTTTCAAGAATAGTCTTCTCTTGCTTCCAGACATATAATAGGAGACACGATTGAAGTTTTAACTATCAAATTAATGTCTCCAACTTTATCAAATTTAGTGACAGTGCTACCAGAGGATATTCCCTCAAGAATTTCCGAGGCGAGATAGATGCCAGGAAATATTCGTTCATGCAACAGTCTTCCTGTAGTTGTTAGAAATTTGAGTTATTTGAAACACTACTGGATAGCTTCTGGAAAAAATCATGTCTTGAGCTTTAGCTACACTGCTGCTACGTCTTGGAATCTACTATGCCTATGAGAAGAGCTGAAATAAGAGGATGCAATAGTATCAGACCTCAAGAGGATTTGTGATGAAAATTTTAATTTGTGCTTATTCAATGTCCATTTGCAGGTCTAGAGAAGACTGGTTGTTTTTTAATTGTACAACTTGAATGAGTGGTTTGATAACTGAGCCAGTCATTTCAGTAGTAAATGTTCAAAAAGCCCACAAATGGCCATTTCTCAAGTGATCCGCAAAGGCTGATTTTGGCCGGCTTGGCCATCCAAGGATTAAAGCAGAACTATGGATATTATAGCATGTTTGACAGTCAGTATGGACTAATAAAATGGTAATCCCCTAATTAGGGCATCGCCAATCGTTTTATTTGACGGGTCCCAAAATGTGTTTTCCCATTGCCTATGTATTTAAGTGAAGGAGTTATTGGACTTGTTATATGGCCAGTAATATGTTATCTAAGAGTTCTCTCCCTTTAACTGTCTGACTTAAAATCCATCAAACAATAATTTCAATGGGAAATAACTGGATCGGGTGAATATTTTGAAAATAATTTGACTGAAAGTTTAGCCACCAATACCTTTGAGTCAAATTGTTTTCAAAATATTCAACATATCCAGAGTTAAACCATATGGAAAATGTAATTTATAGAAATTCAACTGGCAGACAGTTATACACCTGTGAGGTCACGTGAACATAGCTTTGATTATTTTGTTTTAATTTCAGTGGTCAGAAGCACAGAAGCAATGTAATCGTCTCAAACTGAATGATCTCCTCGTTAAGCCAATGCAACGCTTGACCAAGTACTCGCTCCTATTACAAGCAATTCTCAGGAAATCTGAAGATGAGCGACAGAGACGGGACCTTCTTGAAATGGTTTGTACATATAGAAGCTTGTGTAATGTCATGCTATTCTTGTGTTAATGTTCACCCTAACACTGGGTTTGTACTGGTCAGCGATATTCTGAAGTTATTGAGTCCGAGAATTTTGATAGCTAAACCTGGAAAACACTGGTTTCTCATTAAGTCATGGAAAAGTCATGGAAAATTAACACATTAGACTGCAATGTTAGAGCATATCGATTTGAAAACAATCATATGTTTAGGCTGTGAAATATTTTGAATGTAATTTGATTGGAAGCTGTTGCTGCCATAGGCCACACCAGCTTTCAGTCAAATTAGTTTCAAATTGAATATCTATTAACCCTTTAACACTCAAACAGGCCAAAAATAGCTTCTGCAGTTGTCTTGAGAAATGTCCATTTGTAGAATGAGAGAAGACTATTTTTGAAAATGTACTACTGTAATGACTGGCTCGATAATCAAGCCATTCATTCTAGTGGTAAGTTTTCAAAAATAACATTCTATTAGTCTGCAAATAAACACTGGCTAAACAAAAACTTGAATTTTTTTACCACTACCCATTTGATGATCAAGACTACCAAAAAAGCGCATTTGCAGTGCTCTTGAGGAATGGTCACTGCAGGATAACATACAGCTGCTGGTGTAAATTTGCAGTGGGAAATGTGTAAAAAATGGACCTTTCCATTTTTAGCTATGCCCCGCCCATCACTAGCTAAGCTCCACCCACACCTCGCCGTGTTTGGATTGATCGATCCCCGAATGCCCTGGCTATCAATTTCCTGAAAACTATACAGGGAAGCTGTTGAATATTTTGTAACTAATTAGACTGGGTGCTGTGCCTATGGCCCAGTCAAATTAGTTTCAAAATATTCAACAGAATATTTATTAAATAGTAAAAGCAAACAATTTGTACAACAGCCCATAGACCGTCTTCAAATATGTGTTCGTGACGTACTTATCGACATCATTCATGACGTCATTCATTATGATGTCATTGCACACATCACGCAGTTCATTATGACGTCATATGATGGGTGGGTACTCTGGAAAGGACCATTGTCTTCGTGGCCTGCAGATACTTATAATTTTCATGAAAAATCTTGACAACCATTAAACCTGTAATGGTCAAGCCGGTCCAAACCGGACTCTTCAGTGGTCCAAACCGGACTCTTCAGTGGTCCAAACCGGACTCTTCAGTGGTCCAAACCGGACTCTTCAGTGGTCCAAACAGGACTCTTCAGTGGTCCAAACCGGACTCTTCAGTGGTCCAAACAGGACTCTTCAGTGGTCCAAACCGGACTCTTCAGTGGTCCAAACCGGACTCTTCAGTGGTCCAAACCGGACTCTTCAGTGGTCCAAACCGGACTCTTCAGTGGTCCAAACAGTACTCTTCAGTGGTCCAAACCGGACTCTTCAGTGGTCCTGAACAATGTCCATTTATAGGCCCAAGAGACGACTATCTTTCATAATTGGCCACTGGAATGACTGGGTCGGTAACCCAGCCAATTATTCCAGCGGTAAATTTTCAAAAATAGGTTTCTCTCGGCCTGCAAATGGAGATTCAATAAGCAAATATTTAGATTTTTTTGACCAAATTTGACCATTAAAGGGTTAATTGATATGAGTAGGAATTTGAGGCACGGCTGACACAGGAGGGGTTAAAACATGTTTTGAATTTCTATATTTGAATGCTAATTTCAGATTGGGAATGTGGACAGGTTTGTCTATAGTGTTGATGGTGCATTGAGCGTACGGCACGAACACGACAGATTGGCGACAGTGGCGGGGAAAATTGAGTCATACGATGCTGTAGAAGCACCTAATGACGAGTGCAAGGAGGTAAAATACACATTATTGTCATGGAACAAATGTTCTGTTGTATTAGTATTCTTGGAATGTTAAATAGTTGTCTTGCCATTCCTGTCTGCTAAGTAAGGTGAGACAGAGTTATCACTTTTATGCCTTAGCCACCAACAACTTTCAGTCAAATTGTTTTCAAAATATGTAGCAGTTGAATTCAATGGAAAACAGTTTGCAGAAATTCAACAGGCAGACAGTTAAATAAGAGTATTAGAAAAGCCACTGTCACACGTTATTGGTTTGACATGACCGGCTTGTAAATGTCCAAATTATTGACTGACAGACAGCATTATACTTAATTAAATCTTCTCTATTGCGTAAGTCAATTTTGGCATGCTAGCTCCATTTTCATTTCACATTGATTTAACCTTTTGCCGGTCAAGCTGGCTAAAATCAGCCTCTTAAGAAATGTATGTTTGCCAGCCAAGTGAGACTATTTTTGAAATTTTACAACTGGAATGATTGGCTTGGTTATAGCAGAACGAGTCATTCCAGTGTTATATTTTCAAAAATAATCTCAGTCTGTAAATAGACATTTCTTGAGACCATTGCAGAAGTTGTCTTTAACCGGCTTGAGGGTTAAAGAATTTAGACAGGACCTGGATTTATTTGTAATTTTGGGATGCACATGGACCTTTATTCTTGGTCCGCTTGAGTGTTAAATCGTTAAAAGGTTGGGTTCTATACCATAGCTCTAAAACGCCTGTATTGAATTACGCCATGTGTGGTACATAAATATCTCCTGTCAACACTTCTCTACTGACTGCAGCATGAAAAATCTGATTTTCTTGGGACTGCTGGTAAAAGCCTACACTGGTATTCTACGATGCTTTATCTGTTCTTTATAGGTGTTGCAGGAGTTTTCAACGATTGATCTGTGGAGTCCGATGCCAGGATGTGGGTCACAACCACGATCACTTATCATTCAGTCTGGTCTAAAAATGAAAGACGCTCAAACACGGGTAGGTTCAGCAGGACTATTTTCATACTGTTGGGGAAGCGAGACTATGGGGTTGTACCTCTTCCAGCGGCAGTGTTGACGACATTGTCTGGATTGGATAATTCATTGCCTTTATTATTCAACAACCCCTCTTCAGATTTCAATAGCCCTTAGCAGATCTGGAAGGGTTCTCTAAAATTCTACGAAATCTTCAGATTTCAATTAATTTTAACAGACATGTTCAAGGCAATGTAGAGCTGCAATCTACATTAGTCACAGGATAAATTCTGAGAATGTTTTCCTAAATTTTCGTGGTTTCAAATTTAGAATATTTGTGACATCTCTTGGTTAAATTTTTGGTTAAAGTTTGTCATTGGCCTTATTTAATTAATCAACAATGCCTGTTTGAAATACAAGGAAACTTAACTGGGGTGTTCTATGTAATGTAGAGATGTTATCTAAATCATTTGGAGTATTAATTTTCAGAATTCTTCCTATTTTTTCACGGATTTGGGCATTGAATATTTGATACATTTTTGTGGGTGAAGTTTTGGTTAAACATTTTCAATTGTCTTAGTAGTTAACTATGTATCTTTGGATTTCAATGACTCTTAACATATGTGATAAATACAATGTACACATGGAATTAACATTGTTTTAAATGGTAATGTAACTAGTACATTCACTATAATACTATAATTTAATAATGCATCCATTGGTGCGTCGATATATCATGTATTATTTTTGAAATTTTGCTGCTGGAATGACTGGCTCAATAACCGAGCCAGTCATTCCGGTGGCAAATTGTCAAAAATAGTCTTCTCTTGGCAAGCAACTGGATATTTACTGATACAAAATTTAAATTTCCTTTACTAATCTTGATCATTAAATGTTTAACCCTTACGTTTTTTAAAAAAAATAATTTATTTTCTCATAGAAAGTATCGATTTGCAAACCAAGAGATTATTTTAGAAAATTTACCACTGAAATGACTGGCTCCGTTGTCAGGCCAGTCATTCCAGTGATCAATTTAAAAAAAATAGTCTTCTCTTGGTCTGCAAATGGACATTTCTCCAGACCACTGCAGAGGTCGCTTTTGGCTGATATGATTGTTAAAGGGTTAATGGTCAAGATTTTCCACAAAAATTTAATGTTTCCTCGCTGTGTATCCATTTGCAAGCCAAGATAAGAAATTTTTTGAAAATTTATCGCTAGAGTGACTGGCTCGAGTATCGAGCCAGTCATTCCAGTCGTAAATTATCAAAAATAGTCTTATCTTCAGCTCCAAATGGACATTCTTCAAGCCGACTGCAGGGGCCAGGTTTGGCTCGCTTGATCATTAAATGTTTAAATATTATATTCATGAATTTACTGTAAATATCCCTCTGTGTTTCTGCCAGGTGGATGTGGAGTGTCTATTATTTACTGATATGTTACTTGTATGCAAAAGCAATAAGCGAATGGATAAATATCGTGTGATCAAGCCGCCTTTACGTGTGGATAAACTCAGCGTACATGAACTACGAGACAAAGGTAATGCCTGCACATTGATAATTTCCTCTGAGAAAAGTGTTACAACTAAAAACATTAGTTCTACATAACCACATCCCTCTTTGTGAATAGGGGTGTTGTTTATTATGTTATGATTCCATTGCGCTGATTTTGCTTTTCATTCGATAACTTATTTTTGTACTTAGAGAAGAAACATGTAATCTTTAGTTGTGGGTAGCTAGTCAATCAACCGCTGTGTCCCTTGGTCAGTCTGTCTGTCAGTCACACAGAAGCTTATTTTGCGCTGTTGTTTCAAGAGTTTTTCATACGCAGTAACCAAAGTTTGGGGGAGTGTTGCTTATTGATTCCTGAAGAGGTGTGATAAATTTGGAGTCCAAAGGTCAAGGCCACAGCGAAAACTATGTGACTGACACAGTTGTAAATACCTGGTTCGAGTGCAGAGATCTTGACCAGACGAGTGGAAGGTTACCCGTGCAGTCCCATGTATGTGTGTTAAATTTTGAGTCAAGAGGTGAAGCCCATGGTGAAAACCATGTGTCTGACACAGTAGTCAGTAACTCGGGGTCTACTGGATGGAACATTGTGTGAGGTTTGCCAGCCAAGTGGTCTATTTTTGAAATTTTACAACTGGAATGACTGATTCAATAGCTGAGCCACTCATTCCATTGGTGTGTTATCAAAAAGAATCTTGGTCTGCATATGGACATTCCTTGAGACCACTGCAGAAACTGTTTTTGTCCAGTTTTAGTGTTTAGGATTAAGCTAGGTGGTCTTATGACCACATGTCTTAAGGAACCATTATCTTTTGGCTCCAAGGCCAGGTGACCATTATAGACAGGTTTGACTATATGAAAATGATTAAAAGTACTGTTGCTAAATGTATATATATATATTTGTCATTACGCAGGAAGTTTCCTGATAGTCTACATGAATGAATACAGACTTGCTGTGTTGGCGTTAACATTCCACACGGATCAAGCCTCTGTCAGAATGTGGACAGAACACATTAAAAAGGCTCAGGTACGCTTCTAGACATATAGTTTCTCTTTCCTCTTCTCTTTTACGTCTATCCCTAGCAGTCTCTTATCCCCTCACTTACCTCCCCTGACATCCTCTACGGTATATCTCAGTCACAATTCATCCACATAAATTTTAAACGTGTGAAGAAAAATGTTTAACAAAAACTGCAAATTTAACTAGAAATAAACAAGTAAAATCTGGTTGATATTTAAATGGATGTTAATCACATCTCAAATGTTGTACTGCACCGATAGATTATAGTTTATAGATTCCATATCATTCATATCCTGTCACATTCCCGTATCTGTATCACAATTATCTGCTTTGTAATATCGCGTAAATGTTGAACCGTGATCGACGGGTTTTTTTGTCTCCTCAAGCGATAGTTTGTGATGTCATGTAAATGCTAGTGCAGTAAATTCTTTATTATGTAATACTCATCTTGTTGACTATTTTGAAATTAATTTGACTGAAGCAACAACTTCGGGTTAAATTAGTTTCAAAATAATCAACAGCTTACCTGTATGTGTCCCTCGAAATTTGCCACAGCAATCAGCAAAGCCATTGTAAAAGCTGTGCTAAACTTAAATGACCACAGCAAATATTTGCCATGAAAGAAAATTGCAGGCCTAACTATTTGAATGTGATTTTATCATAGATGCATGGTAACCGTATCAGCCGTATGTCATATTAAAACAAGGTTATTCAATTCACCAAAAATTGAAAAAAGATTATAGTTAATGAAATTTGAAAAAATGCTGTATTAGTGCCATGGTGCGCTAGTTCTGTCTGCCACATCATTTTTGTGCTGTGGCAAAATTGTCCGAATTTCAAGGACTGTATGGTTGCTTTTGCACCACATTGTCAAACAATAGATGGCACCTCTATGACTGAGCATATATACCGAGGCAGACACACTAGGTTCTTTCTGATTGGTTGAAAAGTAAATCATGACCACCATTATAGGGTTTAGAAATGTACGAATATTTAGCTACTAAAGCCTGAATATCTTATCTTTAGTGGCATAATAAAAAGATTAGAAAATTACCTGCATAGTTTATGAGTGAGATATTAGATCACCTGAATAACTATGAAGAGATGGGGGCTAGTTATCCTTTAATGTCTCTCACATATTATGAGGAAATGAATAGGAATCGGAAGTGACTCTGAATGTAATACGTATTTTTATTCGTCATGTCAACCAATCCGAATTTCTCTTACACTCACGTGTGATTTTGTTAATAACATTTGTCCTCTCACCTCAAAGACATAAAACATATTGTCAGAAAATGCTAAGCAGATTTGTCATTTATGACCAATGTGTCTAAAATGCATAATGCATTATAATAATGTAAGGGCATTCATGCTTCATTTTTATTTCGCCTCCTTTCCTTTTAATCCTTTAGTGACGATACCGGCCAAAACCGGCCTCCTTAGTGGTCTACAGGAATGCCCATTTGCAGACCAAGAGAAGACTAATTTTAGAAAATTTACAACTGGAATGACTGACTCGATAACGGGGCCAGTCATTCCAGTTGTAAATGCTCAAAATTAATCTTTTCTTGGCCTGCAAATGTACATTCAAAAAGCAAATGTTTAAAATTTGAGGAATAAATTTCGTCACTAAAGGGTTAAGTATGCCTTTTCCTGTTACTGTGCAATATTCTTACATAATTCTATGTTCCTTCACGTGCCTATCTCTAGTTTTTCCTCTTACAACTAAGTAATAATTACACTCCCTATCACACTCAAAAATTATTGCTTGGTCAGTAGTTACTTTGGTCATGTTGATGTACTTTTGGAAATAATGTATTGAGAGCAACAGTACAGTTCAGTTCAGAAACAACTTATCATGCTTTCAAAACAAAAACAGTAACATGTTATTTAGTACAATTTTGAACACGGTGTAAGAAAATATGCTCTGTTGACTATTTTGGACTTAATTTCATTGGAAGTTATTACTGAGTTAAGCAGCATTGGCTTCCAATCCAATTAACCCATTTAACACTCAAATTTGTTCAAAGAAATTCCAATTTTCACATGTAAAATGTCAATTTGCAGACCAAGAGAAGACTCTTTTTGAAAATATACCACTGAAATGATTGGCTCAGTTATCGAGCCAGTCATTCCAGTGGTAAATTGTCAAAAATAGTCTTGCTCTTCAAATGGGCATTTCTCAAGACCACAGCAGAAACCGTTTTTGGCTGATATGAGTTAAAGGGTTAAGACAGAAATATTCAGTGGTATGTATTATATTGTTTTGGAAACATGATATAATATTTCTTAGCTGTACTGTACTAAGCATTGTTGAAATGAACAACAGTTATCAATTCAGAGGAAGTGTACCCCTTTAACCGTCGAATTTATTCAAGAAAATTTAATTTTCTCATAAAGAAATGTCCATTTGCAGACCAATAGAAGACTATTTTTATCCAGCCAGCCATTCCAATGGTGAAGTTTCAAAAATAGTCTTCTCTTGGTCTGCAAATGGACATTTCTCAAGACCACTGCAGAAGCTGTTTTTAGCTGATATGAGTGTTAAAGGGTTAATGGGCAAACTCGTTAAAAAATAATCTAATTTTTCACATAGAAAATACCTATTTGCAGACCAATAAAAGACTATTTTTGTAAATTTATCACTGGTATGACTGACAACTGACTCGTTCATCAGGCCAGTCATTCCAGTGGTAAATTTTCTCTTGGTCTGCAAATTGAAATTTGCTAAGACCATTGCAGAGGTAAATTTAGGCTGACTTGATGACAACAGAGTTAATGTAGGAAGTAAAATCTCATTGATTAAAATTTGCATTAATCTTGTTTTATGCTTGTCAGGCGCTATATGCGGTGGCGAAGGCTTCAGCGGCATCTGAGAGGCTTGTTAGTGACCCGGTCCAGGTGAATGTTGATAGGAATACGAGTAGCAATGGAATCATCACGAGTGAAAGCTGCGAGGATCTCATCCTCGTTAATAATCTTGGAACAGAAACCTCAGTGCCGCCTGTACCGACACATCGGGCACGATCGTTAACCACAAGCGACTTCTGTGATAATGACAGTGTGAATAATGAAGACGATGTTGTAAGATTGTTAGAGAAATCTATCGAGGACTCGGAAAGGAATCATATTCGCGATTCTTCCGATAGTGATGAATATAGCGCTGTGCTAAATAAAGACATTTCAGGAGATCAGCAACAACAATCCGCTCTTCGACATAAACATGTTTATTCGTCAGTGTCTCTTCCGCCTTCATCTTCTGTGCCAGCGCTTCCTCAGAATCCCGATGATCAGGTTGGATGCCCTTATTCCATATTCGAGGATGAGGAGGGTGCACGATATAAGTTAAATCAGCGTAGACTTTCTCGTAGTGAGAGACGCTACCATACGGCAGACTCCATTCAGGATATGGACAGGATAGATAAAGACCCAGCAATATATAAGCGATTGTCTTGGAATTTAGGTACTGTGGATATTCATCTGGAAGAAAAGCAGAATCGGTTGCACTCAAAGACAATGAGTTCTGACTCGTTACGTAGTGTCCATAGCTCTAGTGGTGTCAGCTCTACAGGGTCTGTGCACCATGAGAATGAGACACTCTCAGAAGAATCAGAAACAGAAACCGTTAAAGTTAACTTGAAACATTTGAACGATAATCAAGTTAATATCAACAATATATCAGATGATAGGGCTGAAGACTCTTCCAACCTCTCTAGTGATCATGAAAACCAGCCACAAGTTAAAGTAACTCCGCGTCCACATCCCCATCCGCGTAGACTCAAAGCTGCTGATAAATCACGTTCAGCACCAAATTTTGTGAGCCTGCTTCCAGATTTGACGCCGACTGAGATGAAGGATGGGATATCGTCAATCGAGCTGCCATCCGTGGATGGTAAGAAGAAGCTGACGTATTCACAGATGTTGCGCGTACGGAAACAGCTACTGCTTAACTCTGATGATGTGGAAGCTTCGTAAGTAATAATAATATTAACAAGTATTTTTGAGAATTCAGTCTTGGCCACGCTGTCTTGATATGATATGAATTTTTCATGACCCTAAGTGTACTAAGGATCCCATCATTAAAACTTGTCCCGCTTGATCCACGCAATCAAACCCATGCATGCATGCACACACGCGCGTGCAGTGTTTGCATTAGTCTGTTTGTGTGTCATGTCTGTGTTTGTGTGAGAGTGTGGAAGGAACGAGCGCACACATTCAATAATAGACCAGTGGCATGTTGAAGATCATTCATAAGTGATGTTTTATTATTATTTTAATGCCGAGGCTGATCTTGACTGACTTGATCATTAAATGGGACAGCTGCACATTAAACCACTTAGAAAAACTCAGTAAAAATGGCGTAACCCTGATAAATGCCCTTGTGCAGCTCGAGAGTAGAATATTTTAGAAAACACTCTACTGGAATGACTGGCTAGTGTGATGTGCTAGGTGTTACAGTGGTCAGCTTTGGGCAGCTAATGGATGTTCTTTTTTAGATAATTTAGATATTTGTAGCTGCAGGTTGCAGCTCAATAAACCACCATATCCTTATTCAGTCAGTCAGTCAGTCAGTCACAAAAGCTTATTCCCGGTTGTATCTCAGAAATCTACTGATCTGATTTGGCTTAAATTTTAACACAACAAACAGCTTGCCATGCAAGTGGATTTCCAGATTTGGACCGTGAGCCGGATAAAAAACCAATATCTATATTAGATCAAATTCGGGATCTGTGGATAGCTCTGAAACTAATGGTCTGATTTGGCTCAAATTTTAACAAAGACTGCAACCATAAAGTAGAATTTCACACCTTTTGGTATGATCCGAAAAAATGTGGAAATCTGGGGAAAAAATCTGGAAAATCTAAAAAAATGTGGAACCCACAGCTACCGAGATTCAATTGACCTTGTTTTGACCAATTTTGAGCACTAAATACTAAAAAGGAATATTTATATATAATATACCATCATAGACCTAGTACCCACTTAGTGTATCGGAGGAAACAAGTTTTAGCTATGCCCCACCCACACTTAACCCGTGTTGTGATCGATCGATCCCTGAACTCCTTGACTCAATTTCCAGAAAACTATACAGGTAAGCTGTTGAATATTTTGAAACTAATTTAACTGGGTGCTATGGCAGCAACAATGCCCAGTCCAATTAGTTTCAAAATATTCAATGACATGTTTATTAAATAGTAGACATACAAGTCGTACAACATCGCTTCATCCGTCATCAATTAACCTTTCGTGACAAACTTATATACGTCATTCATGACATAATTGATTATGACATCATCCTATACATGTCACATAGTTGATTATGACATCATATGGTTGATGAATAAACTGGGTTCCTCCATTACCATGAAGTGATGTAGTTTTCATTGTACTGTACAGCTCAGAAATAACCTAGAACATTTACAAAACAAAATAACACAACTGCTGTCGAATATTTTGGACTTAATTTGATTGGAGGCCAAAATTGAAAATATTCAACGTTTCTTACATTGTGTTCAAAATTGTACTAACTAACGTGTTTTTGTTTTTGATTTTGATGATTTTAACTTATTGCTGAGCTGTACTGTGTATATGGGTTGAAAATAGTAATAAACTATAACTCGCTATATTTGCGATTTAGAAAGCTTTGATTGGCTGACTTATACGAGTTGTGAGACAAAACTAATAAGTGTGTCATGCTGTTGACGGTACATCTAGGCAGCTTGTCAGAAATGTAAAAGCTTCTTAACCCTTGAATGACTAAATTTGTTTGAAACATTTTAATAATTATGTCCATTTCCAGGCCAAAAGAAGACTATTTTTGAAAATTTACCACTGTAATGACTGGTTTGGTTATCGAGCCAGTCATTCCAGTGGTAAATCTTCGAGTTTTCTCTTGGCCTGCAAATGGACATTCTCCAAGACCACTACAGAGGCCGGTTTTGGCCGGCTTCATCGTGAAGGGTTAACATTGCTGACCCTCATTCTCCCAGGGTTTTTTGTCACATTGTAAAAAGTTTTAGGATTTTCCGGATTTTTTTCGCAGATTTTCTTAATTTTTTCTGATCACTCCAAATTTGTGGAATCCTAGTGTATGGTCACACACTTTCATGTCTTAAAATTTGAGCCAAATCGCATTTGTAGTTTCCGAGATATCCATGGATCCAGAATTTGATCCGATCCCAATCCAGGTTCTCTTAATGGATTATGACCAAAGTCTGGGAACACGCTTGTATGGCAAGCTCCTTCGTTGTGTTATAATTTGAGCCAATTCAGATTAAAATTGTTTTTCAGAAATAGTTCCGGAGAAACACACTGACAGACACACAAACACACGCATAGACAGACAGACCCGACCACAATAACCTCTTTCCCTTATGGGCCAAGTTTAATAATATATTTCTTTTCTTTTCTCCAACAGTGAAGTATGACATGGATGAGCGGGAATCATCTTAAATCGAAATCTGACGAACATGATCATGCAGTTGCCATGACAACGGCATCGTATCAGTGACTCAGTTAGTGTTTATATCATAGATGTATTTATTTCATTACTGCTGCTAACACAATGTAGTATTCCATGTAAATATAAACAACTTGTGTGTGTATATATATATATATATCTCCCATCCTAGTGGCATACACGTCTTGTCTGAGTAACGGTTTTTCACAACCCCCATTCCTCAACAAATTGTCAATTAATGGAGACATCTGGTCTGTCACTCAAGTATATGACATCATAATGAATTACTTCACACAAGTAGGCTGACATCACATTCATATTTCCTAATGAATAAAGTATCTTAAGCTCCGTCATGAATGTTTAAAAAGTCTGTCAAGTGTACGAATTGTATGTCTAATGGATTTACTATGTACTAAACATTATTCTTAAACTAATTTGACTGGACACTGTTGCTGCCATGGGCAGCAACAGCGCCCAGTCAAATTAGTTTTGAAATATTCAACATGATACCTGTGTGCTTACCATGAAATTGGTACTCAGTGAAATCAGTGTTCAAAGTATATAAATCAATCCCAATATGTGCAAGATATGGGCAATGCATAAGTAGAAATGGGTGGGGCTTAACTAGAAATGGTGGGGCATAGCTAGAAATGGGAAGGACATAGCTAGAAATAGGGCGGGACATAGCTAGAAATTGATGGGGCATAGCTAGAAATGGGCGAGACATAACTAGAAATGGTGGGCATAGCTAAAAATGCTCAGGACATGGCTAGAAATGAGCGGGACATAGCTAGAAATGTGTGGGACATAGCTAGAAATAGGTGGGACAGCTAGAAATGGGTGGGACATAGCTAGAAGTGGATGGGGCATAGCTAGAAATGGGCGTGACATAGCTCGAAATGGGCGGGACATAGCTAGAAGTGGATGGGGCATAGCTAGAAATGGGCGTGACATAGCTAGAAATGGTGGGGCATAGCTAGAAATGGGAAGGACATAGCTAGAAGTCGGCTGGGCATAGCTAGAAGTGGGCTGGGACATAGCTAGAAATGGGTGGGACATAGCTAGAAATGAATCCATATTTTGAACTATGTAATAGTTAGAGGGCATTGTTCAGACGAGACGAGTATAGCAGATTAAGAGTGTGTGGATAGTGTATTATAACGTTGTATAAAGTGCTGTAATGTATCTCTGCTTAACAAAAAGCATAATATGAACATTCATGACACACAGAAAGCTCAACTAGTATTGAGTATCCAGACATATTTCCAGATGATGTGTGGCCTCGTGTGTGCGTGTGTGTGTGCTTGCAATATGCATAAGTGTGTGTGTGTGTGTGTGTGTGTGTGTGCGTGCGTGCGTACATGCGTGTGTGTGCGTGCGTCCATGCATGTGTATTTGCGTGCGTGTATGCGTGTACATGCGTAATTGCATATGTGTGCCCTTCCTACATGCATGTATATGTGGGACCTTAAAACAAATGTTGTGGTAGCTCTGTTAGTCTGTTAGCAATAATTCGTTGAATCATTTTAAAACAATTGATGTTCGGTCAGATTTGTTGAGTACACGGCTATTATGACTAAAACATGTGATAGCAGTGTTAGTATGATAATACTAATAACAAGATTCATAGGTAATACTTGCACGATTACGTGATTAAATTAAAAATTGTAATTACTTTTTAAATCGTGACTCTATAAGATTAGGAATTAAATAATCGTGAATAATTTCTACTGCATACAATATTTCAAATCATACCTTTTACTTGCTCTTTAACAATGGCCATGAATTTTAACATTTTTCTCAGTGAATTATGTCCATTTGCAGGCGAAGAGATAGCTATTTTTGAAAATGTACCACTGGAATGACTGGCTCGAGCATCGAGCCAGGCATTCCATTGATACATTTTCAAAAATAGCCTTTTCTTGGCATGCAAATGAACATTTCTATAGACCATTGCAGCCTTCGTAATTAATATGCCTTTGTTGTTATGCCTGGTTAATTTGTACCCAGGATTTGAATTCGTGATTACTCAAAGCAGTAATCAATGCAAGCCTGTAATACAGCGTAACCCAGGATTTAACCCTTCCATGTCTGAAGATATTTACAAAATCTTCTGTGTGGACTATTAATTTTCCAAATTTTCCTCAAAATCATGAAAAAATTTCTTGTTGAATAAATGAAATCATGTCTATGCCTACTCGAGACTAACGCCCAAGGATAGCCAATGCATTTCCAATGGCATTTCTGACAACGCTCTGATTATAAATAAAATTTCCATACACCTTGTGATAAAATTTTAGCAATATTACTACATCTGGTGGCTGGGAGTACTGCCAATCTTCTTAAAATAATGTCACATTTATATATCCGTACCATATTACAACCTATACAAATGCCTGGATAACGCAGACACCTAGCGAATAAAGGGAGAGCACTCTTCCAGGAAAAGGTTTGCTATCACTGCCATTGATAAAGTCTGGAGTGGGCCAGGCATCCGGGGTTAATGATCAGCACGATGAAAAATACCTTTGTAGTGATCTGGAGGAATGCTCAATTTGCAGAAGACATTTTTGAAAACGTGCCGTCTGAATTGTTTGCTCGATAATTGAGCCATTCCGTTGTCAAATCTTCAAAATTATTCATCACTCAATCGGCAATTGGGCATTTTTTGTGAGAAAAGTGAAATTTTCTATAGTGTATTTGTGTCTTAATGGTATACACGATACATCACCGATGACTCGTATACATGTAATGACTGTGTTACTCTGAGATCATTAGATGGGTGTTGGTCTTCGTTACCGCTCTTCCCCATACATGTAAAGGACCATGACTAATTAACTCTTTAACTGGCTCGCTGCTGCAAGCCACCATACAATAAGTTCAATGAGAAAAAAATTATGCCTCGCTGAATATTTTGAAAGCAATTTGACTGAAAGTTGTTGGTGGCTTAGCCACCAACAACTTTCATTCAAATTGTTTTCAAAATATTCAGGATATCCAAAGTTACACCATATGGAAAATGTAGTCTGCAGAAATTTGGCGAGCAGACAGTTAACACTAATTCCAGGTGGAAACGGTTTTGCAGTGGTCTTGATAAATTTCGATTTGCAGACCCAGAGAAGACTACTTTTTAAAATTATCATTGGAATAACTGGCTCGATAACCAAGCCAGTTATTCCAGTAATAATTTTTTTAAATCGTCTTTTCTGGGTCTGCAAATCGATGTTTACTATGAGAAAATTGAAATTTTCACAAATAAATTTGCGGGTTCTGCAATGGTCAGGTAAAATACCCATTTATAGGCCAATAGAAGACTATTTTTGAAAATTTACAATTTACTTGATAACTGAGCCAGTCATTCCAGTGTTAAATTTTCAAAAATACTCTTCTCTTTGCCATTCACTTTAAGCAAAAACCTTTCTTGACCATTAAACATGTTAAAGATTTGATTTATGTGTTCATTTTACAGACAAGTTTTATTAGGAATTTTCTACCTCTTTTCATAGCATTCTATTTATATACTTATTGAAATTTACAAACTAAGCATTAGTATATCGGATATATATTTTTTAATTACTAGTAATTTCTAATTATCTAATTATTATTAACCGTTTGAACGTGAAGAACAGATTAAAAAAATTTGTATTTACAATTTAAGAAGTTAATGTTGAATATTTTGAAATTACTTCTTAAGTCTTTAACACACAAACCGGCCAGAAACAGCTTTGCTCTGGTCTTGAGAAATATCGATCTGCAGACTAAGAGAAGACGCGGTTTTAAAAAAAATGTATCACTAAAATGACTGCCCGATTATCGAGCCAGTCATTCCAGTGGTAAATTTTCAAGAATAGTCTCCTCTTGGCCTGAAAATGGGCATTTTCTAGGAGAAAATTCAAATTTTTCTGATCAAATTTGAGAGATAACGGGTGAAAGTTGTTTGAAAATATGCACCAAATTACATTAACTGTGTATAATTGTCTTTAAAATTGCCATTCTGGGATTTCAGGGTTCAAATGGGTAATTATTAAGTTACTGTTTCAATCGAATTATGTTTATCAAATTCAAATTCACAAAATTAACCCGTAATCCTTTAACCCTCATATCAGCCAAAACCAGCTTCTGCAGTGGGCTTGAGATACGTCCATTTGCAGGCCAAGAGAAGACTATTTTTGAAAATTTACCACTGGAAGGACTGGCTCAATAACCGAGCCAGTCATTCCAGTAGTAAATTTTCAAAAATATTCTTTTGGTTTGCACATGGACATTTTCTATGAGAAAATTTGATTTTTTAAAAACAAATTTTATGGTTAAAAAGTTAAAATGATCACAAGAGGTGCCAAGCGATCTTTCGCCTGAACGATATCACACTGCTTACATGGAGACCACAGTTTTATCCAGCCGTGGTACAAATTAATGATAGGTAATTCTGTGATATTATGTAATTATGATTAATGAATTATCCACACACCCTGAAACTCACCCACTCCATGACCGGTTTCACACTTGGTGCTCATCGAGTAGAAGCAGGATTCAAATCCGCAAGCCTTGGTTTACAGGTCAACCTCCTTATCACAAGACCATGTCATGCTTAATAGCAACTCACTTGAATTCCTCATGTTTTGGAGACATTAAAAATGTTCCCTGTTTTGGAGACATGATAGGAGATCAGAGATTCACAAATTGTTCCCTGTTTAGGAAACAAAATTGATGAAGACGGTACCTGGTTTCAACACTATACCAAGAGGTAACGATGGGTAATGACATGCTCCTATGCACATTAGATTTCTAAATCATCGGGGAATTTACCATCAAAGTGAATTTGCGCACAAATGTGCACGAACTGAGAAAATGACACTTGAAGTTTTTACATTGAGTAAAATTATCAATATAAATATGAAATATTATAATTATTATGATTTTTTGAAATTATGTATATGATTACATAAAATTGTGTATAATTGACTTGTCCCTTCTCAAATATTTTAATTATGTGTCAAATAATCCAAAAGCTATTTGTCTCCTGTTATGGAAACATGTTCCCTGTTTAGGAGATAGAGAAACGTTCCCTGTTTTGGACATGTACCGGACTGCATGTGTGTCACATGGTGTGTTGGTGGCGGATTGACTGTAATGGACCCCTACAGTTTTAGCTATGCTCCGTTCATCTCTAAGCGCCACCCACCCCTCGCTCGTGTTAAGGTCGATCAATCCATGAACTCAGTGACTATCAATTTCCAGAAAACTATACAGCTAATATTTTGAAACTAATTTGTCAGCAACGTCGCCCAGTCAAATTAGTTTCAAAATACTCAACAGCATCTTTATTAAATAGTAAAGACATACAATTCGTACAAAATGATTAGCCTGTCATCAATTAAGCCTTCATGACATACTTATCTACGTCATTCATGATCATGACGTCATCCTACATGTCATGTAGTTGATTTTGACGTTATACGATGGATAGATAAACTGGAAAGGTCCATTAGCCAAGGTTCTGCTGAACCAGTGTTAATTATGCGTCCAGGATCAGGAGCAATATCACACCCGGGGTCATGTAGTAACGGAAGTTGACTCATGAACCAAAGGTTGTGGGTTCGAATCCTTCCCCTCTACCTGATGAGCACAGAAAGTGTGAGACCAGGTGTGGACGTGATTGATTAACCCTTTAAACGTTGAATTTATTCAAGAAAATTTCAATTTTCACATAGAAAATGTCCATTTGCAGACCAAGAGAAGATTGTTGTGGGACGAGGGATACTGTTCAGAACGTGTCATTTCTTTCACGGACTTCCTACTAATCATTATTATCCCAATACGTTTTGAAAAAATGGAGGAGATATTGTAATCACATTCGTCGGCTCATCCATCAGTCATTCTCTCCATCCGGCTATCTTCTCCAAAACAATTTGGTGGAATTCATTCAAACTTCTTATGTGAGTTACCCAGGTTGAGGACATGGTGAAGATGGAGACCAGAAAGTAAAAACTAGAGGTATTCAACCAAATTTTGTATGTTCGATACCCATATGATTGAGGATTGTGAGATGTTTACATTAGGCTCCACTCCCAGGTCAAAATAAAAAAGTTTCGTTTCCTGTAAACCTCCCTGGTGAAATCTTTCTTTTTGTTCACCTGGTAAAAAATTTCTACCCAGCATAAATGCTAAAACATCCATACATTTGTCAAACTATACCAATTACAATGTTTGTACGGACATTTGTATGCAATGTGAATCCCTGTTGCTAATTGTGACATGAAAAACATGACATTTGACAATTACAACCATATTTAATGGACATCTAGTTAAATATCTGAAAAACAAATATGTATGACCTTTTTAAAATAAATTAATTGAAAAAAAAAATATCCCCTCCCTACTGAAGTCTTTCCCCACCAGGTTTGCAGGAAACAAAAAATTTGTTCATGGTTGGACGAAGGGGGGGGGGGGGGAGCCGGAATGTCAAAGTTGGCAAAAGCGTAGGGATTTGTGATGGCATGCCATCGACTGCACATTCTAATTTTGTATTATAGTTAACCAAATTTTGTGTGTATGTGTGCGTGCGTGCATGTGTGTGCGCGTGTGTGTGTGTGTGTGCATGGTTGCGTACTTATACATGTAGTACTGGTAACAAGGATGTGTGTTACTCAGTGGTTAAATCTCATATACTTTGTCATGATGTACATATATATATATATATATAATCACTATTCATTTGTACCTGTGTGTAGCTATGCTGTGATCATAGCCACATTTGTTCTCTTCACATATTCCACAAACAAGATACTATATATATGCAACATTAATACCTAGCATTAACATCACTGTATCTCAGTTACAAGGCAACTGTACAAGAATTTTGACTAATTTGACTGGTTCCTGGTGTTAAGTTTACTCATGTATCCGATCTGGCAATCACATGACATCAGTTGTCGGAGTTTTGTCGGATGTAATTAGCTCATTTGTTTGGAGTTTCAATCGGAGTAGGTTGAAGAGAGAAGAATACAATTCATTGATTTCACTTATATTATTATAGGAATATTTGACAATGGCTTGTAGAACTGTCGACCGGTACATATTTCATATTTTGTAACTAACTCGAAGGCCTCACAGTGGTCATATTTTCCATACCTTTTGGACCTTCGGATCGCACTTTCTCAAACAATCCCTACTTTAGTTCCTTGTCCCCCTCTTCATTAGAAAAGTAATACAATGGAACATAACCAGGCCTTATGTTAATAACCATTTAACCCTCGAATTTGTTCAAAAAAATTTCTATTTTCTCATAGAAAATCTCCATTTGCAGACCAAGCAAAAACACTATTTGTGAAAATTTACCACTGGAATGACTGGCTCGGTTGTAGAGCCAGTCATTTCAGTGGGTAATTTTCAAAAATAGGCTTCTCTTAGTCTGTAAATGGACATTACTCAAGACCACTGCAGAAGCCGTTTTTGGCTGATATGAGTGTTAAAGGGTTAAAACAAAGCTCAGCAAAACTGGCCTCTGCTGTGGTCTTGATGAATGGCCATTTGCAGGCTAAGAGAAAACTGTTTTTGAAAATTGACCACTGGAATGACTGGTAAGTTTTCAAATATAGTCTTCTCTTGGCATATAAATGAACCATAACCCTTTAACCCTTGAATTTCTTCAAGAAAATATAAATTTTCTCATAGAAAATGTCCATTTGCAGACCAAGAGAAGACTATTTTTGAAAATTTACCACTGGAATCACTGGCTCGGTTATCGACCCAGTCATTCCAGTGATACATTTTTAAGAATAGTCTTCTTCGCTTGGTCTGCAAATGGACATTTCTCAAGGCCACTGCAGAAGCCGTTTTTGGCTGATATGCGTGTTAAAGGGTTAATTCAATGTTATGATGTTCTTGACCAAGTTTAGCCATTAAATGGTTAATGAAGTACGGTGAATGTATTTCTTATCTTTAACTTAGCTTAAACTGTATTCTGTTATTTCATGAAACTCGTACGGAAACAATTTTGAAAATAATTTTGCTGAAAACTGGAGCTTCCTTCAGTAGCAGCGGCTACTGGTCAAATTATTTCAAGTCTTGACATTGGGGCTGCCAGTTTAGAAGCGCAGTCCTTTGACTGTTACAATGTCGTGTCCTGCAAAGAAGAAACCTAATCAGCGGTGATTTTGACAAGGAGCTGTTAGCATTTACACAATGTTTTACAATTTGTAGAAAAAAGGGTCAAGTGACCTTATAAAATGTTCATCCATCTATCGACCAATCCATTCAGCACATCTGTTCATAAAGTCGACTAAAATAAGTTGATTGATTTAAACTAAACTTTTCTGGAAGCATACTTGTGTGATTAGCTTTCATTCCTCCATTCAGTCAATTTGATTAGCCGTCTTATAAATTGGATGCATCAAAATAAACAATATGTACCGGTAAGGCGTCAATAGCAAAGAAACTGGTGTACATTTTTCATCAATTTTGGTGGATGACAGCAACATCTTCCACCAGATTTTTTGAAAAATGAACACCATTTAATCTTTTAATTTAATTTGGAAATTGGAAATTTCGACATCGGAATGGTAAGAGTTAATTCTTTGCTGGTAAAAATTGGTGAAGAAAGAATTTTCAAAAAATACTGGTCATCTACTCTTGGCCTGGAAAAGGGCATCTCTCACGGTGACTGATGTGGTCAGTTTTGACCGACTTGACCATTAACGCTTTCAGGACAAAGCCGGCCAAGACCGGCCTCTGCACGGGTCTTGAGAAATGTCCATTTGCAGGCCAAGAGAAGACTATTTTAGAAAATGTACCACTGGAATGACTGACTCGATAACTGAGCCAGTCATTCCAGTGGTAAATTTGAGTAAATATTTAAATTTTTTGAACAAATTTAGTAATTAAAGGGTTCATAGATAATTAATAGATATGGCTGGTTAATAGATAATTAGTATTTTGATATATTGCTAAGATTTTATCAGGTCAATATTCTATCTTTTACCAGGTCAATAACGAAGAAGCTTAGTGTACATTTTTCAACAATTTTAGTGGATGATGTTGCTGTCTACGACAGCACCATCTTCCACCAAATTTGTTGAAAAATGAACACCAGTTCATCTTTTAATTTAATTAGAAATTTAAAAATTTTGACATCAGAATGCTAAGGGTTAAAATTCAACTCTTTAGCACTCATGCTGGACAAAACGGTTTCTGCTTCGATCTTAAGAAATGTCAATTTGCAGTCCAAGAGATTATTTTTGAAAATGTACTACTGGAATGACTAGTTCAATAACCAAGCCAGACATTCCAGTTGTAAATTTAAATATAAGTTTTTTCTTAGCCTACAAATGGACAAGCAAAAGCAAAAAAGACCGAAAATGTAATTTCTTGCCTATTAAGCCATTGATGGTCGTGCTGACCAACATGACAGTCTGTCCATTCTCCAGTGGTCTAGACAAATATTCAATTACAGGGCCACAGAAGTTTATTTTTGTAAAATTCCAGTGGTAAAATTACAAAACTTGTCTTCTCTTGGCCTGCAAAAGTTAAATACTATTGTCTACAGATGATTAGAATATATAGCAACAATGACTGTGTCTGTAGAATTTCGATCAGAAAAGTACATCTATGAATTTCAAAATAAACTAATTCGTACATCGCCAAGAATTGGTAATATCTGGTATGTTAATACTAGGCTTAATGATATTGAATTAAAAAATAAAATTACTAGTATTTTTATATTTCCTCTATGATAATTTCTGTTTTATTTTCACCCTGATTTGATTGTTATAAGTGGTCTATCCTGAGATTGATTACCTATAATCCTGCTTGCAGTGTTCATTCTATGATTGATAAAAATGTATGGCCAATACAATGGCCCTACCTGTTCAAAATGTGGAGATAATAAAGGAATTTGATCTGTCACACAAATATCTGATGTGTCCCATGTTAACTGACTTCACATTCAAAATGATGCATATCTGTCACAAAGGTGAATGAATTGTATGTCTTACGTGAATTTATAATTTAATAAACATTTTGTAGAGTATTTTGAAACTAAACTGACTTGGAGCTGTTGTTGCTCAGTAGTAATCTTGTGGTCTGGCTAATACATAATAAAATGACATCATATTTGACCGTTACATATATACAGTGTTAACCCTTTTGAACCTAAAACACAAAATACCAAACTCCATTTATAACAAGGATATTATGTTGAATATTTTGAAACTAATTTGTCTGGGACGTATTTGTGCCATGGGCAGGTGTTTCTGCCATAGGCAGCAACAGGTTCCAGTCAAATTGCATGTAGTTTCAAAATACAGCTTTCCTGTATAGTGGTTCTTTAGCAGGTAAAGGTTTATATAGAGGTTAAAACAAGGTTTTGCCTTGTGAATTAGTGGTGAAATCTGGTGAGTCGATTGGATTAATCAGTTCTTTACCACTTTACTGGTCTTCCTAACATTAAGTTTTCTTTCGCATTTACCAGAAACCTAGTGTGACTGAGAACGTTATAAAACCACAGTAGATTTTGAAAACAACATACTATCAGTTATTGGACTTCTTTCATAATTCCAAACACTAAGATTCTTTTCAAAATAATCAGCAGAAGTCAAAAGTAGATATTGTCTATAATCCCTGGAAGGATAAGGGTTCTAATGCCTGGAAGGATAAGGGTTCTAATGCATGGAAGGATAAGGGTTCTAATGCCTGGAAGGATAAGAGTTCTAATGCCTGGAAGGATAAGGGTTCTAATGCCTGGAAGGATAAGAGTTCTAATGCCTGGAAGGATAAGGGTGCTAATGCATGGAAGGATAAGGGTTCTAATGCATGGAAGGATAAGGGTTCTGATGCATGGAAGGATAAGGGTTCTAATACATGGATGGATAAGGGTTCTAATGCATGGAAGGATAAGAGTTCTAATGCATGGAAGGATAAGAGTTCTAATGCCTGGAAGGATAAGGGTTCTGATGCATGGAAGGATAAGGGTTCTAATACATGGAAGGATAAGGGTTCTAATGCATGGAAGGATATGGGTTCT
The DNA here is from genome assembly GCA_034401795.1 of Chaetoderma sp. LZ-2023a. Taxonomy (NCBI): domain Eukaryota; kingdom Metazoa; phylum Mollusca; class Caudofoveata; order Chaetodermatida; family Chaetodermatidae; genus Chaetoderma; species Chaetoderma sp. LZ-2023a. The sequence continues at coordinate 158,468,482 of CM067359.1, forward strand.
AATGCCTGGAAGGATCAGGGTTCTAATGCCTGGAAGTATAAGGGTTCTAATGCATGGAAGTATAAGGGTTCTAATGCATGGAAGGATAGGGGTTCTAATGCATGGAAGGATACAGGTTCTAATGCCTGGAAGGATAAGGGGTCTAATGCCTGGAAGCATAAGGGTTCTAATTCCTGGAAGGATAAGGGTTCTAATGCCTGGAAGGATAAGGTTTCTAATGCATGGAAGGATAAGGGTTCTAATGCCGGGAAGGATAAGGGTTCTAATGCCTGGAAGGATAAGGATTCTAATGCCTGGAAGGATAAGGGTTCTAATGCCTGGAAGCATCAGGGTTCTAATGCCTGGAATGATAATGGTTCTAATGCATGGAAAGATAAGGGTTCAAATGCCTGGAAGTATAAGGGTTCTAATGCGTGGAAGGATAAGGGTTCTAATGCGTGGAAGGATAAGGGTTCTAATGCCTGGAAGGATAATGTTTCTAATGCATGGAATGATAAGGGTTCTAATGCATGGAAAGATAAGGGTTCTAATTCCTGGAAGGATAAGGGTTCTAATGCCTGGAAGGATAACGGTTCTAATGGATGGAAGGATAAGGGTTCTGATGCATGGAAGGATAAGGGTTCTGATGCATGGAAGGATAAGCGTTCTAATGCCTGGAAGGATAATGGGTCTAATGCCTTTTAGGATAAGGGTTCTATTTCCTGGAAGGATAAGGGTTCTAATGCCTTTTAGGATAATGGTTCTAATGCCTGGAAGGATAAGGGTTCTAATGCATGGAAGGATAACGGTTCTAATGGATGGTAGGATAAGGGTTCTGATGCATGGAAGGATAAGGGTTCTGATGCATGGAAGGATAAGGGTTCTAATGCCTTTTAGGATAAAGGGTCTAATGCCTTTTAGGATAAGGGTTCTAATGCCTGGAAGGATAAGGGATCTAATGCCTGGAAGGATAAGCGTCCTAATGCCTGGAAGGATAAGGGTTCTAATGCCTGTTAGGATAAGGGTTCTAATGGGCATGGAGTGATAAGGGTTATAATGCATGGAAGGATAAGGGTTCTAATGCATGGAAGGATAAGGGTTCTAATGCCTGGAATGATAAGGGTGCTAATGCCTGGAAGGATAAAGGTTCTAATGCATGGAAGGATAAGGGTTCTAATGCCTGGAATGATACGGTTTCTAATGCATGTTAGGATAAGGGTTCTAATGCATGGAAGGATGAGGGTTCTAATGCCTGGAAGGATAAGGGTTCTAATGCCTGGAAGGATAAAGGTTCTAATGCATGGAAGGATAAGGGTTCTAATGCCTGGAATGATAAGGTTTCTAATGCCTGTTAGGATAAGGATTCTAATGCCTGGAAGGATACGGGTTAATGCCTGTTAGGATAAGGGGTCTAATGCATGGAAGGATAAGGGGTCTAATGCATGGAAGGATACGGGTTTTAATGCATGGAAGGATAAGGGGGTCTAATGCATGGAAGGATAAGTATCCTAATGCATGGAAGAATAAGTGTTCTAATGCTGGGAAGGATAAGGGTTATAATGCCTGGAAGGATAAGATTTCTAATGCATGGAAGGATACAAGTTCTAATGCATGGAAGGATAAGGGTTCTAATGCATGGAAGGATAAGGTTTCTAATGCATGGAAGGATAAGGGTTCTAATGCATGGAAGGATAAGGGTGCTAATGCCTGGAAGGATACGGGTTCTAATACCTGGAAGGATAAGGGTTCTAATACCTGGAAGGATAGGGGTTATAATACCTGGAAGGATGAGGGTTCTAATGCTTGGAAGGATAAGGTTTCTAATGCCTGGAAGGATAATGGTTCTAATGCATGGAAGGATAAGAGTTCTAATGCATGGAAGGATAAGGGTTCTAATTCCTGGAAGGATAAGGTTTCTAATGCATGGAAGGATAAGGGTTCTAATGCATGGATGGATAATGGTTCTAATGCCTGGAAGGATAAGAGTTCTAATGCATGGAAGGATAAGGGTTCTAATTCCTGGAAGGATAAGGTTTCTAATGCATGGAAGGATAAGGGTTCTAATGCCTGGAAGGATAAGGTTTCTAATGCCTGGAAGGATAAGGTTTCTAATGCCTGGAAGGATAAGGGTTCTAATACCTGGAAGGATAAGGGTTATAATGCCTGGAAGGATAAGGGTTCTAATGCCTGGAAGGATAAGGGTTCTAATGCATGAAGGATAAGGGTTCTAATGCAAGGAAGGATAAGGGTTCTAATGCCTGGAAGGATAACATTTCTGATGCCTGGAAGGATAAGGGTTTCTAATGCCTGGAAGGATAAGGGTTCTAATACCTGGAAGGATAAGCGTTCTAATGCCCGGAAGGATAAAGTTTCTAATGCCTGGAAGGATAAGGGTTCTAATGCCTGGAAGGATAAGGTTTCTAATGCATGGAAGGATAAGGGTTCTAATGCATGGAAGGATAAGGCTTCTAATGCCTGGAAGGATAAGGCTTCTAAAGCCTGGAAGGATAAGGGCTTTAATGCCTGGAAGGATAAGGGCTCCTTTCAACCTTTAAACGTTGCAGACTAGAAACGACACTATAATAAAAGGCATACTCTGTTGAATATTTCGAAATAATTTGACAGGGAGCTGTTCCTGCCTATGGCAGCAACAGCTCCTAGTCAAATTATTTTCAAAATAGTCAACAGTTTTCCTACATATACACCTGTGCAAAAGTTAAGCACCACCCTATTTTTAGGCACATGCGAGGGTATATTCATGTGCTATGAAGAAAGCAATAGCATAAACATTTATGTACCCATCCATCTTAGTGCATGAGGTAATAATGCAACTAGAGGAATGCTGATTATGATGGTGGGGAAACACTATGTTTTTGTTTGAACTTGAAAACGAGGCCTGAATATGGTTACGTTGACACAACTGACAACTATTGCCATGGTAGGGTTTCGATGGCATTCTGGCGGAGGTATTCATGCACAGCTCTGGCACGATGTAGTCGGGCGTTGTCATCCATGAATATAGGGTGGGTTCCAGGTGCATGATTTACAAAATGAGGGACCACAACTCTATCCAGTATGGAATCTTGATATCTTTGTCCATTTAGTGTTCCAGGTACAGTCAACAGATCCAGCTTACAATCAAATGAGATGCACCCCCATATCATAACGGAACCTCCACCAAATGGAACTTCTTCCATGATGTTACGTTGGTCGTACGCCGTGCGTCTGGACCTCCATACACGAGTTCGACCATCTGTGGCATGAAGCAGGAACCGACTTTCATCGGACCAGTGTACCCGTCTCCAGGATCTCATGTTCCAGTGTCTTCTTTCGTTGCACCACCTCAGACGCTCCTCTTTGTGGTGTGCAGTGAGGAGAGGACGTCTGACAGGTCTCCTAGCTTTCATGCCAGCAGCATACAGTCTCCTTTTGACGGTAGACATTGACACTCTATTGCGCGTTTCCCATTGGTGGCTGAGCACTCTGCTGTTGGTGAATGGAGATCTCCTAACAAGGCGTACTAGGGCTCGATCATCACGAGCAGTAGTCTTCTTCGGTCTTCCAGATCTAGGCCTGTCCTTCACCTCGTTAGTTTGCCCATGTTTTGCAATCAAACGACTGATTACAGTATGGTTAATGTTCAGCTGTCTGCCAATCTCTCTGCATGACATACCAGTGGTATGCATGCCTATGATTTGCCATTTCACACGATCACTTAACCTTCCTCTTGCCATAGCGGTTCACAATCAAGAGCTAATTCTCTCTGTACAAATAAACCACGGTCATGAACACAAAATTCCTAATCTTGTCGCCTAAATCTGTATGTAATGTTCTACAACTCAAACTGGACTTTTACATAACTGAACACGTGTGCTGTTTCCCGCCACGCACGGACATCAAGCGGCGTGAAGTCATGCATGCATGTGCATTTCGTACTTGGAATTATGTCAGCTAACGCGGGGACAAAAAGTATGGCAGCCTAGTTGTACCATCATGTTTCTACGTTCTATTGTTTTTGCTGGTGCTTAACTTTTGCACAGGTGTATATAATGTGCGCGAATATGGGCCTACATGTTCACTTTATAGTATGGCGGTTCGATCCCCCGACCGGGAGATGGTGATCAACAAATTAAACTAATGTGTGCATGACTGTCGGCTAAGTTATCACATGGAAATTGAAGCCGCACGTTGCCAGCGCGTCAATAAAATAAAAATACATATACTGCCAGAGCCGTGCTGGAGTCAGAGTACAATAGGCGTAAAAGCCTAGGATTGAATTGTGGCAGGTGCATCCACAGATAGTCCCATATGAATCGTCAGTGTGTCAGTATATCAGACATGTGAAAGCTGGTCGGCCAATCCGTGACATTTAGTCTTGGTGCGGTGGTCCAGTGGAAGATGCCTGGTTGCTGATGCTATGCGGAGTTGCAGAATGGCGGTTCGATCCCCCCCCCCCCCCGACCGGGAGATTGTGATCAACAAATTAAACTAATGGGTGCATGACTGTCGGCTATGTTAGCACATGGAAATTGAAGCCGCACGTTGCCAGTGCGGCAATAAAATAAAAATCATATATTTCGCACATAATTGGATTGGAAGACATTGCTGGCTGTAATGTTCAAAATTGCACTAACGTGTTTCCGTTTTTGTTTTACAAACATGTTAACTTATTTATAATTTCGACCCGAGTTTGTTGTGTCATGTATGAACAAATGTTGAATATTTTGAGACTAATTTGACGGGATGATGTTTTAAAGTATGTCTCGGCTTACCTGTATGTTTACACCGTACCGACAAACTATAAAATGTACCTCTATCTCTCTCCCTCCCGCCCTCCCCCCCCCCCAGCCTTCTGAAAGCTATGGATTCGTAGATCAAAGATGCCCTTGATTAAAAGGCTACGTTTATACAACGCAACCTGTGTATCCTTGATGCTGTATAATTGTAACAGGTGTGCAGCTCCAAAGGCATCTCTAGACAAACTCGATGCCTGCCACTGCAAACACCTACGCACAATCACTGGACACCGATGGCCAGACAGCATAATTTCCAACGATGCCCTGTACAAGATGTGCAATACGTCTCCGCTGTCTGTAAAAGTCGCCCAGCAAAGATGGTCCATGTTTGGCCATGTGCTAAGGATGCCAGAAGAGACACCAGCTCAGAGAGCCTTGGAATTCGCCCTACACTGAGCCAGCAAATACAGAGCCAGGAGAGGACGTCATTGCATAAATCTGCTAAGCGTGCTACGGGGTGACCTCGGGAAAGCAGGACTCGGTACACTCAAGTCAAGAATGGACCTGAGGAAACTAAGAATTACGTCTGAGGACAAGACAGAGTGGGCAAAAATGAAGAAGGACCGATTGCAGCTGTAGGATCTTTCTACTACTACTACTGCCGCAGAATACAGTAATCATACATACAGATGTATAGACTTTTTGTTTGTAGGAATCCATCATGTACAAGATATTTAATGCCAACTGAATGACGTTGTTCACTGTCAGTCCCAATTTGCTGGCATTTTCTGATTTTAATATATCTTAATTTTTTTAGATGGTGATCGAATTAATTGCAATTATCCACAGTATATCTCCATTATTAGCAAGTTTATGCGGCATACAATATTTGGTACTAAAGGGTATAGTTTTTATTACACAGAGGTTTTTCCAAGGGCTCCATGAAAAAACCCATTACCGTGGACGCAACCGCGCGCGTGCGTATGTGCGTGCGTGTATATATATATAAATTATTTTCTAAATCTTCAACATATCATTTGTACGGTCACCGAAATTGAGAAGAAATTACTGAAATGACTAAATAATATCTGGTGTCACTATCCCCTGTAGTTACTATTTACTGTGTGAAAATTTCCACCTCCGTGTTCCTTGGACCTGAATGGCTTCTCTTCTGAAATTCCCAGGTCTCAATTTTAAGTCAACTGTATATATACACCTGTGCAAAAGTTAAGCACCAGCAAAAACAATAGAACGTAGAAACATGATGGTACAACTAGGCTGCCATACTTTTTGTCCCCGCGTTAGCTGACATAATTCCAAATACGAAATGCACATGCATGCATGACTTCACGCCGCTTGATGTCCGTGCGTGGCGGGAAACAGCACACGTGTTCAGTTATGTAAAAGTCCAGTTTGAGGTGTAGAACATTACATACAGATTTAGGCGACAAGATTAGGAATTTTGTGTTCATGACCGTGGTTTATTTGTACAGAGAGAATTAGCTCTTGATTGTGAACCGCTATGGCAAGACGAAGGTTAAGTGATCGTGTGGAATGGCAAATCATAGGCATGCATACCACTGGTATGTCATGCAGAGAGATTGGCAGACAGCTGAACATTAACCATACTGTAATCAGTCGTTTGATTGCATGGCCAGCAAGGAGCCCTGACATGAACCCTATTGAGCATATCTGGGACATTCTGGGAAACATGGTGAGAAGGAGGGATCCTCCTGTGCAGAACCTACAGGAATTAACAGACGCACTCCATCTTGAATGGCAACGAATACCACAATGGCGTATCAGTCGGTTGGTGACCAGCATGAGACGTCGTGTCCAAGCCGTCATCCAGGCACAAGGTGGATATACCCGGTATTAATAATGACAGTCTCAAACTCGTGCACAGATGTTAAACTTCGTTTTCAGACACCATTAATGACAATCTAGCCACGTGTGTCAACTGTAGGGCAATAGTTGTCAGTTGTGTCAACGTAACCATATTCAGGCCTCGTTTTCAAGTTCAAACAAAAACATACAGTGTTTCCCCACCATCATAATCAGCATTCCTCTAGTTGCATTATTACCTCTTGCACTAAGATGGATGGGTACATAAATGTTTATGCTATTGCTTTCTTCATAGCACATGAATATACCCTCGCATGTGCGTAAAAATAGGGTGGTGCTTAACTTTTGCACAGGTGTATATTAAAGATAATCAACCCCCCCCCCCCCACCCATTTAAACGAGACTTACGTTGATGTTGGATTGGGATTCTATAATGTCATCATCTTCGCAGTAGGGATCACGTGAGAAGCGGTCGAGCGCTCAGAAGTCAGTCTTTAACGAGCTCATTACCACGTGTGTGCAAACAGGGTAGGGTAAGCAACTGGCTTGAAAAGCCTCCACATTGGGAGGGACGTGATCCCTACTGCGAAGATGATGACATTATAGAATCCCAATCCAACATCAACGTAAGTCTCGTTTAATTGGGGAATCTACTACGTCATCATCTCGCAGAGTGATCGCGTGAGATTTTAAAGCTCCACACGTGGTAATAGCTATCACAGCCTGAATTATTCCAAGGCACACAGGGAGTAATGATTGCATAATACGGCTATTTATTATTCTAGATGATTAGATCTAGTTATTTTCAACCTCTCTTGTCTGTTACGAATATGCTGCTTATACAAAATCAATCTAATTAAAGGATAAGCCCTACGTGTCTTATGTTGAGTATATTGGATATATAACTAGCAATATCAGTATACTGGATATTTTAATAGTAATATGCTACTATTAAATGGTAAATGGTAACGTATATAAGCTCTACCCTTGGCTCTACTCATTGCATTTCTAACGATACGTGTAGCGATACATGTTTTATATGCTGAATTGATGTATAATAATATTAACCGTAGATATTTTTATGTGTCTACAAACATTTAGTCTGAATCGTTCCAAAAATAGGCAGACCGATCGTGGCAGTAGAATTATCAGCAATATGAAGCGCTTTGTTATAAAAGTCTAGACATACTCTAGAGCTAGAGCACGCTTTTAAGATTGATGGCAAATGATTGTCATATCTGGATACTGCGCTGGTACTAACAGACCTTGTGCTATAACCTGAAAATACAGTATTATCCATACCATGGAGGATAAATATCCCCCATGCCCATACCTACTTCCACCAAAAATTTACCCCACGAACTGACATCTGTTTTTGATACGTGACTGTGAGGCGTCGCAAAGCTAATTAATAATTCTGTCGACTTTGTTAGAGTTCTGCTCAAATAAGCTTTAAGATGAGATGACACACAGAGATTATGATTTTGTGGGAAATCTGGAAGTACTATCCAAGGCTGAGAAAGCACCGGCCTGGCTGACGTACCAAATTTGAAATGTAAAAATTCTAAGTGTTGCTCTGAATACCCTTCAAATTAATATCCATTAAGTGGATAGTATGACATCTCTCACACGTAATTAACTCAAACAGAAAGACTAGTTTTAAGGTTCATGATTTCAATACCAACTTGTCTATGTATGTCTTTAAGGGTTGTAGAAACCCGAGTACTAGATCCCAGGTAAATGAACTGTGCAGAAATGACCGTCTTGATTTGCCCTGGCCACAACCGGATGATTTCCTATAGTGATGTTCGCAGTACTAACCCAAACGATAAGGCAGACCTGGCAGCGTTAACCGCGCTGTCAAGAAAAACGCATAGTTATAGAGTGGTGAAAAGGGTGTCGTCTATTGCAAAAACAAATTCGCCTACTAATATATATGACTCGCTACTTCCGGGTAGACCGCCTCCAAGCCGCAGGGATGTTGCATGCGTGTTTCTTTTTCTTCTTCTCGCGTTCATATTTCTCATGACAGTATTCTTAGACTGTTTTCCTTATTTGGTGCATGAAAGCTGAAGTGGTCATCAAACTGTCTCTGTCTGGTTTGCAAAGCTCTCCTGCCAAATAATACCGAACGGTCAGTTTTAATCTGTCGCGCAGAGGATGCTGATAGCGATCACCGCTATGGAAGGCCATCACCGCCACAAATACAAAACTCAAACGGAACAGGTTAATTCCAAATGAACCAGAAAGAAATGCCAAACAATCCAGGCAACGCCGTCAAACAGAACAGACTAATGGCAAACAGAACAGACTAATGTGTCAAACAGAACAGGCTATTGTCAAACAGAACAGACTATTGTTAAACAGAACAGGCTATTATCAAACAGAACAGGCTATTATCAAACAGAACAGACTTATGTGTCAAACAGAACAGACTAATATCAAACAGAACAGGCTATTGGCAAACAGAATAGATTATTGTCAAACAGAACAGACAACTACGACCAACAGAACAAACAACTTCGACAAACAGAACAGACAACTATGACAAACAGAACAGACAACTACGACAAAGAGTACAGCCAACTACGACAAACAGAACAGACAACTACAACAAACAGAACAGACACCAATGATAAATAAAACAGACAACTGCAGCAAACATAACAGACATCAATGACAAACAGAACAGACATCAATGACAAACAGAACAGACATCAATGGCAAACAGAACAGACATCAATGGCAAACAGAACAGACAACTACGCCAAATGACGGCGAAAGTCGAATAAGCTATTTAGTCAAACAAACAGAGGGCGCCACTCGTCTCTATCCAAGGGAAGATAACTCTTCACTATCGAGCGTTACAACGCCGTTACAATTATGGCGACAAATACAAACACAAATACACTCAATGACGCAGTACAATTGTTAAACCATGCTTTGTCTGCTAAATAGATCAATTGCCAGCGATGGGGTTTGGAACTGTGTCTGTTACAAGGCACAACAGCGTAGCAACGCCTGTGACAGTGGCGACAGTCGATGCCGATCCGACGCCGATTATTCAGAAGAGTAAGTACAAATGTAATACACGCGGCGAGTACCGTATTATTGTTATTCGTTGCATCAGCGTACTTGATGACCTCGGGACCTTATATACGCAGGTTTAGGTATACAATAATAAGACAGGATTTTAACGTTTGTACACATGATCATCCGCAGTATGGCGGGGTGGGGCTGAGGTGCGTACTAGTTTTGTTGATAAGTGCCTGATCTGGATCATGTTTATAAACGGAATTAGTAAAACATTAGCCCACAAATAAAGTTTTATATTAGATAATGAAGCCGTAGGCCTATTTAGATTTGTGGGGACCATGGACAAAGAATTAATAGGGGTGGGGGAGCTGGGACTGGGGTCGTCCCTCAGAAAATCTTTGAAATGAAATTCAAATGCACTGAGACGGAGAATGCAATTCTGGTGTGAAATATGGAGTTTCCGTTTGCTGTAAAATTTGTTATTTTGTGAATTTTTTGCTCGACTTTACGAGCTCAACGTTTCTTTTTATATCTCATGTTTGATTAATTATACTGAACCCAAACTTGGGCACACGCTTCCTTATAATGACACGCCATCACACAATGATCTTGAGGTCAGAAGGTTAAAGGTCAATGTCACTGATCTTGGGAGAAATCTGGTGGTTTTTCAACTTTAACATTTTTCCGTTTAGCTCAACGTTTCTATTTATAGGTCCCTATCTCATATTTGGTTACTCATACTGGACCCAAACTGGGACATCTGCCTCCTTATAATACGGCATCACACAATGATGTTGGGGGCAAAGGGTCAAAAGTCATGGTCACTGATACGCATGTCGACCATCTGTCATTCATCGTCCGTCCGTCTACCTTTGTTTACAAACGCTACTCCTCATTAACCGGGCTTCAGAATGTGTATGCAGAATTTAGATTGTTCAATCTTTGTGCTGAAAATCTTAGATTTTATGAAAAATTTACCGGAAATTGTCAAAGCGCTATTCATCATTAATAGCGTGACATATTTCAACCCTAGTTGGCTGGACATACCCTATCGTGGTAGGCTCCAGAACATCTGTATTGTAACAGGTAGATTTTTTGTGAAAATCTAATTTTTTGAAAAATGTACCGGAAATTGTAAAAATGCATCTCCACAACTGCTTAGTCGATTCTATCCAAATTTGGCTGGAAGCGTTCTATAGCGGTAGGCTCTAGAAGAAATATTCATGATCTTGGTTGGTCGATTTTTTGGGTGGGCATTTGGATTTTTTTTTAATTTTCAAGAACCATTGAAAACTCCTTGATTGATTGAATGGCCCGATTTCAACGAAACTTGGGTGGAATGATCTTAACAACATATCAAACGAGAATTTCGATTGTTCAATTTTTTTAGTGGGCATCTTTGATTTTTCGAAAATCATCCATCATGTCTACCCGTATTTAGCCTAAATGCAAATGGTTCAAATGCCCATGTGAGCATTACATACCCTTGTCCTCCGGTTGATAAGAGTATTGATAAGCCTTCTATATTTATTTTATGTTTGAAGTCAAGATTCGTGGTTCATTGCAAGCTTTATAGTTCATTGCAAAATCGTAAAGTCCGGCTTCATGTTTGCATTGCAACCACATTACTGGTTATAATTAGCATTGTTGCCTAAACGGGGTTAACGTCAGTAGTCCGACAGCTCAGTAGTCCAACAACCCAGTAGTCTGATAGCCTAACAGTCCGACAATAGAAATTTAATAGTCGATAAAGTGGTTCAACTGATCCGGACTAGGCCTATTACTGTGACATGGTATGCAATGCAGTGCATAATAATGGTGCGTGTTCATGCGCACACACGGACAAATGTACACGTACGCACGCACGCATGCACGCACTCACTAACGCCCGCACACGAAATATGTAGGGCTAATGTTATTGTACATTATGTTATACTAAAGCGTAGGCGGACTGACCAAAGAAATAATAGGTTTCTTCCAAATCTCATAGTCAACATACGGAGATGAAGTTTCGTTAATATACTCAAAGAAAATAAGTTATGGAAGATGGACGGATCAACGTATTGAAAAATGATTTTAAAAAACCAAGACATCAGTATTACATTGACGGTATATTGGCTAAAATCTTGCCATCGTGTGCTTCGAAATTCAAATCTAGCTTTGTATCAAGATCACAATGACTTTGACCTCAAAAGTTTGAATGACTGTGATGTTCCTGCGGGTTGAGGTAACTATATGACGATGCTTAGTTCCAATCCTTTTGCCAATTCTAAAACAAAGGCCAGATGCGCTGCTCATTCCTTAGACAAAAATAGAAAAAAAAATAAAAAGAGCAGAACCAAGCTGTTAAAGTCTGAATTTTAAACAAATATTACAATGTCCGTGACCTCTAACCTCAATAGCATTCCACTTGACATAGGTAACCATGTTCCCAAGTTAAATTCAAGTAGAGTGAACCAATCCGGAAATATAGGACAATATGTTGAGCTAAAGCAAAAATTGAACATAAAAAAACCAAAGTCACAGTGACCTTGAACTTTGACCTCATTGTGCGCCATACACCTGATATAAGGAAGCATGTGTCCAAGTTTAGTCCCACTCGGGTGAACCGATCTGGAGATATAAACTTAATCGAGATTAGACTCTGACAAACAAACAGACAGACAGACAGACAGACAGACAGACGGCATAATGGGACCCGTCGATATATTGGCAAAACTTCAAATTTTCGCCAATAATAAATGACTTCTAACAAGATGGCCAAGGGGCCTATATCGACATTTCAAACTAGAAAAGACAGGTTCTACAAAACACTCTAGAATTCTAAGAAATTCAACAGTTATGGCCAGGAATAAAAATTTAGCCTACGGTAATTTTCAAAGTACATATTGTTCCTATTATACTCCTATTTTAGGAGTAATATTTAAGCAATTTCCAGGACATATTTGGAAATCGGTTGAAATAAATTGAGCAATCCAATTTCTCTTTAGGGGTGTTGATTGAAATATAGGCCTACCACACTATGAACGTTACACACAAGTCTCATTGAAATTAGGGGATAGATAAAGGAGGCATAGTATTTAATTTAATTTAAAGGATCTCCTGAGAACTTTTGGGAAAATCCAAAAAACATCGATCAATCAAAATTATTAATATAGATCCTACCGCAATAAGATCCTTCCGCCAAAATTTGATTAAAATTTGTGGAGTGTTTTAGGAGGCGATATGTTTTTAAGGAGTTCCTATTATAGAGCCTACCGCAATACGAACTCGCGATTTAGGAGGTACGTTTTAAGAGCTCCGGGAAATTGTCGGAAAATCAAACATGACCACCAAAAAAATTGATCAATAAAAATTCTCGTTTGATATGTTAAAGCCTACCGACGGATGGACGTTGAACATTAGATGGGCGGTCGCCATGCCATAATCTTTCAGGTCAGCTGGGCGAATAATATGCTCCTAGAAAAGCTTAGAACAAACACGTTGGGAAATGTTTTAAGTTATGCCCATAAGCTAGTTAATGGCCGATATAATGAGTATCTACTAAGTTACAGGCTTTCAAATGCAAAAGCGGTATAGATGCGACATATGCAGCCTTGGTAAAAATGTCATAAATTTAACAGGTCGACCAACCGACAGACAGACAGACGGGTAGATGTATACCTGCTGCGAAATCGCAATTAAAAATTGTCCGATGACTACTACTACTACTACTACTACTACTACTACTACTACTACTACTACTACTTGCTGTTGCTGCTGCTGCTACTTCTGCTGGCGGTGATGCTGACGGTGTTAGCGGTGATTCTCTTGGTGGTGGTGGCTGTGTGTGGTTGTGGCGGTTGTTGTTGTTGTTATTGGTGGTGGTGGTGGTGGTGGTGGTGGTGGTGGTGGTGGTGGTGGTGGTGGTGGTGGCGGCGGCGGTTGTGGTGGTGGCGGTAGTGATGGCGGCTGTGGTGGTGGTTGTATTGTTCGCGGTAGTGGTGAGGGTAGTTGTGATTGTGGTGGTAGTGGTGGTGGTAGTGGCGGAAATGATGGCGAGATGATGATGATGATGGTGCTGTGGATGATGATGATGGAGAGGTGGAAGAAGAGGGTGATGAAGAGGAGGAGGATGGTGTTGGTGGTGGCAGTCCTGGCGCTGGTAGTGATGATAATGATAATGATGACGATGATGATGATGACGATTTTTAGCTCGCCTGGCCTGAAAAGCCAAGTGAGCTTATGTCGTGTCGAACGTCCGTCGTGTGTCCGTCGTCCGTCCATCAACTTTTCCTTTAAACGACTTCTCAAGAAACGATGGGCCAATTTCAATTATATTTGGCAGGAAGCATCCTTAGGGCATTGAGATCCAAGTTTGTTCAAATGAAGCCGATCGGCCAATTAGGTCGGCGACCATCTTGGATTTTGTCCGATTTTTAGAAAAATCTTCTTCGAAACCGCTTGAGGAATTGAAGGAACCCTCATGAAATATGATCTAGGGCAATAGCTCAACCAAGTTTGTTCAAGGGAACTTAATTGGTCAAATGACTCGACGGCCACTTTGGGTGACCTAGTTTTAGTGAAAATAACTTCTTCTCCAGAACCGCTGAAGGGATCAGGCCGAGATTTGGCAGATATTATTAGGGCCAGTAAAGTTTGTTCAAGAGAAGTTGATCAGTCAAAAAACATGGCCGCCGGTGGGCTAATAAAAATATAGGATGTTTGGCGGCCATATTGGATTTTTTTATTTGATGGATTTTGAGGCCGAAATTGGTTTTATATAGGTTTTTGGGTATTCTGATCTCAAATTTGCAATTTTCTAAACTGTCGGCTGAATGGTTTGGCGGCCATCCTGGATCATTTTCCCGCCAAAAGCTCCCATACTAAAGCAATGGGAAATTTAAAATATCTACTCGAGAACTACTGGGCCGATTTCAATTATATTTGGCATGAAGTATCCTTAAGGCGGAGAGATTCAAGCTTGTTCAAACGAACCCGATCAGCCAATTTGGTCCGCGACCATCTTGGATTTCGGCCAATTTTTAGAAATGTCTAAAATCTTCTTCTCCAAAACCGTTTGAGGGATCGATTCACAACTCACGAAATATGATCTCGGCCAAGAGCTGAACCAAGTTTGTTCAAGCGAACTTGATTGACCATATGGTTCAGCGGCCATTTTGGATGACTTAGTTTTCGCAAAAACGACTTCTTCCCCAGAACCGCTGAGGCGATCAGGCCGAAATTTGTGATATCTAATTAGCGACTAAGGGCCATTAACGTTCGTTCAAGAGAAGTTGATTCGTCAAAAAAACATGGCCGCGGTGGACCAATCAGAAGATAGTGTGTTTGTCAGCCATATTGGATTTTCTTATTTGACGGATTTTGAGGCCGAAATTCCGTTTATATAAGTTTTTGGATATTCTGATCTCAAATTTGTAATTTTCGAAACTGTTGGATAAACGGTTTGGCAGCCATCTCAGATAATTTTCCCGCCAAAAGCTCCCATACTAAAGCAATGGGAAATTTAAAATGTCTTCTCGAGAACTGCTGGGCCGATTTGAATTATATTTGGCAGGAAGCATCCCTATGGCATAGAGATTTCATTTTGTTCAAACGAAGCCGATCGGCCAATTTGGCCGGTGGCCATCTTGGATTTCGGCCGATTTTTAGAAATGTCTTTAAAAATCTTCTTCAAAACCGTTTGAGGGATCAATTCAAACATCATGTAATATGATCTAGGGCAAGAGCGCACTCAGGTTTGTTCAACGGAACTTGATTGACCAAATGATTCAGCGGCCATCTTGGATGCCCTCGTTTTCGCAAAAACAATTTCTTCCCCATAACTTCCCCGGAAATTTGTGATATATGATTAGGGACTAAGGGCCATTAAAATTTGTTCAAGAGAAGTTGATCCATCAAAAAAAGCTGGCCACCATGGGCCTATCAATATATAGCGTGTTTGGCGGCCATATTGGATTTTTTTTATTTGATTGATTTTGAGGCCGAAATTGGTTTTATCTATGTTTGTGCGTATTGTGATTTCAAAATTGCCATTTTCAAGACTGTCGGATAAACGGTTTAGCGACCATCTTGGATCATTTACCCGCCAAAATCTCCCATACTCGAGCAATGGGAAATTAAAAATGTATTTTCATGACATGTTGGATTTTGGTCGATTTTTAGAAATGTCTTTAAAGATCTTCTCCAAAATCGTTTGGGGGATCAATTCAAAACGCATGAAATATCATCTAGGACAAGAGCTGCACCAAGTTTGTTCAAGGGAACTTGATTAGCCAAATGGATTGGCGGCCATCTTGGATGACCTATTTTTTGCCAAAACAACTCCAGAACCACTGAGCGGATTGGGCCGAAATTTGGGAGATGTGATTAGGCACTGAGTGCCATTAAGGTTTGTTCAAGTGAAGGAGCTTAGTCAGAAACATGGCAGAATGGACCAATCAAAATGTAGCGTGTTTGGCGGCCATATTGGACTTGCAAAAATGTCCACAAACTCGTTTAAAAGACTACTCCTAACCACCCACCAACAATTTTAACAAAGATGCACAGTGCTCCAGGTGAGCAACACATGCCCCTTGGGCCTCTTGTTTATGTTATAATTGGGCGGGTGCAATGATAATGGCGGAAGATTATTCAATTTAGGATGTTGTTTCCCGTTTTCGAAATCTTAAAATAATCTTTATATTTATTTCTCCATAACCGACCATCTGACACCTGCATCTTTAATTGTTTTAAACGATCCACACAAAATATTAGCTGTCTATTTCTGCCCAAGCATGATAACCACACCACTCCTCGGCGCGTGCGTGCGCGCGCGCGTGTGTGTGCGCGCGTGTGTGTGTGCGTGTGTGTGCGGAAGTCCGCATCTGTATAAAAAACTGCTGATCCGGTTCGGCTCATCTTTAACACGAGGAAGGACATTGCCGTGCAGCAGGATTCCCAGACGTTGGCCGTGATCCGGATAAAAAGCCCGGGGCCATATCAGATCAAATTCTGGATGGATACATATCTTGAAAATTACTGATACGATTTTGCTCAAATTTTAACGCAACAAAGTGTGAGACCATACACTAGGATTCCACAACTTTTGGCGTGTTCTGTAAAAATTAGAGAAATCTAACAGAAATCTGGATAATTAAAAAACACTTCTTACAATCTAACCAAAAAATGGGGAGGGGGTGGGGGAGGTGGAAGGGGGGGGGGGGGGGGTTGGGGGTAGAGGGTCTGAAATCTCCGATTGCTCTTGTTGTAAGCTGTAGTCCGCCCTTGCTCCAACCCAAACCCTCCATCCATCTATCCATCCATTTATCCAAACAGATCATGATCGGATCAAATGCTGGATCTATTGCTGTTATTGTTGTTTGCATGCCCTTCACTCATTTGTATAGTGTCCAAGACTGCTTTGTTTGATAAAGGCTGCGGTTATATATAGGTCTATAATATAAAACATTTAGGTATTTCCGATGACGATGTGCCATTCTTACCCTACTTCAACATCTGCACGGTTTTAAGACAATTGCACCGTCTGATAAAATTACTATTGTCGGACTACTGGGTTGTCGGACTACTGGATTTGTAAATTTTCTGTTTCTCGGACTGTTGGGCTGTCTGACTACTGGGTATAATTATCGGA
This sequence comes from Chaetoderma sp. LZ-2023a, assembly GCA_034401795.1. Taxonomy (NCBI): domain Eukaryota; kingdom Metazoa; phylum Mollusca; class Caudofoveata; order Chaetodermatida; family Chaetodermatidae; genus Chaetoderma; species Chaetoderma sp. LZ-2023a. The sequence continues at coordinate 158,485,711 of CM067359.1, forward strand.
CTATTGCGATGTCGGACTAGTGAGCTATTGGACTAGTGAGTAAATTTGTCGAATTATTGGACTGTCAGACTAATCGGTTGTCGAACTAGTGTGTAAAATTGTCAGACTATTGTGTTGTCGGACTACTGGGCTGTTGGACTAGCGGGGTGTCCCCGCCGAAACAACACCAAACAGCTATAAAACAATTTTGCCAGAAAACTCCATGATACAGTTGATGGGGTGGGGTGTGGGGTGGGGTGTGGGCAGGGGAACAATGCCAACATGGCCGTGAATAGTCACGGCAGTGGATAAATTCTTTTATTCAGTTTGTTTGATATATAATCTAATCTAACAACCAATTTTCAGGATCCATTTACCTAGGGAGGGCTCTTGAGACGACCAACAAAACAGCTCAAAAGATGGCTGACACAGATGAGAAGAGAATTGGAGACCATTGAAATACCAACAGATTTGCAGCCATCATTTCACATCTGCATGCTTTGAAGGCGGAGCTAGGAATGTAGAAGACTGACTTGTGATGCAGTTCCGACTCTGTTTGACTTTCCAGCTCATCTTAAACAGGTTTGACCCCTTAATAATTTAATGAATATATACAACTTGTATTATTTCGCAACGTTTTGTTGATACTTTTTGTCTCACCTTTGAAGCAGAAGCGAAGCATAGGTATCACGTTTCCTATTTCCGTTAAGTTTCACGTTTAGGGCTTTGGTTTGGCTTTTATTTCGGGATTGGTTAAGCTCACATCGGAACTAGCAATGAATACTTGCATGTGTGTACTGTCAGGAATCACTGTGAGAGTTAAGTAGTTCGGTCTAGGCCACTGTGACCTTGATACAAAACCTGGGTCTTTAGTCGTTACGTTTTACGACTTAGGCTTCTGAGATCTCTTTGCAACATGGCACAATCTACGTCAAACCACTTGTTTTGTTTCTTTTGAACGGGCTTCTTAGCTTTAGCTATACAGTTTCTCTTCCGCTGTGACTGCTTAATTCCAGAGATTTTGGCCGCCACAATGACAATGTCAATGAGGGTATCAATTGGTGATTTACTGGTGGACATTTCCTCTAAGTTGGAAGTCATTAGGTGGTCTATTTTCATTTTAATTACAGGATTGGATAATGCATTGGAGAATCTAATTTCTTCTCCTTTGGACCACATACATTTGGGACATGGTGAGTTTGGTGTATCACTCGGTTCAGGTTTGTAAGTACCAGTTTTGAGAACCATGGACAACATGCAGTGAATGGACAGGTGGGAAAGGTTATTTACATAAAAACATTCAATCTGGCTAAGATTGTCCACTGGAGCCAGCATATAGTCAATAACGCTGGGGAAACCAGTGTGGTTAAAACAATTAAAGTGGCCAGAGGAGTCGCCTAAAGTACGACCATTTAAAATTCGCAATCCAGCAGATTTACATAGGGACAGTAATTCTTTTCCATGATTATCTACACTATGGCTATCCATATTCGATCTATGTGTTACAACGTCACAGACATAGTTTGGTTGAAGTTCAATAATCGGTGACTGCTCGTCAATACAGTAGTCTGGATCGACTGAAGTTCTGGCATTAAAATCCCCAAAGACTAAACAGTTTCCAATTTTTTAGTATTTGGCAACGTTGTTTTCAAGGATTTCTATTATATTTTATCTTCTTGCTGTAAAGGATGATGTTTTGGGACTGACATATACAACAGCAAGGTATATGTCCTTTTCCATATTGAAAAACTCTTTAATAAGTTTGACCCACAGGATTTCCGTATTTGATTTGGGGAGAAATTTTATGCCCTTTCTTATTCCTGATTTGACACACATTGCAAGTCCACCATAGTTCCTTCTTGCCTTGCCATACTTTGGTCTAATGATTTGGTGCACATAATAGCCAGGCAAAGAAAGAGTGTCAGTCAGTGTGTTTCATCAAGGCATACAATATCGAATTTCATTGCCTTGTTTTGGATTTCGGGGTCATCTAGTTTGCAAATCCTCTGGCCATCTTCATTTGCATGGGCTCCATCAATATTCCAGTAACAAAATGTTAGCTTACGTATTCCAGACCACATCGGATATTTGCGATGTTCTCCCCCTGCCGAAATTATGTGTGGAATCGAACTAATACACCTACAAAAATATGATAAATTTCGATTTTTATTCTTAAGGCATCTGGCAGAATTTTTTTTCAATGGTTTGATGTTTTACCCTATTTTGTGGAAATGTACGTGTTTTAATGTCCATACTCCAGTAGAAGTCCATTCAAATATTCATAAATTACTATCCCTGATCGGATTTCAATGGACTGTGCATTAAAATATATGTCTTATCAGGTTTTATTAATAAAAATTTGTTTTTCTTTTACAGGTTTTGAATCATCCACACGGCGATTACATGAGTACAGGATGTCTACATTCACAACAAGCGTTAATCCATATCCACACGCGTTTTATGACAATGATGCGTTGGAAATTGACAAGCAACGAATGAGACAATGTGTGACGTGTCCCAACTTTAAACAAATATGTAGAGAGAAGTGGCGTTCAGTGACAGGGAAAAATTAAATCCTGTGTTTGCCAGATAATCCAGATGCTCTTTTAGCATTAACCAAACTCTTCCCGATCTACAAGACAGATATTATTGCTTTTCCAACGTCAGTTTGTCCATCTTGCCTCCGAAATCTACAGTGGCAAGATTCAAAGCATTGCTTTTCAGATAAACGAATAGAACAAATTAAAGAACATTTAGAAACAGCTGTGCAACTTCGACAAACGAGGCTCAATCAGCAGCCAGCGGACACGAAATCTGAATTTATCGCATCTTCTTCTGAACTAATCAAAAAGCAGAATGCCCCATCACCAAAGAAAGAAATATCTCCCCTGAAACGAAGAAAGCGAACAGTTGTATTAAAACAGAGATCTTTAAGTTTGGATGATGTGTCAGCAATGGGAACAGCAATGAGATCAACCGGAAGAAGCTTAGCAAGAGGGATTACAGCTCTTGGTCTACATGATGTATCAGTGCCATCAGCTTCAAGATTCAGAAAGCACAAATCAAAACTGAATCAAGTATTTGCTGAAAATTTCAAATATGTAGATTGTGATCATTCACCAGATGACGGTGCTGATGTTGTGTGTACGGACGTTGCTGATTTCATTGAAAGAGTGACAGAAATCCGAGGAAAAACAAACAAAGACATCTGACTAATAAAGTTTAATGTCGATGGAGGAAGAGGCTCCCTAAAGTTGTGCGCTCAACTCATCTACAATGATGATCCGATTCTCAACAGAAATGCAACTGAAAATGAGCGAATGGAACACGCACTCAAGAATGAAGGAGTCTGATACCAGCGTTTGTCGCGTGTTTATTCTAGGATTGATCAGCGGAGCAAAAGAGACTTTCGCATCAACAAAATTTATCTGTGATTATCTCATCGACAAAAATGTTCTTTAACGGAAATTTCCGAATGCAGAAATCGTTGTTCCGGTTGATATGAAACAAGCAAACAAAATTGCAGGAATCGGAGAGCATGGCTCTCTACGGCCATTGATTTGGAGCTTGTTTTCACCATGGAAGAAACATTCAGAACCTGCTACTGTCCGTACAGCATTAACTATTGTCGCAGATAATGATGCTAGAAAGAAAGAAGAAGAAAGGAATGGTACTGCTGATCCAAAAAACTTCAACAGTGTTCAGGCAGAGCCAGCAAAATTTGTCAGACAGCACAATAATGAATCACTTCTTGACTTATTTCCGCCACCTCAACTTCATTTAAATCTCGGAATAGTAACAGGTCACGTTCAATATCTAGAAAATCTTGACATTGAACTTACCAACAAATGGCTTGCTGAAGTTGGTGTGAATCGTGATGTCAAACGTGGTGGGAAAGCAGCGTTTGCAGGAAATGCTTGTCGTCAATTAGCAGAATCAACTGACCAACTCAGAAAAATTCTTTCAACACCACCTGCATCTTCAAGTTCTTCACATCCACCTCCAATCAAGTCTGCACAATACAAATATGATGTCATATGTCTTCTTATTGAATCGCTTTCAGCATACAACAAGCTTATTTCCCATACAATGTCATTGAATATGCATCCAAATTGGGAACAGACTATTGAGGAATTCGAATCAGCATACACAGCATTTTCAGATGCATATGTCAAGCTGTTTCCAACTCGAGGTGATCGACAACTTTTATCTCCAAAGATATGGACAGCAACACATGAAATGAAGTTCTGGATAAAAAAGCACAACTCGTCACTGCTAAAAGTTTCAGAACACGCATTTGAAGCAGTTCAGTACGATTATCTAGAATTCCAAAAAGGTTACAAAATCCCGAAAACCGGGGAAGAGATCATTGTTGGCAAACGTCGAACAAGTTCTGCTCCGAATTGGGGTGCTACCAAACTTTCTGATGCAGTAACTACAAGTATCAGAACAAGACCAAGAACTCGAGCTTGTACTGCAGCACCAACCATTAAAGACGCAAAAGAAAGCGTGAAGCCGATCCTCCATATAGTGAAAACTCTTCTTCAAAACAATGCAAGACTACTGCCACACCTTCGAAACAAGAATTAGAAGCAGTGAAACATTCACAAAAACTGATCGGAAACATCAAGCATGCAAGAAATCTACGGCTAGCCAGTGTGTATGGTTACAACGCACAGAATGTGCTATCAGGAGGATCACACTGCCGAAAGCAAGTAGAGCAGATGCTTCAAAGCAATTATGACGTAGATGATAGTATGAGTACGGATACATCCGAGGAACATTCAACAACAAATTCAGTAGAAAATGACTCATTGATAAGTAGTGATGACAAAAATTGAATTGTTTGAATTAAATCCAATATCATACCATGTTTGCAGAGTTTAATTCAATTTCAACCTATGTGTGTAGAGTCTAACTGGGTTGTGTGTGTTAATAAAGATTTATGTGGGAGGAACGGACGGCTAGAAGGGGAGGTAAAGGAGGCCGTACCTTAAAAAGTCATTGTAAACACTGTTTACGTGTAAAATACATCACATACAGGGATAAAGATAGGGAAAGTGAAAATCCCAAATAAAAAATTACTGCCAGAAGCGTTAAGTACTAAAAATCAAAATTTATCATTTTTTAAGAATGTAAGCTTGATTTGTCAAATAATTTCCGCAGGGGGAGAACATCACAAATATCCAATGTGAGACATGATATGTAGATATCTATATATACGAGGTCATAAATAATACCAGCAAAGTGTTCTCAGCAGCAGTGGTATGAACATATTCAGCTCATCTACTCCGGACACTAGCTCCGTGATCGCAGACAAAAGCAACGCCACAGGGACAATTTATTATTAATCAATTTGAGGAGTTGCCATTCCGCGGCCCCAGTGCTATTTTCCCGGGTAGATGAGTATAATTCCTATTTCGTTTAGAGATCCCTCAGAGTTCAGTAGTGTATCCACCATATACAGAGCCAATGGAGATCTGCACGCAAATAGCCACTACACAGAATGAGCACAACTTGTAAGCCTACTCACTCTGCATATCGACTCTCCGAGCATAAAACCCCACCAGTCCTGCAGTAATGCATACAATATCTAAACTATAAGATTCAATCCCTTCACCGATTATCCACTTCTCCTTTCCGTTGAGCATTTCGGACTCTATTTGACTGGAAGCCATTGCTGCCTTAGGCACCAATGGCATCCAGCCAAACCAAAATACACAACAGGAGATTTCTTAAATTGTTTTCAGAATTGTTCTGTTCGGAAACATTTCCAGTCATATCTGAGTTGCAACGTATACTTTATTAGTATTTGAAGGTGAAAGGGTTAAACTCAATTGGCCACAATGCTTAGGCAATACCAGACATGCAAAGGGCAATCAAGGTTTACAAGGAGTAAAAGATTAGCAAAGTTAAAGTTATTATACAATACATCTCAGAAGGAATAACTATATACGGTCATTCACATGTATACACACATAGCCAGCCAAACGGATCAGTCACAAAAGCTGGTTTCAAGAGTTTGTCGTATACTGTAATCACAGGCCTTTGAATTTTCGTCCATCCATATCACTACCGCATATCCCCCTACTACATGTATATATATACCTACTATATATAATATACATTAGGTGTGAAACCAATGGTGATACCCGGGTTGGATAGTCGACGCTTAAATTCATATTATTAATTGCATCGCTTATATATATATATATATATATATATATATATATATATATATATATATATATATATATATATATATATATATATATATATATTATATTATATATAGTAGGTATATGTACGTGTAGTAGGGGGGATATGTGGTACATGCAATTGATAGGATTACGGTATGTAGCGTAACTAAAGTAGGTCAGTATGATCTGATTGTGAGCTGGTTTTCATACGTCACCCGCGGATACCAACCCTGATAGCAAGTAAACGTTATGTTGGCCCAGTCAAATTAGTTTCAAAATATTCAACAGGATATTTATTAAATAGTAAAGACATATAATTAGTACAACAACGCATAGTCCATCTTCAACTATGCGTTCCTAACGTACTTATCGATGTCATTCATGACGTCATTGATTGTGATGTCATTCTATACGTCACCTTGTTGATTATAACGTCATATGATGGATGGATACAGTGGAAAGGTCCATTACTCATATTTTTGGTTTGGTTTAATTTTTCGACCATAACGTGATTTCCTTAGTCTTATTTTGGGTCGAACAAATTCATGATGTGCTGTATCTTCTCCTGGACCAGGCATAGTGTTGTTGACTGGAGTGCTGGCCACTGTGATCACGGATTGCACATCTCTGGGACCTGGAGTGTCAGGAGGTCTCACACCTCGTAGCATAATTGGCCCAGCCCACTGTTCTTCTTTGCTGTCTTATTTAACACTGGAGTTGGCTCAACACTCTTCCTCAGATGAACTCTATTTCTTCGATAACGTACATCTGCAGACTGAATTTCATATGACCATTCATCGAGTCATCGAAGGACTGTTCCTATTGCCCACCTATTATCAGCACCTTCTTGGAAGGGTCTCAATCTGACTGTATCACCTTCTTCTAATGGAGGTATCTCTTTTGCACCTTTGTTGTAGTAATGCGCCTGTTGTTTCTTGCTGTACCTCATACTGTTTTGTTCTGTCTCGGTGTCGATAGAGCGAGGGCGCAATATGGTTTCACTCATTGGTAATTGTGTTCTAATTCTTCAATTCATTCGACGCTGCACTGGACTTCGCCCTATATTGCTGGCTGGCGTATTCTAATGATTCAGCAGATAGGGGTCGGAATTCGAGTCTATAACATTTTTCATGATTTTCTTGACGGTCTTCACAGCAAACTCAGCCATGCCATTCATCTGGGGATTATGAGGACTGGATGCACAGTGCTCAAAACCGCACTCCTTAGCAAAAAGTTGAAATTCACCTGATGCAAACTGCGGTCCATTGTCACTAACTAAGGGACACGAGGTCTTCTTTTTTGCTGATTCGTTTCGACTGATCGACAGGTCTCATAGGTTGATCCATAATGCTTTATTTCTGCACTCATACCAGGCCAGAACAAACATTCTCGCACTCGCTGCAGATAGCCATCAATTCCAAGATGGGAATTACCATGGATTTATTTCTTCATGTCACTCCGGAGGCCACTCAGGATTACCAGTCTTTAACCTTTGAAGACGAGGCTGTTTTGTATGTCACCGGGTCCTGCTGGGATAGCGCGGAGGTGGCAGAATACTAAATACCAACAATTATTTGAAGAGGTAGATAATGGTTTATTCGAGATGAATTGATGAAGGGTGAAGATATATGAAGGACGCAAGTTTGAGGTCAAGTTTCAGATCGAGGTGGTCTGAAAATACATAGATAAATAGTGCTTAGATATACGCCACAACTGATACATACATAGGTTAAACAAGTTGAAACGGTTCAAAACAGAATGGAGCAGCGGGAACTGGACTAGTAACATTATATAAAATGTAATAACTTAATACTGAATATGGAGATTAAGGTATTAACACTTCCAAAGTGAACATACAAATTTTAGGTGAAATAATGGCCAAAGAGGATGCGAACAGGTGGGCGGATTTAACATAAACGCTGAAAGTTATAAATGGAATTTACTTATAATTGATCAATTAACCATTAGACAGGACCAATGTACGAACAGATGAAATGGATAGATTTGGGCATAAGGGATGGGCAGATGAAATGGCTAACTTGGTACGATTTACATCATGAAGGGAAAACACATTAAAATATAAATTAACATACAGAATTATACCTAGATTTATAAATATAGTCATGCTTTCCAAAACATCCCTTGACAACGGTCAATGAATCATTTCAAGATACACAAATAGTAGTTAACAAGGAACCAACTGTTCCTTATGATATTACGATCACAAGTCCCAACAATAAATTAAGGCTCCACTAAAATATACAATGGGTGAATATAATGGTGAGTAGTGATGGAAGTTCACAAGTCTGTCGTTCACAGTCATTCATACACAAGGCAACGCTACACAACAAAAAGCAAAGGTCCCCAGAGAACAACATAGACATACCCAACAGATATAGACGACAATATAAGACAAGTCTATTTATATATAACAGGAGACACAACATTAAATGAGCTGGCTGACCACTGCTCAGACTGGTACCGATGATTCCAAGCTTAAAGGTGAAGCGCCGTCCTAAAATAATATATTTAAAGTAAAAGAAAAAGATTATATTTCAGCAAATCTCCACACTGTGTCATGTATAATCAACTCATCTCGAAAGCTGTAATACGGCATCAATTGTTCTGGGACTGTATTTCTCTCAACAGGCCATCCTTTCAGGATTACATCTCACAGCAGCATCATAGTCTCGTCTTTTTCAGTTTCACACTTTGTTTGTGAAAGTCTCTTCACGGATTGCTAGAAAACTAGCCATATTTACGCTTTCTTCTACATCACTTTTATCATCATCCGGAAGGTATGCTTTGCTCAGCATATCAGCTAAATGCATTGTTTCCCCAGTACGGTACTTGACAGTGATATCATATGCCTGGGTATACGTAATATCATGTTCTGAAGTCTTCTAGGTGCTCGATCAAGTGATTTGCGCAGAATATTTTCAAGCGGCTATGATCTGATACTACTGATACATGTCTTGCATAGATGTATTGATGAAAACGCTCTAATGCGATTACAATCGCAAACATTTCCTTCTCAATGGGAGCATATCTAGTCTCTGCATCGCTAAATGCCTTGCTCATGTCAGCGACAGGATGGTCATTTTGAAGCATTACTGCACCAATCCCCTTGTCCGAAGCATCACACTTAAGCTGCAGGTCTAATCGTGGATCATAATAAGATAAGATTGGCGCTCTTGACACAACAGATTTGATATTCTGAAACGCTTTCTCATGCTCATCTGTCCAAACAAATTAAATGCGCTTACCAGTTTCTGGATCATTGAGTGCAAGATGGCGCAAGGGTTCCAATGAGCATGCCATATGCGGGAGAAACTTTACTATAATTTACAGTGCCATTAAACACTGTATACCATCGCCACCTTCTGGTTTTGTCATCTCAATGACAGCTTTAAACTTCTGAGGATCAGACTTCAAACTTCACTGGTCTCCAGATGGCCAAGAGATGAGATTTCTGCCACCATGAAATAAAAGTGAGTAATTAAACACACAAATGGATGTTGACACTTTTACTTGACAGTTGAGACGATTACGACAATGTAGTTTAAGCGGAATAAGACAGTTGTCAAACATACACATGACAATATTATAACAATATGTAGTTACTGTTAATGTACCCTCTCAAATTAATTGATAACAAAGCCATCAGCCTTAATTCGTGGATGTCATCTTCTGTATGTGCGTGCCCGTGTATGTGTGCGTGCGTGCGTGCGTGCGTGTGTGCGTGTGTGTGTGTGCGCGTGTGCGTGCGTATTTGTGCGTGCATGTGTGTGTGCGTGCGTGAGTGAGTGTCTGCGTGCGTGCGCATGTGCGTGCGTACATGCGCGCGGGAGTGTGTGTGCTCGTGAGATATTGTATAAGTATTATAAATAGTGTATGTTTTAGGTATTGTCAACTGCATGTATTGTATATATATATATATTATATGCAGGAAACGCAAGAACATTCTGAGCTACATCAGCGAGTGCTTAAAATATCTTGCTATTCACTAAGCCTCCCTGGTAGATGAAGTCACTGCCACGGATCACTGTCACGAAATGTTTCGGGCAGCCCGAGCCCTGCGAGTTTCTAACTACACACCACCACTCACTGTACACAATCCTGAATGGCACTTTATCGGAACTGACCAGGGAGAAACCAACGTAATTCAAGAATGGCTCAAGGAAAATTTCACTCTCCACGATGATGAGTCCTTGCACAAGTTATCGTGTGACGCCAGGCCATTAATAACACCAGTCAAAGCAGCATAAGTAGAAAAGGCACTCAAAGCCCAGAAAAATGGACGTGCATCTGGGGCTGATGGCACGAGCAATGAACTATTACATTATCCCAAAACCGATCACGCATCTAATTAATTCAGCTTTTATCCTTGGCACCGCCTTCCCATTGATACGGCCAAGACACCCTTATCGCTGCCCACCCCCCACCCCCACCCAGACAATCTGCGGCCGATTGTGTTCCTCAACAGAATACGGAAAATTATGTCCAATGCTACTCTGCGCCATATCCGAGACAAGATCGATGACTTCAGTGGAGCATGTCAAAGTGTCTTTAAAGGTGGATGCAACTGCGCAGACATTGTATGAGCGCAACGCAGGCTTGTGTCAGTAGTCATGACCAAACACTGGGATTTCCACAAAATGGGCATTGGCATTGGCATATGATGCGCCTTCGACACAATTAAACGCTCAAAGATCATAGATGCGCTACGCCAGGCCAGTTGCAATGAAGATGAGCTACAACTAGTGAGACTATTATTTGCAGACTCCAACCTAAGAGTGCGTGTCAAGTCAGTGAAGTCTGCAGAGTTTGAGACATCAATCTACTCCCCACAAGGAGAAGATCTATCCCTTGTCCTTTTCATCTGTTACCTTGCTGCTGCATAGAAATCTGCTCACAATACCAAACCCCAGTGTCCACACTGGATATGCAGCTACAAATTGAATAAACCGACGATGTGAATTTCAAAGATGAGGAAATGGACACCCCCCCCCCCCCCCGCCCCCTGACTCCTACGAGAAAACTAAAAAATTGACAATCGCTTTATAAATTAATCCAAAACAGAGTTCACCCACATATACCTATCGACAAAGCATGAAACTAAAGAATATGACGATCCAATTTGTGACTGGCAACCATGGACGAAAAGTACAATCCTGGGCTCACTGCTCTGCAGTACTGCTGACATTGTTGCATGCTGTGTTATGGGGAAGATACCTTTCCTGTCCTTCTGGGAGCTATGGATTTGTAGATCAAAGGACTACGTTTGTACAACGCAACCTGTGTATCCTTGATGTTGTATAACTGTAACAGCAGGGCAGCTCCAAAGGCAGCTCTACACAAACCTGATGCCTGCCACCGCAAACACCTCCACACCATCAGTGGCCACCTCTGGCAAGACAGCATAATTTTCAACGATGTACTATACAAGATGTGTAATACATCTCCACTGTCTGTAAAAGTCGCTCCGCAAAGATGGTCCATATGTGGCCAATGTGCTAAGAATACCAGAAAACTCACCAGCACAGAGAGCCTCCGAATTAGCCCTACTGGAAGTCAGCAAATTTATATATCCAGGATATGTTAAGCGTGCTGCGAGATAAGGATTTTGTCTGAAGACAAGACACCATGATAAAAAGCGAAGACGTACTGATAGCGGCTGTATGATGCTACTACTATACTACTACAACTACTACTACTACTACTACTACTACTACTACTACTACTACTACTACTACTACTATTATACAAACCTGATGCTTTACTCACCACGCTCTTCACACAATTATCCAATTTTGGATGAGAGCATGTGACATCGACTCTGAGACAATAGTTCATCAAGCCATATGCACTCGTATTCCTCATTAGAATAAGATAACTGGGCTAGCCATTTAAAAATCTATTGACTAGCTTTTGCTTCGAAGAAATTTTGACCAACCAAAGCATCAGAATTAAAAAGACATGTGCTAAATTACTAACTGATGCCATGGAATCTAGATACAAATCAAACTGGCTGATCCATAGACACAGAGACGTCACTGACCGAATTGGTACATCTCAACAGGGTTCTAAACTTAGGTCATACCAAACATTTAAAAGCAACTTTAGCGTGAAGAATTATTTACTAACTGCTCGCGATTTTTCCTAGGCGAAATTTGTTTGCCAAACTCAGAGTCAGTGCACATGATCTCCAAATAGAAGTGGGGAGACATACAATTCCCAAAAACTCCTGTAGAAAACAGTTCGCTATGTAACATTCAAGCTATTGAGGATGAAAGACATTTATTCTAAAATGTCCATTTTAAGACAGTGAAAGACATTTGCTATTTAATTACCTTAATGTTATTGTAAATTTTGCTTCCCTCAGTGAACAGGACAAATGTTCATAATGTCCTACATTACATCTTTATCGTCCTTTTCAATGACGGCTGGGTGAAGAGGTGACATCGTTATCAAAATCTCATGGTGATTAAACAGTCACGGGATATTGAGATATGGCGAGTGGTGATGCTGCTTCTTTATTCAGTGATCCTGGCGGAGGTTTCAGGCAATAGCCAGTGAAGTGTCCACTGTAACTAATGCACAGTACCTAGTAGAACATTAGCATCAACATTAACTTCAAATTTACACTTACTATGAATGATATGTAGTTTCTGCTCATATATTAATATAACCACTTAATTTGAGAACAGAGCCATCACCCTTAATTCCTGGATGTCATCTTGTGTGTGCGTGCGTATTGTATATATCATGTATATTTTAATTATTGTCAACTGTATATGGTATGTATTATCTATGTATGGCTATATCTATATGTATGTAGATTTTGTATACATATATAATATACGGCTATATCTATGTTGATTGTGTGCTAATAAATAATCTGAATAAATATTGCATTGACGTAATGCTTGCTGTCTAATAAGCAGTTCAGAAACAGTGAGGAAAATCCCCAAAACTGATGACGTGTTTTGGCGTAATTTCTGACGTCATAATAAGCAATTGTCATATTAATATTAGAGGGTTGCTTAGGAACCGCATTTGTCAGAATTGAGCATGTTACCACATGTGTATTTGATATAATTACTTAATTACAAAATACTTTCACAGGGATTTACCATGACTGAGAATGTCGCTATGGATGAGTATGAGAAGCGTTATGAGTAACTATTTCTCTAAATAATAAACAACCTCAGAGTACGTAAAATTCACATTCAGTTATTTTTATCAGATGAATAGTTTGCAAACATCACATTGGACCAAACATGCGGCAATTACTTATGCATTGTAGTTAATTACAATTACAATTACTTTGCAAATGTGCAATTACATTTACAATTACTTCAATCTATTAATGTAATTAGTTACAATTACGATTACACTTTGCAGTATAATTAACTACAATTACGATTACACTTTGCAATATAATTAACTACAATTACAATTACTTTGTTATTATAAAAGATAGTTGGGTATACCAAGAATACATATTATAAGTGAGAAAATAATAATTAACCCTAGATGTTTAATATAAAATGGGATTACAGCGCATATGAAAATTTAACACTCCTATTCCCCTTGACAATGATTGGACAGCCCATCAAAGGCATCTCCTATGTGATGACGCCACCCCACCCCTGAATAGAAGGGCATACACACCGTGTGATTATCCTTTTGCCAAAATAATATGGTAGCTCTGAAATATAACCACATACTCAAGGGATGAAATCAATGTCAGTTTCTCAAAAGTGCTAACAACTATTTTTTATGGCTTTACACATCATCAAATAATGTTTCCATTTTACATTATAGCTTTAGTGTATACTCTCCTTTAATTATGCTCTCTTAAGTATGCTTGTACAGTACTATGTAATATTTAATCGAATATAACCTAGTTTTGGCTAAAATGTATTTTGGAACGAAATCCCGCCCTGATGAGAAACCATTGAATGACGTCGGCCAGAAAGATGGCGAGTTCTTCCTCAGGCCTAGACCGGAACTCCTATGAGGTTTCAAAGTGATCCGCTTAACGGTCATGAAGCTATCGTCCGGAAACAATTTTCAAGATGCTACCTCTAGCTGGCGGCTATACCAAAATATCCAAATATATGATTTAGGATCATCGGCGAGTTCGATAAGTTTATTCCTCAGACCTAGTACAGTCATTCTATGAAGTTTCAAGGCAATCCGATAAAATGTTATGGAGTTATCGTCTAAAAACAAATTTTCAAGATGGCCGCCCTTGGTTGGCAGACATCTTGGAATTCCCATTACCATCAATTTCGATGGGTTTCTTCACCAGACCTAGTCCAAAAACTCTATCCGATAAACTTTAACGGAGCTCTCATGCAGAAACTAATTTTCAAGATGTCCGACAGTGGCTGGCGGTCATCGTGGAATTCAGATCATCGTCAGTTTTTTAAGTTTTCATTCCTAGACCTAGTCCAACCACCCTATCACGTTTCAAAGAGATCCGATAAACAATAACAGAATTATCATCAGAAAACCACGCTGCCACCTGTCCGTCCGTCCAGCCACCCAGACAGCGTCATTACATAATAACCTGCCAATTTTTGATGGGGTATAAAAAGTTTAGGCCTACTTAAAAATCGCAGAAGATGTCTTGCGCCTCACCACCACTCCCTCCCCACGCCCCTCCCCACCCCCTGCCCCCACCCACCCCACCCCTGCCCCACCCATCCCAACACCACTACACATACACCCAAACAGCCAGTGATCCAGAGAGACAGACAGACAGACAGACAGCATGATAGACAGACAGCATGACAGACACAGACAGACAGGTAGGCATGCAGGCAGACACGCACGCGCGCGCGTGCGTGCTGCTTGTGTGTCCAGAGATGAAACGAATGCTGAATCTAGATGGCTCAAATATTAACACTGCAGATTTTGGTAGTGACACGAAAGACAAACCGAATCCCGATCGGCTCAAATTCTAAATGTCTAGATATCGCGGAAACAACCAGACGGATTTTTCCTCAAATTTATGTACAAGAAGGGTGCGAGGGTAAACTATGCTTCCACACGCAATCCGAATAATCCTTCCAGCGACATGAAATTGTGTGAAAATGTGTCGCATCTTTGTCGAAGATAAGAATAGTTGTGTCAAGTGTCAATCCATGCTTGAGAGATGCATGATGTCATG
Organism: Chaetoderma sp. LZ-2023a; assembly: GCA_034401795.1. Taxonomy (NCBI): domain Eukaryota; kingdom Metazoa; phylum Mollusca; class Caudofoveata; order Chaetodermatida; family Chaetodermatidae; genus Chaetoderma; species Chaetoderma sp. LZ-2023a. Next base: position 158,501,074 of record CM067359.1, read on the forward strand.
AATGGGAGTTACACATGGCACGATCAAATGATACATATATCACAACTAAGAATTACAATAGAGGGTCATTGAAGTATCTGACGTCATGATAAAAATACAGCACTTGTTAGATGGCGTCATAAAACTCGCAATCAAATTGACCTTTCCAGTTTTAGCTATTGCCCCACCTATCCGTAGTTAAGCTCTATCTATGCTTCATTGTGTTGGAATCGATCGATCCCTCAACTCACTATCAATTTTCTGTAAACTATACAGGTAAGCTGTTGACTATTTTAAAACTAATTTGACTAGGCGCTGTTGCTGCCAATAGCACAGCATGTTTATTAAATAGTAAAGACATACAATTCGTACAGCGTGTCGGACTATTAAGCGTTAAAGATGGACTATATCATGAGTCATGACATCATCCTATGCGCCACGCCGTTGATTATTCAACTTCAAGAACTGTCAGTGTTCTTCAAGATACTTAGATTTGGTTCTATAATGATAATTTCCACCTCTATTATTGTCTGGAGACTCTAAGACAGTGTTCACACTAGAGAGTTAGTCTGGAATAGCGCCATACTTCAGCATGACGTTATTCCAGATTAACTCTCGAGTGTGAACACCGCCTTAGTAAATGATAAATAGAGAATTAATTTGTTTACAACCGCAAGTGTTTTAGGCCAGAAGAGAGTAAGCTGTGAAGGTCACTTCTTATGGACTTTACAGCTATCACGTACACAATTGGATTCACGCTACTGTTGTAGGCTACCATATATGCCAGTGCAAGGAATAACTTATCCTGATACGTACCCTCATTAGTTGCATAGGTGCGAATCAGGGCGTAGGTATTAACTGGACACCATGATATGAAAAATATTATGATGACTATAGCAACTGCACGCGCGTCAGTATTTTGGGATTCGTGTTGCGCGTCTATCCGTTTGGCTTGGCAGAGAAGTTGCACGTGCTTTAGAAGATGCATGGTTAGTATGGTGCCACATGGGACAATGGTGTGGAATACGAGATAGCACCAATCCCGAATAACGATATCACCAGAAAATGTGCACAACGGAAGTACATTCCCGTCATACACCGCGTTAGTAGCATGAAAATATATGATAATTATTGTCCACACTACCACGCTAACAAGCCATATTCCTATACATAATTTGAATATAAAACCTCTGGAAACTTTGGCCCTGGCATGTAGAGGGTAACAGAGCTGGTAATATCTGAGACATGAGAAGAATGCCAGGTGGTATACACTACCGGAGAGACCAATATCCCCGACAAACACCAGCACTTTACACGTGACAGTAGGGTACGATGTAGTGATTGTAGGATAGAGCAAGCCCGCCCATCCAGCAAACCCAATACAAGAGAGGAAGTCGGCAATGGCCAGGCTTAGGATGAATGTGAACAAGGGGGATTTATATTTCTTGGAGACGATCATATAATAAACTATGAGCAAGTTAAGCACAGCACCAACCGGCAGATATAAGATGGGGAATTGCTTATAGAGAAATTCCGGTATCTGGTTATTACTACTTAAAGCTATTTGGTAGGTGTCATATAAAATATCCGTTGAGCTTAGATTTGCATTCTTTCGTAACGCCATCTTGTATATGGTCAACATGTGATACATTAATTATTGTTACAGAGAGGAAGCGAATTTAATCGACGCCTTTAGCGTTGCATCGCATAGCTTTAATACACCTATTAATGATATATGATAAATGTTAAAAACCTGGTTGCAATCGAGTGACGTGTACAAACTGTCGACTGATACAAAACGTGCACGGTGAATCATCGATCACCAAATGATAACTCTTGTGGTGATTTGCTAAGGCACGACATAGCTACATAGCACTTATAAAATAAAACATATACGTATTCGCTGTGATTCCCGCTGTCCATAATATTCCATTTCCAGAAATAGGTAGACTCTATATCTCGCGTGTTACGGATTCCACGCCTTGGTTGGCTTAATCGTCAGATTCTTCCCAAATCTATGGTTTGCGTTGTATATTTGCTTCAGATACTCGTGATTTTCATAGATATCTCATGTGGCAATCTGCTAGATTTTGTCATTTTAATTTAATTAAATCTTATTTGAGCTAACATTTTTATTATTGCTCGTTTTGTCTATAAATCCCCGTGTTATCTAATGTTACTTGTTATGTAAGGCACAGCAGAAATGGTTAACATTACTTATTGTTCATCAAGCCCATTTATCCACCATACAGGTTAGCAACGAGACACAACGAGACACATAGTCGCATTCATCTACACCAAGGTCTATCCAGCCTTGCTAACGCGCTTATAAAAGACAGTTTTCAACACACACGTATTATAACAGCAAATTGCTAACCATGTCTGTTCTGAATTTGCATTTAACTTTCATCATCAAATATAGCCTTCTTAAGGTTCGTGGTGAAGACGATGGAAGATCATTCTTTGATATTCAGCGTAAGGTAGAAGTGATTAAAGGAGAAGAAATATCGAACGACGAATGAAACTCAAGCGTCGAAAGAAATGATCAATGGCTATTAGTATTGTCTAATAATATATTGCTTACAGTACTGTAATCCGAAAATAGAATAGTCAGTTAGGGGTGTTTTTGTCAATTGAAAGGCATACTTAAATCAAATGCACCCGTTGGGTAACGACGTGACGGAGAGAGAGAGAGAGAGAGAGAGAGAGAGAGAGAGAGAGAGAGAGAGATGGACCATTCCGGTTTTAGCTATGCCCCGCCCATCTCTAGCTAAGCTCCACCCACATCTTGCTCGTGTTGGGATCGATCGATCTCTGAACACCCTGACTATCATTTTCAAAAAAACCACACAGGTAAGCTGTTGAATATTTTGAAACTAATTTGACAGGGTGCTGTTGCTCCCTAAGACAGAAACAGTGCCCAGTCAAATTAGTTTCAAAATATTCAACAACATGTTTATTAAATAGCAAAGAATTACAAAGACATACAATCCATACAACGTGTCGAACCATTTCAGATTTGGTGATGGTCTATATGGAACCCTTTGTGTCTTAATCTGTTGAATATTCTGAAACTAATTTGACTGGGCGCTGTTGCTGCCTAAGGCAGCAACAGCGCCCAGCCATATTTTGAAACTAATTTGACTGGGCGCTGTTGCTGCCTAAGGCAGCAACAGCACCCAGCCAAATTAGTTTCAAAATATTCAACAGCATGTGTACTAAATAGCAAAGAATTACAAAGACATCCAATTTATACAACATGTCAGACCATTTGAGATTTGATGACAGTCTATATGGAACCCTTTGTGATGTAATGATTGTGACATCATCATACACTCGCTGAGCTGATTATGATGTCATACGAGGTCAGCTGATGGATGGATACTTTGGAAAGGTGAATTAACGATGTACTAATCCTTGTGATATACCTTAGCTATTGTAATCATCCTGTCCATTAAATCTGATAATCAGGTCTCCTCTTTCTCAAACAATCCAACCAAAATGTGATATTTGTCTGAGTTTGTGCAGGGGAACTCGATTAGACATGCGATGCAATGGACTGATCACATTTGTGGCTCAACTATCCTACGTCATAATCAAATATGTGACTTGTTAGCTGACAATCAAAATGCTACAGGTCCATCCAGGCTGTCTTCTCAATACTCCTCCGTCTATGGTCACACCTTTGGCTAAACGTGTCTGATTGATTGCAGCACTAAAAGGTTTTGTATACCGTGAAACGCCACATTCATATAGATCATTCCCTGATGCTGTTCTCAATGGGACTTTCTGGTTTTAGCTATGCCCCGCCCATCTCTAGCTAAGCTCGATCCACATCTTACTCGTGTTGGGATCGATCTCTGAACACCCTGACTATCAATTTCCAAAAAACACACAGGTAAGCTGTTGAATATTTTGAAACTAATTTGACTGGCAATATATATTTGTGACTTTTATAGCATTTATAAATCACTTTATAGTCAAATTAGTTTCAAAATATTCAACAACATGTTTATTAAATAGCAAAGAATTACAAAGACATACAATCCATACAACGTGTCGAACCATTTCAGATTTGGTGATGGTCTATATGGAACCCTTTGTGTCTTAATGATTATGATGTCATCATACACGCGCTGAGCTGATTATGACTTCATACAAGGTCAGATGATGGATGGATACTCTGGAAAGGTGAATTGGAGACCCATGTCAGATGTTTTGCCATTGGACGAGTGTCTGCTATTTATAAGCCTTTTTCATCATTTTAACCCAACTAAATTCTGACAAGTGATAACTTACGATTATGACCTAATTGCTATGTCATTTTAAAGTGACTTAAGTGTAAAAAGTATAATTGATTGATGGATTGGCTCATTTAATTCGCATATACTTACGGCTCCTGCACAACTGTCCTGTGACGGCAATGTGTATCTACACTATGTGCATGAATATACTTGTATCACATAATACTGATACATTTATATACTGAACCAAAAAAGTTTAGCAATACTGAGAATATTACTGTATAAATGTTATTTAACAAAAACAATAAATTGATTCAAATATATTATTTAATTGATAGGTCATTTTCCAATTTGAACAACAGTCTCTTGTTACTGTAATGCTAGCATCGCACCTTTAACACGGCATCATTCAACGGAAGGGTCCAATTTAAATAGTAACACTGAGCTGTCAATACCGGTTGTGACCTCCGCGCGCATTAACCACCGCCGTACATTGCTTTCTCATGCTTCGAATTAAGCACATGATGTCACAAAGAGGAATCGCACCCCATTCCTGGAGCAGTGCAGCTTCCAGCTCCCACACAAGATGTGGATGGTTCTCACGCACCATACGGCCAAGAATGTCCCACACGTGTTCGATAGGAGACAGGTCCGGTGATCGCGCTGGCCAGTCCAACACCGGAACGTTGTTAGCCTCAAGGAAATCACTGGTGACCCTAGCTGAATGAGGACGGGCGTTGTCTTGCTGGAACATAAAGTCTGCACGATGCTGCATAAAAGAGATGACAACAGGGGCGACAACTTCTTCACAGTAACGTTGAGGCGTTAAATTTCCGCGAATCACAATAAGATCTGTTTTGCCATTTTCATGGATTCCAGCCCACACCATGACACTGCCACCACCGAATCTGTCGTGCTGAATGATATTGGCTGCATCATACCATTCTCATCAACATCGCCAAACCTGTTGCCTACCATCCGCCACATCCACACAAAACCTCGACTCATCACTGAACAAAACGTGGCTCCATTGTTGAGCACGCCATCACAGGAGTTCTTGCCCATGCAAACCGATTCTCGATGTGACGCTCTGTCAGCGGAACAGCAACAATTTGACGACGGGCATGCAGTCCAGCATCATGGAGTCTGTTTCGCACAGTTTGTGCATGCACTGTAGTGCCGGTAGCGGTGTGAAAATTATGGGACAGCTGCAGCGCAGTCTCAAACCTGTGACGTCGTGATGATGTCACTAAGTAGCGGTCTTCTCGTGGTGTTGTTGCTCTCGGTCTGCCAGATCCTGGTCGGTCATTAACATGTCCAGTTTCCTGCTCACGTTAGCGGAGATGGGAAATGGTTGGGGCATGAACATTAAAATGTCGAGCAACAGCGCGAACGCTCTGCCCAGCAGCGAGTCTTGCCATTGCTTCATGTCGCTGATTTTCGGGTAGCCCTGGGTGGCGGCCCATGTTCGGTAGGGTAAACTTTTAAGCATTTTCTGTTAACATTCGTTATCTGCTTTTGCAATATGGTGAATTTTTGCCTTCGCTACCCGCCGATGTGGGCCAGTGCATGAAAAAGGCATTTTCACATGCAGTAAGCGTGCGGCCGAGAAATGCAAGAAATGATTTGCATTTCTTCATGATCAGCGAGACATTACATTGACGAAACATACCTGCAAATTTGGTTATAAATAGTTTTAATACAACAAACCAAACTTCACTGTTGCTAAACTTTTTTGGCTCAGTATATATTATATTTATATTAAAGTAATCAAACATACCAGACAAGGCTTAGTTTTTGAGCTGATAATAATCATTATCGCAAAAGTAAATTGTTGAAATTACTTGTATTATGCTTCTAGTATAAATGCTATATAGTTTATAAAAACAGACTTGTTTGCTGAATTCACTGAAATTGGGAATGGGTTGATCATTTCTGAATGGAGGAATCAGGTTTTAGCTATGCCCCGCCCATCTTTAGCTAAGCTACACGCACACTTCGCTCGTGTTTGGATCGATTGATCCCTTAACTCACTGTCTCAAGTTCCAGAAAACTACAGGTAAGCTGTTGAATATTTTGAAACTAAATTGAGTCGTTGCTGTTGCTGCCTATGGCAGCACATATGGCAGCAACAGCACCCAGTCAAATTAGTTTCAAAATATTCGACAGTATGTTTATTAAATAGTGAAGACATACAATTCATACACCACAGCTTAGTCCTTCTTCAATTAAGCATTTGTGACGAACTTAGATACATCATTCATGACATAATTGATTATAACGTCATCCTAGATGTCGCGTAGTTGATTATGACATCATATGATTGATTGAGAAACTGGAATTCATTGAATACTTTTTGAGTGCATAATAATGGCGCTACTTTAGACAAGTCTCGTAACAAGGTAGCATCATCGTATTCATAACATCAAACTCAAGTTTAACCCATTCATTCCCACAGATTACATATCATAGATTCTTTGAGCTGTAAGAAATTTGCTGTTCAATATTTTGAAATTAATTTTGACTGGCAGCAGCAACTGTTTATGGTCAAATTGATTAAAAATATTCAATGGTGGAACTGCGTATCTGGCTAGAATGTGAGAAACTGTGATTCTAGGGTTAAGCCTTTAATACTCATACCAGCCAAAAACGGCTTCTACAGTGGTCTTGAGAAATGCCCATTTTCAGACCAAGAGAAAACTATTTTTGAAAGTTTTACAACTGGAATGACTCGCTCGATAACCGAGCCAGTCATTCCAGTGATACATTTTCAAAAATAGTCTTCTCTTGGTCTGAAAATTGACATTTTTAATGAGAAAATTAAATTTTTTGGGACAAATTCGAGGGTTAAAGGGTTAAATGATTGATATTACCTTTGTGAATAATCATGCATGTACTAGAGGATGAATATAAGTAATGAAATGATATGACGATCAAAGCTGAATAAAGTTATGATAATTAACTCACCACAGTTTGTTTGCTTCTTTGTTTTGTGTGACAGTAAAGTTATATTGTATCGAAAGACTATGTCTAGGATGGTTATTCTTAACACTTTCGCCGGTAATCCCCTGTATCTCAATCTTAGGTCAATCAAACAGGAAAGCTGTTGAATATTTTAAAATTACTATGATTGGAAGCCATTAGGTAGCAACAGCTTGCAATCATATTGGAGTCAAAGTATTCAACGTAATATGCTATACATTGTAAAGAATTGATTTTTCAGGGATTTGTCATTGAATGGTTAAGATGATTGAATATATAAACACTGTCGCTCGCTCGCCCTCCTCTCACTCTCCCTCCCATCCCCTCCCTGCACTCTCTTTCCGTCCCTTCCACCTCTCTCCTCGCTCTCCCTAACCGCCTCTCTCTCCCTCTCTCACATGCTATCTCGCACACTAACTATTTAGGTCATAAACAGGTCGACAAAGACAAAGAAATTGATTAATATGGAATCTATATACTTTATTACCAGTTTGTATAAATAGCAGTATATATACTAAAGAAATACTTCGATTTGTTACTTGATGTAAGGACAATGCATAAAATATGGTCCACTGTATTCTTATACATATTATCATGTATGTGTGTGTTGTAGCTGTGATTGCGCGTGCGCCCATGCACCCGTGTGTGCGCATGCATGCATGTGTTCGCATGCTTTGCAACATGCAATTGAGCATTTTTCCAATATTTTACTTGAATGCTAGAAAGACTACAACATACTACAAAAATGTTTGCATTTTGACATTTACTAAATGATGTCATAAAAACAACATCTCTCCACAACCACAATTCCATTCGTTTGTTGTCATAATGTTAATGGTGTCCCGGATAACTTGCACATTGGGACACTATTGGCAATTGGTCGGAACATTCACCATTGGCTATCAGATGTTGGAGCAACATTGCCAAAACAGTAGAACATTTACAGTTGTCGGGACAACATAGGCCCACATTACCTTACAATGAACATACACATAGGCTTTAGTATACATGTTGGTCATATAGCGTCGGGATAACCTTTAAACAACAAAGGAAACATTGGGATACATTGTTGCGCCAATGTAGATGAAACCCTTCATGCAGTGTTCATATAGCGCATTTCACATGTTATTCATATAGCCTTGGACCAATTCCAGACTAGAAGTTAGGTTCTACTTGTTGGACCAACATAGGCCCAACACTTTACAGCCAACATACTTACTAACCAACATGCGCGTGCTCGGACAATGTTTGGCATACAGTTAGTCCACTAGAATCGTTGATAATTGGAGTCGGCTCATTGAATAAGTTAACAGATTTCTAACATGTATGTTGATAATTAGTCGGCTCATTGAATAAGTTAACAGATTTCTAACATGTATGTTGATAATTAGAGTCGGCTCATTGAATAAGTTAACAGATTTCTAACATGTATGTTGATAATTAGAGTCAGCTCATTGAATAGGTTAACAGATTTCTAACATGTATGTTGATAATTAGAGTCGGCTCATTGAATAAGTTAGCAGATTTCCAAAACAAAAACAGAAACATGTTAGTTAGTAAGAAATAAAGGCAGTCTCTCCTAAGATTCTAATACTGTTCATATTCCTGACCAACTATTGTTTTAACATGGTAGCTTACCTGGCACCCAGAATTGACTCATTTCATTAAATGTGGGTCTTGTTTTGCCAATGTGCTAAATATATAGTGCAATAACTTTATGGTAAGGAACCAGTATGCACCTATATGTGTCACTTTTCCGACACATTTGTTAAGTTTTTGCGTTTAGTAAAACTTCTCAACTTATATTTCAGGATCATCCTATTGCAAATAATCGTGGATATGTGGTTATATAAGGTCAATGCCACTGTGACAAACATGAAACAGGCAAGACATTTAATTCTGCGGATTTCGTGTTATGTTTTACCAGCATATATGGCCAACATGGGGTGGAGTCATTGAGTAGAATGAAGTTGAGCCAAGCTAGATGAACAACATTGGGCCAAGCTAGTCAGCCAATGTTGGGTCAATATTATGACGAATGTTGATGCAACGTTGGGTGAATGCATTGTGCCAATGTTAGACCAATAAGCAGAATGATCTTGGGCCAACATGGACATTCAACGTTGGGACAATACTACAATGTTATCTGCCAATTTACATATTCATGTCGGTTGTTGAATGGTTTTAATTAATTTTACTAGATGCCCCACTGAGGTATGCTATTACAAAACTGAAGACAATGTGGTGGTTGTAGTTACGTCATTCAAACAAGAGTTGGAATTGTCTATCAGTAACAGTTTATTTATAGAAAGATGTGCTATTTGTTGGCATATGACAGCTTTGCATTTATTTAACAATGACTATTTTTCAAGTTCTTATGTTATATCACAGATGCAAGGTTATAATATTATATAACACAAATTTAACACTTCATGCCGAATTCAGAAAATTGATTAATTATGAAAGTTACAGATTATTTCTAAAACAATTTGATAATGTTGACATTTCTAGCTATGCCCCGCCCATTTCTAGCTAAGCCACGCCCAGTTTTCCGCGTGTTGGAATCAATTTATATATTTTAAATCATGAATTCCCAGAATCCCGATTTCAGGTAAGCTGTTGAATATTTCGAAACTAATTTGATTGGCTGCTATGGCAACAACAGCACCCAGTCAAATTAGTTTCAAAATATTCAACAGCTTACCTATATATTTACCTGGATATTGGGCTTCTGTGAATTCAGGGTTTGATCTATCCGAACACGGGCAAAGCGTGGGTGGAGCTTAGCTAGGGTTGGGCGGGGCATAACTAAAAGTGAATTCATCTATTGATCACCTCGCTATTCATAATAATGAAATGTGATAAACAATGTTCAAAACTTCCATCACTAAAAGCAACGAACTTAAATTCAGACGAACCATACATGCCAAATAAATCGACTAATTTGAAATTAATTAGACTGGATCAACAGATTCCAATCAAATTAATATAAGATACCCATTTGACATAATATTTATTAAATCTTAACGGATTTGTTAAAGGCTATATGTATTTGATATGATTTATCATTATAAATTACTGTTATTATATAGCCTAGTATATACATGTATAATACGCAAAACAGCAGAATTCAACTCAACTCATTCGTCCAAACCATCTATAAGTTTGCACAATGTATGACAATCACTCTGGATGAATGTTGATTACTTTGAAAAGCATTTGATTGGAAATTCTTGATATTTACACCAGCATCAAATTTCAAATATTAATTGGCAACAACTACAACAACAACAACAACAACAACAACAACAACAACAACAACAACAACAACAACAACGCTAAACAAGAGGGCATGGCGCTCAGCCCCCTAAAACGTAAGCTCGTGAGTGTATGTGCCATTGTAGACCAATTGTCGGGTAGCATACCAACCATTGATATGCATTTTCCAGGAACAATGGCATGCTGTTCAAGTGTGCAATGTCTTTTAAATTATTAGGCCCACTATTTTCAATGTCATTGAACTTTGTCCATCTGACCCCGCCCCCCCCCCACACCCCACTACGCTAACCAAAATGTTTTTTGTGACCCCGGCGTCAACATTTCAACCAACTTTGTTAAAGATCCCTCCAGGAGAACAGGAGGTATGGTACCGAACACACACTTCCGTGTCCCGACTAAAATGACAAGACCTGCTGGTGCCAGTGGAATAAAGTAATATTTAGCATCCACAAAATAAAACATATTAACCCCTCTTATGTCAACAGCGTATTAAAGCGCTCAAAATACTATTTATTTCAATTAACCATTTAATTGCCAATACTTTTCAAGGAAATTTTTATTATTGCAGCCAAAAAGAGTAATTTTGTAAATTTATAACGAAAATTTACAAAAAATAGATCTCTGTTATCTTTCAAATGGACATTCGTCAAAAGCGTAATGGTCAAGAAAATTCAAATTTCTGCTTAGCCAGTGTCCAATTGCAGACCAAAAAGAGTATTTTTGAAAATTTACCACTGAAATGACTGGTTCGATTTTCTTAGCCTGAAAATAGACATTTCTCAAGATCTCTACAGAGGTCGTTTATTACCAACTTGACCATTAAAGGATTAAGTTGACACAAGAGCGCTTAAGATAGACCATATATGTGAATTATCCTCTTGTCAAGTCAACAGCTATAAGATAGAACAGAATGCACCAGTCTGGCTCAAAATGTGCTGCCTCAATGTTTTAATGCTGCCTCTAATGGGATCTTGACATTAAGCCCAAATTCTTGCAAAAACTGACTCTTATACAGCTCATAGTCGATTCCCAAGTGTGTACATCCACATGTTAGAAGTAAACACGTACATAGATAGTTCATGATAATACGCGCCATTAATATATTACCATTCATTCACTGACTTCTCAGGGCCATAACTGTATACTTGATAATATGTGGGTATCACGTCCAACAGGTCTAACTATCACAAAACATGTTATCAAAGTATTGTTTTTCCTAATTTTAGAGTATAATACACCATTGCATGACGTTATTCCAGATTAACTCTCGAGTGTGAACACCGCCTTAGTAAATGATAAATAGAGAATTAATTTGTTTACAACCGCAAGTGTTTTAGGCCAGAAGAGAGTAAGCTGTGAAGGTCACTTCTTATGGACTTTACAGCTATCACGTACACAATTGGATTCACGCTACTGTTGTAGGCTACCATATATGCCAGTGCAAGGAATAACTTATCCTGATACGTACCCTCATTAGTTGCATAGGTGCGAATCAGGGCGTAGGTATTAACTGGACACCATGATATGAAAAATATTATGATGACTATAGCAACTGCACGCGCGTCAGTATTTTGGGATTCGTGTTGCACGTCTATCCGTTTGGCTTGGCAGAGAAGTTGCACGTGCTTTAGAAGATGCATGGTTAGTATGGTGCCACATGGGACAATGGTGTGGAATACGAGATAGCACCAATCCCGAATAACGATATCACCAGAAAATGTGCACAACGGAAGTACACTCCCGTCATACACCGCGTTAGTAGCATGAAAATATATGATAATTATTGTCCACACTACCACGCTAACAAGCCATATTCCTATACATAATTTGAATATAAAACCTCTGGAAACTTTGGCCCTGGCATGTAGAGGGTAACAGAGCTGGTAATATCTGAGACATGAGAAGAATGCCAGGTGGTATACACTACCAGAGAGACCAATATCCCCGACAAACACCAGCACTTTACACGTGACAGTAGGGTACGATGTAGTGATTGTAGGATAGAGCAGGCCCGCCCATCCAGCAAATCCAATACAAGAGAGGAAGTCGGCAATGGCCAGGCTTAGGATGAATGTGAACAAGGGGGATTTATATTTCTTGGAGACGATCATATAATAAACTATGAGCAAGTTAAGCACAGCACCAACCGGCAGATATAAGATGGGGAATTGCTTATAGAGAAATTCCGGTATCTGGTTATTACTACTTAAAGCTATTTGGTAGGTGTCATATAAAATATCCGTTGAGCTTAGATTTGCATTCTTTCGTAACGCCATCTTGTATATGGTCAACATGTGATACATTAATTATTGTTACAGAGAGGAAGCGAATTTAATCGACGCCTTTAGCGTTGCATCCCATAGCTTTAATACACCTATTAATGATATATGATAAATGTTAAAAACCTGGTTGCAATCGAGTGACGTGTACGGTGTACAAACTGTCGACTGATACAAAACGTGCACGGTGAATCATCGATCACCAAATGATAACTCTTGTGGTGATTTGCTAAGGCACGAGATAGCTACATAGCACTTATAAAATAAAACATATACGTATTCGCTGTGATTCCCGCTGTCCATAATATTCCATTTCCAGAAATAGGTAGACCCTATATCTCGCGTGTTACGGATTCCACGCCTTGGTTGGCTTAATCGTCAGATTCTTCCCAAATCTATGGTTTGCGTTGTATATTTGCTTCAGATACTCGTGATTTTCATAGATATCTCATGTGGCAATCTGCTAGATTTTGTCATTTTAATTAAATTAAATCTTATTTGAGCTAACATTTTTATTATTGCTCGTTTTGTCTATAAATCCCCGTGTGATCTAATGTTACTTGTTATGTAAGGCACAGCAGAAATGGTTAACATTACTTATTGTTCATCAAGCCCATTTATCCACCATACAGGTTAGCAACGAGACACATAGTCGCATTCATCTATACCAAGGTCTATCCAGCCTTGCTAACGCGCTTATAAAAGACAGTTTTCAACACACACGTATTATAAACAGCAAATTGCTAACCATGTCTGTTCTGAATTTGCATTTAACTTTCATCATCAAATATAGCCTTCTTAAGGTTCGCGGTGAAGACGATGCAAGATCATTCTTTGATATTCAGCGTAAGGTAGAAGTGATTAAAGGAGAAGAAATATCGAACGACGAATGAAACTCAAGCGTCGAAAGAAATGATCAATGGCTATTAGTATTGTCTAATAATATATTGCTTACAGTACTGTAATCCGAAAATAGAATAGTCAGTTAGGGGTGTTTTGGTCAATTGAAAGGCATACTTAAATCAAATGCACCCGTTGGGTAACGACGTGACGGAGAGAGAGAGAGAGAGAGAGAGAGAGAGAGAGAGAGAGAGAGAGAGAGAGAGAGAGAGAGAGAGAGAGAGAGAGAGAGAGAGATGGACCATTCCGGTTTTAGCTATGCCCCGCCCATCTCTAGCTAAGCTCCACCCACATCTTGCTCGTGTTGGGATCGATCGATCTCTGAACACCCTGACTATCATTTTCAAAAAAACCACACAGGTAAGCTGTTGAATATTTTGAAACTAATTTGACAGGGTGCTGTTGCTCCCTAAGACAGAAACAGTGCCCAGTCAAATTAGTTTCAAAATATTCAACAACATGTTTATTAAATAGCAAAGAATTACAAAGACATACAATCCATACAACGTGTCGAACCATTTCAGATTTGGTGATGGTCTATATGGAACCCTTTGTGTCTTAATCTGTTGAATATTCTGAAACTAATTTGACTGTGCGCTGTTGCTGCCTAAGGCAGCAACAGCGCCCAGCCATATTTTGAAACTAATTTGACTGGGCGCTGTTGCTGCCTAAGGCAGCAACAGCACCCAGCCAAATTAGTTTCAAAATATTCAACAGCATGTGTACTAAATAGCAAAGAATTACAAAGACATCCAATTTATACAACATGTCAGACCATTTGAGATTTGATGACAGTCTATATGGAACCCTTTGTGATGTAATGATTGTGACATCATCATACACTCGCTGAGCTGATTATGATGTCATACGAGGTCAGCTGATGGATGGATACTTTGGAAAGGTGAATTAACGATGTACTAATCCTTGTGATATACCTTAGCTATTGTAATCATCCTGTCCATTAAATCTGATAATCAGGTCTCTTCTTTCTCAAACAATCCAACCAAATTGTGATATTTGTCTGAGTTTGTGCAGAGGAACTCGATTAGACATGCGATGCAATGGACTGATCACATTTGTGGCTCAACTATCCTACGTCATAATCAAATATGTGACTTGTTAGCTGACAATCAAAATGCTACAGGTCCATCCAGGCTGTCTTCTCAATACTCCTCCGTCTATGGTCACACCTTTGGCTAAACGTGTCTGATTGATTGCAGCACTAAAAGGTTTTGTATACCGTGAAACGCCACATTCATATAGATCATTCCCTGACGCTGTTCTCAATGGGACTTTCTGGTTTTAGCTATGCCCCGCCCATCTCTAGCTAAGCTCGACCCACATCTTACTCGTGTTGGGATCGATCTCTGAACACCCTGACTATCAATTTCCAAAAAACACACAGGTAAGCTGTTGAATATTTTGAAACTAATTTGACTGGCAATATATATTTGTGACTTTTATAGCATTTATAAATCACTTTATAGTCAAATTAGTTTCAAAATATTCAACAACATGTTTATTAAATAGCAAAGAATTACAAAGACATACAATCCATACAACGTGTCGAACCATTTCAGATTTGGTGATGGTCTATATGGAACCCTTTGTGTCTTAATGATTATGATGTCATCATACACGCGCTGAGCTGATTATGACTTCATACAAGGTCAGATGATGGATGGATACTCTGGAAAGGTGAATTGGAGACCCATGTCAGATGTTTTGCCATTGGACGAGTGTCTGCTATTTATAAGCCTTTTTCATCATTTTAACCCAACTAAATTCTGACAAGTGATAACTTACGATTATGACCTAATTGCTATGTCATTTTAAAGTGACTTAAGTGTAAAAAGTATAATTGATTGATGGATTGGCTCATTTAATTCGCATATACTTACGGCTCCTGCACAACTGTCCTGTGATGGCAATGTGTATCTACACTATGTGCATGAATATACTTGTATCACATAATACTGATACATTTATATACTGAACCAAAAAAGTTTAGCAACACTGAGAATATTACTGTATAAATGTTATTTAACAAAAACAATAAATTGATTCAAATATATTATTTAATTGATAGGTCATTTTCCAATTTGAACAACAGTCTCTTGTTACTGTAATGCTAGCATCGCACCTTTAACACGGCATCATTCAACGGAAGGGTCCAATTTAAATAGTAACACTGAGCTGTCAATACCGGTTGTGACCTCCGCGCGCATTAACCACCGCCGTACATTGCTTTCTCATGCTTCGAATTAAGCACATGATGTCACAAAGAGGAATCGCATCCCATTCCTGGAGCAGTGCAGCTTCCAGCTCCCACACAAGATGTGGATGGTTCTCACGCACCATACGGCCAAGAATGTCCCACACGTGTTCGATTGGAGACAGGTCCGGTGGTCGCGCTGGCCAGTCCAACACCGGAACGTTGTTAGCCTCAAGGAAATCACTGGTGACCCTAGCTGAATGAACACGGGCGTTGTCTTGCTGGAACATAAAGTCTGCATGATGCTGCATAAAAGAGATGACAACAGGGGCGACAACTTCTTCACAGTAACGTTGAGGCGTTAAATTTCCGCGAATCACAATAAGATCTGTTTTGCCATTTTCATGGATTCCAGCCCACACCATGACACTGCCACCACCGAATCTGTCGTGCTGAATGATGTTGGCTGCATCATACCATTCTCATAAACGTTGCCTACCATCCGCCACATCCACACAAAACCTCGACTCATCACTGAACAAAACGTGGCTCCATTGTTGAGCACGCCATCACTGATGAGTT
This sequence comes from Chaetoderma sp. LZ-2023a, assembly GCA_034401795.1. Lineage (NCBI taxonomy): Eukaryota > Metazoa > Mollusca > Caudofoveata > Chaetodermatida > Chaetodermatidae > Chaetoderma > Chaetoderma sp. LZ-2023a. The sequence goes on from CM067359.1 coordinate 158,517,534, forward strand.
CTTGCCCATGCAAACCGATTCTCGATGTGACGCTCTGTAAGCGGAACAGCAACAATTGGACGACGGGCTTGCAGTCCAGCATCATGGAGTCTGTTTCGCGCAGTGTGTGCATGCACTGTAGTGCCGGTAGCGGTGTGCAAATTATGGGACAGCTGCAGCGCAGTCTCAAACCTGTGACGTCGTGATGATGTCACTAAGTAGAGGTCTTCTCGTGGTGTTGTTGCTCTCGGTCTGCCAGATCCTGGTCGGTCATTAACATGTCCAGTTTCCTGCTCACGGTAGCGGAGATGGGAAATGGTTGGGGCATGAACATTAAAATGTCGAGCAACAGCGCGAACGCTCTGCCCAGCAGCGAGTCTTCCCATTGCTTCATGTCGCTGATTTTCGGGTAGCCCTGGGTGGCGGCCCCTGTTCGGTAGGGTAAACTTTTAAGCATTTTCTGTTAACGTTCGTTATCTGCTTTTGCAATATGGTGAATTTTTGCCTTCGCTACCCGCCGATGTGGGCCAGTGCATGAAAAAGGCATTTTCACATGCAGTAAGCGTGCGGCCGAGAAATGCAAGAAATGATTTGCATTTCTTCATGCTCAGCGAGACATTACATTGACGAAACATACCTGCAAATTTGGTTATAAATGGACGCATAGTTTTAATACAACAAACCAAACTTCACTGTTGCTAAACTTTTTTGGCTCAGTATATATTATATTTATATTAAAGTAATCAAACATACCAGATAAGGCTTAGTTTTTGAGCTAATAATAATCATTATCTCAAAAATATCACCCTCTTGGATTCCTTAATACTGTGCTATCTATATGAGCATAAGCCCCCGCCCCACCCCACCCACCCGTACCAACTCGTACGGTCGTGATACACATGTTTAGCCATGTCAAGCACTTTGAGTTGTAACCATAAACGAAGATGTCACCATCCACACGTAAACTAAATCAAACATTTGATCGCCTCCTTTGAATAGCCCGGGCCAAATGTACCTCTGACACCCACACGCCAATATGGCTAAGTAATAGGCTACGAAATCATAATTTAAATTATTTATTCTATACACACTAGCTGTTGAATAGTTTGTTATTAATTTGACGTAATTGTGTTGCTACTTCATCTGTCTATTCATCCAGCATATGTCCATCGTATTCTTCAAGCGAGTCCTTAAGAACTGCTGGGCAGGAAGGATCCATAAGGTCAGATCCATGGTTGGTCCAGAAAAGCTGCTTGATCAATTTTATTGGTGGCCATCTTGGATTTGGCACTATTTTAAAAAGTACATTTAAAGACCGGTGAAACTGCTTGACATGAAACTCAAGAAACCTCACGGTCTTCATCTAAGGCAAGAGCTGAACAAACCTTGCTCACATGTTCAACATGATTGGTAGATTTGTTTTGGATAACCTAGTTTTCACAAAAAAAAACCTTTCCTCTGAATCCCGCTGATTGCAAATATAATTAGGAACTAAGGTCGAATTAAATATTTTCAAGGCAAACTATGCAGGTCCACCATGCAAACACATGCACGAATGCACGCACATTCATCGTGTGCACATGACACAACAACCCGCCCGCCCGCTCGCTCACATTGTGAATTGGGAATAGGTTCAACTGACCAAAAGTTCTTCGAGTAACATTGCTCGAACATTTATACGTAATCATAAGAAACTCAGAATGCAGGAAATCGAGTCATGAGCCTGCACCTTTCACTGTTTCTTCTCGTGGTGGTTAGGTGGGTGGGTATCCCCGAACACCCTTCTATGAGAGGCGGTGGGGTGGGGAGGGGGGGGGGTGCTGGTTACACCCATTTCATATCTTCGTCCAGGCAATGCCATCCAGTATGCCCTTTTGTGGAACCTGTCCATGCTTTTCCACTGACCTTCTTATGTGTTGCTAAATTTAAAATATGAACTTTTAGGTAGTGTTTCCGAAGTCTAGCCATGGCAACGCCATGCTACTGGGTCGGTACTGCGCCAATACCGGACTAATCAAGCCAGTATTGGCCCATTTCCGGACCAGTAGTCTGGGGTACTGACTTTACCTATGGAACACGACAAACAGATGTTTCAGGGTCGCTGTCCCAGAACAACATCTAAATTAACCGTTTAAAACAAAACACCAAAATCATATACGATTTTGTAAATATTCTGATGAGTATTTTAGTACAGGCTCTCTAAATGAGCTATGTATCTCATTGATAAATTTACTAACCCAGTCTTCTATTTATGAATCATGACCATTTTAGGCTCATCATGTAGGTTTACTGCACCGCGAATGAGTTTCACTAAACCAATATGTTTTCACGGATTTTTTTTGTTCTAATTTTAATAATTTTTAAGTCAATTTGATAAAATTCAAACACCTTTAACCCTTTAATGACTAAATTTGGTCAATAAAATAAAGCTATTTCTTATTGAATGTCCATTTGCAGGCCAAGGGAAGATTATTATTGAAAATATACCAATGGAATGGGTGGCTCGGTTATCGAGCCAGTCATTTCAGCGGTAAATTTCCAAAAATACTCTTCTCTTGGCCTGCAAATGAACATTCCTCAAGATCACTGCAGAGGCCAGTTTTGGCCGCCTTCGTCGTGAAAGGGTTAAAGGTATTAACCCCTTGATCACTGAAGTCCCAGCATCTAAATTTCACTGTCGCTATGAAGCTAAACTGATACATATATTGAAACTTTTTTGTTTCCCACTCAAATTAGTTTCAAAATATACAACATAATATATATTAAATTGCAAATAAAGTCTTTTAGAGTTCGATCCCTTTTTGTTCACACTGCATCAATTTGAGCATTCCAATCCCCTGCCAGAATAAATCCATGTGACTGGTATTTCTGTAGGATGACATGTAGTTCATCTAAAACATCATTATATCTATCATCAGCTTCCAAAGACCCTCTTGAAGGCACATACGCTGAGATGAGCAATAATGTGCATTCATTTGTTCTCTTTTCCGCCACTTGAACTATGTCGCTTCCATCAGGGAGTGGTGTAATCAGATGGTCAATTTCCTTGTTCCACATTGTAGCAGTTCCCCTATGCCCCATCCGGTCTTTGTGTGGGAGGGATAGGATTATCATCATCTACAGGTTTAACTGCTGCATAGTTATCATCATACAACGATGTCAGCTTGTATTTTTTTTTAATTATATAACCAATGTTCTTGCAGAAAAATGATATGATAACGCTTTAGTAGATGGATTAGTGCCTCTGAATTTCTTTTAGCACTTTGACAGTTATAAGTCAAACTGGAAACGTGGGGTGATGTTCTCGCATATAGTGTATTGGATGAACGTTTGAATAGCTGGAATATGTTGGCAACTGCATCATGGCAGATGGTATAGCAAGCACCTGTGTAAATTGCTCAACTGTTGTTCAATTATTCTGAAACGATGGTCGGTTTGTTGTTGAGGCTGGGAAATTTGTATTTGTGCTATATTCTGCTCAACGCTATGGAGTCTGTCCTCCAGGAGCTTCTGTTGCAAATCATGTTGGACATCTGACTGAGATCCATGCACATGTTGTAGATATGGGATCGTCTGGTGGGAAGTCATGACCCCGCTGGATACCTTATATGTACGAGTAAGTCCTAAATGAAATTCATCTTTGAAAATACCAGGTGAGCTAATGAACTGAGTTATCATCTTATTATTTAGTTATATATTATGCCGCTGTACTGGTTGACTTTACACCAGTGCTGCTGATGATGGTTTCGATGAAACCATATCGAAACTGAAGTGAAACTGAGGACAGTTTATTCATCAATGTAGAATTAAATGAAATAGGACCGGCGGGTCTGAGTTGGTGGTATCTGTCAATAGTTGAAGATAAAAGTTGTTGCTGCGGGATCAGCACACACTTTTATAGTATTCAGCAGTTGTTTCGGCCAGTAGTGTAGAAAATAATAGAGTGAAAAGAATCGATGGAATCGTACGTGACAGACTGACATTAGTTGATAAGGGTAGGCATTTCGACTCCCTTACGAAAGTACAACAACACCAGCTGGCAATGAGATCATACAGCTCATGTGCTTATTAACGGTCGTATCCTATAGGCTTATTCATGATAGGCAATGGACAGGACAGAGACATTGTAGCGTCCTGTAGGAATTAATAACACAATCGAAATTTGTATATCAACTATATGTCAATCATAGAAAGGCATGCTACAACAACACATTCCATAATGTTGTTAGTTAGCTGACAGATCACATCAAATCAGAACCAGCCAACATCGCTTTGACCCTGTTTTAGTAGTATATCCACAGAAGAGAAGCCCAGAGTTTGATTAGTCAGGATGACGTCATAATGAATGAGTATCGATCAAACTCTGTGGCAGAGAAACAGGATGAACTTCGTTCAAAGTGAAAATCGAGAGATAGACGAACATGGATTGGTCAGGCCGACCAACAGGAATAGGTGAAAGCTTCTAGGAGGAAATAAGCAGATGTTGATTGGCGGACTGATTATCCAGACCAATCAAGCTGTGCTTATAACCTACCTAGAAGAATCATTGAAACAAAAGAATAGATATTACGATATGTATATAACTATATATCGTGATATCTATAGAACTGCGGATACACTGAGGTGTATAAATAAGGCACTTTTGCCATTGTAGAATTAATCTAACCACCATCGTGATTCCGTGGGCACAGTGCTGCTACGTAAGTTGTGATAGCATACTAGAAGTAGTCTAGGAGTAATCCGGTATTCAGAGCACCGTGCTGTCGTAAGAATTGAAATATTTATAAAAGTTATTATATCAGTAATTCTAAATCATCGAATGTATTCGCTTAAACGTAGTTGTACAGTTAGATAAGCAAAATAAAATCATCGTCTTGATTAACAAGATACAAGTTTGGGTTGTGTGTCTATAGTGAACTCTGAAGCGCAGAGAAACACTGCGCCGAAGCTAGGATCTTCTGAGAAACCAACAGGCCCGATTATCAATATAAATATCGTCACCCCACGGTGACGAGGCGAGTCGATAGTCATCTTCCACTGTGTCTGCAATAGGAGATTGTCGCAGCAACCATACCTCATATTCTTATTGTAGAGATAGTGGAAATCGTAGGAACACCAGAAGACATAAAATCTTCAATGTGTTACATTCTCCGAGTGTGTTCTTAAGTTATTCATTGATTGTGTATTGTGTAGTGTTAAAATCCTCATCCGAAGTAGTTGATTCGAGCTTTCAGTTTCCTTAATGCGATTTTAAATAGTTAGTACGTATGATTCTGTCCTTGCAATATCGCTTTCCTTATCGCTACATTGGGATTCTCTTTTTTAAGATAATCTTCCCATTTTTAAAATCTCTTTTCATCTTCTCTAAGTGTCTTTGCCATCTTGCCATGTAGGTGTTCTCCAACTACTGGCAGTTTTCCTGCTGTTTTCATTAATCTTTGTGATTGACTGCTTCCCATGTTGCTGTTGTTACACTCACTCTGTTTCTGTCTGACACTTCCATCCTCCAAGTAAATTATGCAGCTGAACTCGGAACCTTGTTGTGGAGGTTGATATTTTTCATGAAACAGGAGACTAGATTGAACACACTGCTGTTTGATTGCCCTCTGTGTTCCCTCTCGTGTTACAATCGCTTAGCCTACTGAGCTCCGCAACCCCTATGACTGACTTGACAAAGTTTATCCCTCACTTCTTGTGAGAACGGTTTTACATCCTAAAAATTGCCATGCGAATTAGTTTATCATTCTTGTATCCCTTCTCTGGTATAAGCAGGTTTTCTTGTTGGATGGTAAGTGACAGCTTTAGCTCCCAGTGCTGGTAAAGAGCGAAACAGAGCCTGGGTATCGTAAATTCAAACTTGTCGAGTATATCATTGAGTAGTTCAAGTTGGCCAGCATCAGGGAGCGTACTACACAAGCTATTATCCTCACTTTGAGTTCTCTTTGTCAGGTGCAGAATCTTCAGTATGTCGGATTCTTCATGAAGGTTGAACTCCAGTATGGACACAATATGCTTCATAATAGGATGCCTCACATGTTCACTGGCTCGGCATTGAACCATCAAATGACAAATGGACTAAGCTCTGCGCTTGATCTAAGCACAGCAGGCAAGTGTGGTCCACGTCTGCACCATTGTGACACGTTCTACCCGACTACAATTGTAATGTTCCGGTCAACATCCATGTTTTGACTAGCGCTCTGTAGACATCCTGCAGGCTGTTACTAATGGATTTTCTTACAGGACGTGGCTTGCTAAGAGTAATAGTTTTAGTGGATAATCTTAATAACGGGTAGAGTAGCACTTGTCCTTTGATGTACTCAAGCTAGTATCTACCTGCTGCTTTATTCACCATTCATTTCCAAGACGCCCTTTCCGGTGTTCATCATCATCATCATCATCATCATCATCATCATCATCATCATCATCATCATCATATTACGAAGCATAAGCCATTGGCATGTTATTGCCTCAGTGTGTTTGTTGTAGTATGGCTTGTTCAGTCTAATTCAAAAGATCTTTCCTTGAAGTCGATTTCTAGTTTGTTCTTGTGTGTGAGTGATTTGACTGTTGTTGCTTAGTTTAGTCTCGTCGAAACTGCTAGATTTAAGACTTTGACCCTGATCACTGATGTCAATATTCTATCTTTTACTGTGTCCATAACAAAGAAGCTGGTGCACATTTTCCAACAACTTACGACAGCAGCATCCGCCACCAAATTTGCTGAAAATGAAATCAGATCATCTTTTAATTTAATTTGAAAATTTAAAATTCTCACATCAGAGTGGAAAGGGTTAACACTAATTTGTGGAAATGCTGTGGTGCAGATGGGTGTTCCCCACATCAGCTGCGGTGTGCCGACTACACTCGTGGTTACACCCTGCTGCGCCTAGCATTTGGTCACTTGTTGACTTGCGGAGGCCGTAGATGGTCTTATTGCTATTGTTTCCATTTTCTGTGTTTATCGCTATCCGAGTCTCATTCTCTATGCTAGTGTCGCTTCATGCTACCACAAAATGCGGACATGAAAGAAAAGACCTATCTACCGATAATTGAAATCACTACAGGGCTTGCCGATACACAGGCTACTCCAAGGTCAGTCCACTGTATTGGAAGAGTTGCAGGATGACTTTGCGATGGGCTGGTATACATATGCCTGTTCAGTTGAATTCAAATGTTCTTTCTTTGAAAGTAGATATCTTGTTTGTTCTTGAATAATTCAACTGCTGCTGTTTCAACTATTGTAGCTGGCAGTGAATTCCAATGTGGTACTACTCTATTAGCTAAAAAGTGCTTGCGAATGTCTTTGTTGCTGCATTTTATGTTGAGCTTGAACCTATGACCTCTGGTCTATGTAATACGGAATGGTTAAAAAAGTAGTCGTTATCAATATTATATAGACCCCTGATAAGCTTAAATGTCTGAATTAAATATCTGAAACAGGCATATGTATACCAGCCCATCACAAAGTCATACCGCAACTCTTCCAATATAGTGGACTGATCTTAGAGTAGTGTGTGTATCGGCAAGAACATGCATGCTCTGTACCAATTTCAATTATCGGTAGATAGGTCTCTGCTATAGCCATAACTTTGCCTAGGCCAGTGGTAAACGTGCAGGATGCACAAGTACCAGTGAGATGTTATAACGTGAACAACTTCACTGTTCAACTATCAAAGGGAGAGGTTTGTCGGCACTTAGATCCAGTAACTGATGTGCAGATTCTATCAAAATCAGATGAGCACACCAGCACTACCACTAACGCCCTTCCTGAAGATTTCCACGCCTTCTAGGCATGCACCACAGAAAAACTAATTCCAGGACAAGTTATAAGAGTAAAAAACTTGCTGGTCAGGAACAAACACACCTTTTCCTCCAGTGATTTTGATTTAGGCGAGATGCACCTAGTCCGCCACAGTATTGACACTGGTGATCATAGCCCTGTTAGACAACCTGTCCGATGCCTTCCCATGCACAAAGAGGCTGAAGCAAGCAAGTTGGAGACATGCTTGCTACAGGGATAATAGAGCCTTCTGTGTTGCCCTGGGAAAGTCCTATAGTACTTGCCACCGAGAAATATGGATCACTACGCTTCTACGTTGACTATAGATGCCTGAACACCCTGTGCAAGAAAGACGCCTATCCATCACCATGCATTGACTAAGACCTGGACTCCCTTGCGGGCGCTCAGTGGTTTTCCATGCTCCACTTAGCGAGTGGAAACGGCCAAGTGGCCATGGAGGCGTCTGACAAATAGAAGACAGCCTTTTGCTGTTTCACTTTCGCAAATTACCATTTGGCCTGTCTAATGCTCCTAGCACCTTCGAAAGGCTAATGGAATGCGTTCTGATGCAACTCAAATGGCAACTCTGTCTATGTTACTTAGATGATGCCATAGTCTTTGGAAGGAGTTTTGAAGAAGCACCGCAAAACCTACAGCTGGTACTGGATAGATTTGCCACTGTGGATCTCAAACTCAAGCCTGGTAAATGTCATCTGTTCAAAGAAAGTGTAAACTTTCTGGGACATGTTATCAATGCCTGAGAAAATCAATGCAGTACAACATTGGCAAACGCCAAAGAACCTGACAGAACCTAGAGGTGTTGCCGGTCTATGCTGGTACTATCGGCATTACCTAGAGCACTTCTCTGATACTGCACATCCATTGCATCAGCTTACTGAGAAAGATACACCTTTGGAGTGGACAGAAGCACCAGAAAATGCATTCCAGATGCATAAGGAACGCCTAACGGGCGCTCCTATTCTTGCCTATCCTGATCCCCACTCTCAGTTTAGACGCTTCTGACTTCGGCATAGGCATAGTGTATCTCAGGTACAAGATGGGCATAAACGTTTGATCGCCTATGGCTCACGAATTTTGTTCTCCACTGAACGTAATTACGCCGCCACCAAGAAAGAACTTTTAGCAGCAGTGTTCTTTACCAAACAGTGCAAACACTTCTTGTACGGTAGAGAGTTTAAGCTACGCAATGACCATGCTTCTCTGAAATGGCTGAATGAAAAGAAAAATCCAGAAGGCTAGATAGCACGATAGCAGGAAGCACTGCAAAGTTACCAATTTACTGTTCATCACAGCCCTTGGTGCCAACATGGTAACGTCGATGCCTGCTGAGAACATAACGCCAGTAACTGTTAGCCACTTTGAGGCTCAGTCTGTAGCTCGCCAGGTAGAGTCGGGCCGTTCCGGTGTCACATGTCAACTCGCCGCGTTGCATGTGCACAACGAGTGATAATGCTGGTTAGCTTCCGGTCTCGGGGTTACGGATCCCGTACGACACTGACCTGTGGGTAACAAAGACCAGCTCCTTATACCGGTGGAACTCAATCATTCCAGTGGGGCCATGTGACCATCGTCGCGAACATTAAACACCACAGTCTCATCCCAAGAGTTTGTGTCACTGGTATGCCTGTCCATAACAATTTCGTGATCTATGGACTTACAATATTTGATTGGTGACCTAAAAATTAAGTCTATACAATAGTTTTACCTAAACAGACCATCAAGTATGCTAGATAAAAATGAGCATACGAAAATACAAGACATAGAGACAGCCTGATGAAATTTTAAATGCGGGACTCCCGGAGGTACCACACAGACTCGTAGGTCCACAGAGGTATCCCCACAAGGGAGGCTCCCATACACGAGATCACTAATTAACTTAATATAAGTTATTATACCTCTAAGCTGGAAAGGAAAGAAAATGGCGAAAAAGTTATGTGCCTCGTATGGGCACTACTCCTAATGCTATTTCTGGGTGAGAAGTAGTAGCCTCGCATGGACCGTCGTCACTGAATCCTTCATCGCAGGAAAATGCTGCCACCGCTTAAAGCGGGAGAAGAGTATTGGCCAAAAAGGGCCTACTCTAATATTCAACCAAAATGCTATAAAGAAAAGACCATAGCTAGTGAATTTAAGATTATAATATTGCGTGCTGTTTTACGTGAAGACGGGATGAGCGATTCCCGAAGGATTTCCCACGCTACCGTCTAATGTAGTTTTAAGTATGCTGAATTAGTAGGTGCCGCTTTTATTTATGCGGGCCTTCTTCTATGTCTAATCTAACATTTAGTTTTTAGTGACAAGAACTAATTTAGGCCGCAAATGGCGGGTGCCCTACCTAACCTTTAGATACGGCTGTCATTGAGAACGGGTGTCCTAATACATCAATACTGAAGACAGCGAGCATACATGTTATTTCACAAGACCTTCGAGCTGGGTGAGAATCCGGACATCCTGCTCCATAACCACATAAACCGTCACAGGACAGTGGTTACTTTTTACATAGGCAGTTTAGGCAACTGATCTATCATTACGGTAGGGGTAAGAGAGACGAATACCCACCATGAATGTCCTCCCCGTGAGGGCATGGCAGATCCTAACATCATGCCCAGACATTCTTACAGAATTCGGTGGGGATGCGTATCTCGCCCGTCACCAGGTCCTATGGAGCTAACTTTTTAACCTGATGTTAGGTTTAAATGCAAGTTGCCCAGTTATGCACTGTGGTGCAGGGGAGACTTCCTTAAAGATGAAAAAGAAAATAATAATTAAAATATGTTTTCGCAGTGCTTCCTACATTGGCAAAGATAACTAACTACTAAGTATCCGAAGATACACGGGAAATGTATGTGACACCACACCCTGCCCATCACCGCTCAGAAACCCCAATAGTTTCCCAGGGTCGGATCAGTCCATGGTGTGGGTAGGGACATCCAAACAATTGAGAAGCCATAAGGCTTGGTGGAACATGAAGAGAGACAATAACTTATAAATATGAGGCCCAATAGGTATGTTGGCCAATTTTACACAACCTTGCCGGAGTCTCTTGACGAAGAAATTGTCTCTAATCATATTAAACCTATCCTATCGAGCTGAATAGGAAGGATTTTTAGTCGGTAGCATGCCAGGCTAAACAGAGTTATAGCATGGACAGCGACCTTGAAAAATTGTCGGTGGCGGGAGAACGTGATGTATATATAATGTTGCTGTATAGTGTTTCCTACGTGCACTGCATTCCTATATTTTCTAAACAAAACATATGAATGAATGGCTACTCGCCATATATAAGACTAACCGGTACAAATAATACAATGTGAAATGATTAGGATAATATATATACAATGTATATAGTACAGGTTGGAAGACCTACTATGCTGCTGTTAGTAAAAACACCTTACAGTAAAATAAGAACAACTACAAACAGATAAAGAAATTATATATAGTGGTCCTAAGACCGTTATGGTTCCTTTTAGTCATCGGGACCGTTTACATAAATAAAGTATAATTAATACAAATGTAACTAACGGAATAATTAAGATGTTAAGTATAGTTACTTATAGTTACTAGAATACTCGGTAGCCATTCTTAATGATGGGCTATCGTGTTACTGAAATTGATACATCCCTTGGTGTGATGTGAGTTGACGCATTCTATAAAGCTGGAAAGTTCCCGCATGCGGTTCCTGCAAACAGAATTCCGGCATGCAGTCCAGGATGGGAGCGGATCAAACTCAGGAAGGTAATCACAATATAGGAATGTCTAATGAGCAGTCAGTAAGTGATACAATAACATTACTGCTAGAAAGAAAGTTCCTGTACACTGATGGTATGGATGGAAGTTAAGAACAACCCATTCATGAGCGGGGGTTGTTGAATACGGATGAAGATACATAACTATGCTTACGGTGCTGGGTACGTCAGTTAGCTCGAAAGACGTACCGGGCAAAGTTTACTTGCTGCGGTCAAAAAGTTAAAATAAATCTGCACGACATCAGTGCTAGGGATGGTTGAATAACCACTTTTTGGCATGGCCGGCAGATCCATCGAGTTATCCACCAAAGAACATTGCTGCCTCTACATCTGTAGAATCACATATCTAGGCCGGGAAAGGCCTCACCGCAAGTTTGTGTTCCGAGTTAGTTCTTGATTTATACATGGACAATAGTATCAAAAGTTCCAAAAATGCTCCTGAATAATCGGGAGATCCAAAATTGCTTTAGGTGTGGTGGGTTGGGTTGCTGCTGCCGGCTACGGGAGAGAAACTTCCCGAGACAGAGGTAATATGCTTAATGCCTGTCTCGCTGATAGTAGCTGCATTCAGTCCAACCTGTTCGGCCCCTGGCCGAGGATGCTCTCGAGTTCTGGATTTCATCTCCTTTTATACTACTCGTGACGTCATAGGTGTAGGCTTCAACCAATCATCGGTCGAGCAATAGCCAATCGGCGTGTAGCTAATAATGACGCAGTCGAATGTTCTAGAACATTCTAGAATTTATGCGTGCACGTGGTTACGATGGCACGGCAATATTTTGAAGATAATCAAAGGGGTTTTCCGTGAATAACTCAGCCATTTCTTAACCGATTTTGAAATGGTTTACAGATTCGGAAAGCCCGTCGAACAGGTCTTCTGTCGACTTGGTGTTCCACAGTGATCGGGGAAACAATTTCGAAAGCCATCTCTTTCAAGAGATGTGTAAACTCTTGCGCATCAAGAAAACCGTACCACACCATTTCACCCATGTAGTGATGGCATGGTCGAGCGCTTTAATTGAACGCTGGCCGCTATGCTCTGTGAGGAAGATGACGCCAATCAGCATGATTTTGACATCGCCTTCCTTGCGCTATGATGGCCTACCGAACCTCTGTACATTGTAGTACAGGTTTTACTCCTGCCTACGCCACGTTCGGTAGAGAGCTGTCACTGCCAGCGGACGTCGCATTGCCAAGATTAACCCATGAGCTGAATAGTCCATCATTGTATGTAGAACTTCTGCATACTCGCCTATGGGGGGGGGGGGCTATCAAACGATCAGAAACTAATTACAAGTCGTACACCGACGCCAGAAATCGTGGCATGACGGATAGGTTCACGGCAAACCTTATCAGTCTGGTGACAGAGTGTGGGTACAAGACCACAGCCGCACCATGGGCCTGGCTCCAAAACTCCAATACAAATAGAAGGGGCCATAGCATGTTACACAGTGTCTAACGGATGTTACCTATGCTCATACCGATCTGGCTGGTAGTGCACACGTTCTCCACTTTGACAAATTGAAACCGTATCATCGAGAATGGGAAGAATCTACTTACATAGATGATTCCATGCATAGTATGACCACCCAGGCCGACACAGCAGATCGAGCAACTATGCCACCTGTCAGTCCTGATGACTAAAGTGTATTCCATATCAATGCCCCAGCAAGGAATATGACGCCACCTAGCGCCAGTAATCGCCTAGCTATGGAACCCAACGCCACCACGACAACTGACAATGAAGTTTCTGAAGATACAAGTCCTGCATAGGCTTACACACCACGAGAAACTCAGACAGATGAAACGCCTGTCTTACGGCATAACCCAAGTCGTCAGAGAATAGAGCCTGCTCGTTACGCTCACTTCCTTAATAGGATTGAGCCCATAACATTGTTATTACGGGCTGACGCACTAAACGCCAGTAACATTGACTAAAAACCAGTAATGTTATCTCGCCAGCTATACTGGTGGGAACAGCGTGAAAGGGGCTCTACAATATAAACACCGCAAGATGAAGAGACATGGCGTTATAGCCGACAAGTTTGTTACCATACACGCACTCTCAAAACAAAGACAGTACGCTATATGCAACAAGCAGCTTAGAAGCTTTAACTATCTAGGTCTAATAAAAAGACATTGGTGACGATAAATCTAGTAAAATGACGCACATAATCGTAACAATGCATGGAATTATGTTTTGCGATTGAAGGCGTCTTACTACGTCTGCCATGGGCTGACGCACCAGGCCTAGTATTTGTGATGATTGGCCGTGGTGGTAGCATGGTCGTCTGGTAATAAAGCAGATAGTAAATAAGATAGTGTCATGGCTCAAATACACCTCGGTGTAAGCGGCCAATAAAACCAACTCAACAACACCAGCCTTGCCACTAGCTCACCAAGTGTCTTCACGTCGCGGTTGCTCTAAGTCTCTAAAAATGTCACAAGCGGCAAAACCGTATTCCGAAATCGTGAAAGCAGGCAGTAAAATCTTGAGGCAGATGGAGAAGAAAACTTGCCACTACTGCCAGGGGACTTTCAGTCAAGCCTTTGATATGCATAGGCATATCCAGCGCATTCATCCTAATGCCCGCTGGGAATACATGCTGTGTCCACTGCATCGTCACCATTTTGATGTAACCAAACAGCATTTACTCAGTTCTCACCAGGATTCAGTGGAGCTAAAAGGTCCGCTAGCTACCCTAAGGCAGGTGTGTATAGGCCCGGCGTCGAGTTCGACGTCTCTAAAATGTTTCCATGTTTTATATACCAAGCACCATTAGTACAAACTTATATTGTAGCGTATTGCTTCGGAAAGCATCTCTTTCAAACTAACCTGCCTTTAAATTCCACTTTAAAAAAAGTAAAGTGCGAAAAACTGTAAAAAGTTATGTAAATTACAGATTTCGACAACTTAAAGTTTGCGTGGCGCATTAAAAGATTTGAGGAAAACTAAATTCTCTCTTTTTCTTCTTTCGATTGTTCACTGCACGGAGTGCAGGAGCTGAGAAGGGGATACTGTAGAAAGAATTTGCTGCGTTTGCCTGATTGTCCATGAAATCATCTGAGATGCGTCACGAACGACAGAAATATGCTACTCTGTAAGCTATCCGAGTAATCATTTCGACTCTTAAGCCAACTACAGGCAACCAGATTGGTGGACTTGTGTAATAACTTTAATTATGGCGAGTTACGCTAGCGACCACTAGAAAGCTAATTTATATGAAGTGATTACGTTGAATTTGTGTAAACCATTACTGGGTGCATAAATTCTGATATCCAGGGATACAAGTTAAAGTAATCCTGCTTCAAAACAAAGCGTTATTAGACACAAACTTTCCCCGAAACGATCAGCATTCTATATGAAAATGCTGCATTGTTTTGGAAACAGCAAGCCTAGCCAAGCCAAGGACTCGGTTCTGGGACTAGGAGTAGGCTCAGAATTGATGCTTTAGAGCATGCGCAACTACTTTCAACCAATGAACAAATAGGTAAGTCGTATACTGGAGACTAACACACATGCACAAGATAAGCCATGATGTCACCAGCCCTTTATAAGGAGCTTCAGCCGCTAAAATCATCAGTTCGTTCATACAGCTCACACTGACTCACAGCACGCTCTCCGTACTGGTGGAATAGGCCCAATAGTGCACGAACAACGTACTATAGGCCAAGTGCCGGATTGTACTATTCAGTACATTCTTGTGCGATTAACCGCTCGGACTCTGACCATTTCTGTGATGCCAGGCGTTCCTGATGCCAGCTATCAGACTTGGTTAGCATCCCCTAGCGGGTTCTACCAGTTCCTTACGCATCTGTGTGGACATAGTCTATTTCCTGTGGCGCATTGACACCCCTTTGTGCCAGTTATGGACTTAGTCTATTTTCCAAACACCTGCAACAAGCCTGTAAAACCAAGTGTTTGTGTATTGACACAGACCACCCACACTACGGCGACACTGGCCTAAACGCTTGCACATTACGCACAAACTCTGAATTTCACAGTGTTTGAGCATGAGTACTAATAGCAGTGCTCTTAGACGAAGCTTCAACACTTCGCCAGCAATGCCAAAGTAGCGGTTTGTCATGAAAAGTGAAAGTGCAGCTTTGGGAAGCAGGAGGACTACACGTGCAGCCTTATCTTAAACTGAACACTGTTACACTGTTACAATGCTGGTCATTTACGCAACGCATGCCGTGGTACCTGTCAAGCCACTGCACTTTCTGTTTCTGTTTTCACAACCCAAGACGCTGCACCGTCAAGTCACAGCGGGTCTACATAACATATATGCTTAATGCTATCTGCAGGACGTCAAATCCGTTGAGATGAGCATATCAACCAGGGGAACAATTTCCTGAGGTATGGATGGATACCAGGATGCTATTCTCCTGAAGAACTGTGTATTACTATTGCTGGAGTTTCAATTGTTACTGTATTATTATGAATCTGTATACACTCTGCACGTGTAGTGAGAAAGGCACCCAGCCCAGGTTGCACCCATAGTGGTGATTCCCGTATGAGAGACCAAAGGGTGAAAAGTGACATCGGGGGTAACGATCAGATACGGTTGTGACGCATCTCCTGTCTCATGTCCCACTTGGAGAGGAAGGTCGAGGGGCAGGCCAAGCAGATGCAGCAGCTCGGGGAGCTGATGGCGCAGCTGCAGACACACCATACCATCTTGAGTGAGTGTCTGCTTGATATGGAGGTACACGACGGCCTGCTTCCCGGTGCCTCAGCACAGCCCTCTGCGGCCGACAATGACAGTCGGCGGCTAGCCCAGTCTTTGTCGTGCGCGTTTGCTACAATATTGTGACTGTCTATTTATTGTAGGGGTCCACCGATTATAGACTTAGCCTTTGATGGACTACCCATTCTGACTTTGTACATATATACTCCCGTCTCATATTCTCGCGGGATCCATATTCTCCCGGCAATATGATATTTTGCTATAAATAATAACCCACGCTCCCTACTGTCTGTTTCCCATGGCGATGCTTGTAAGCAGGAAGTCAAAGATGTTTGCAAATAACTTTTTTCCCAAAATGCCCCTCTTATTAGTGAGTAAAATAGAAAGCTACAATGTACAAAGAAACGTCGATACTATAATATATGCGCATATACCCTACTTTCAAAACTCATCACTAACTCACAAAAAAACCTTCTAGCAGACTGAAACACATCGTCTTCTAATTTATTTATGTTAGCGACATCATTAAGTTCCGCGATCGGCGATTCCGCCACGCTGTTGGACAATTAAAGTGTATGGGGAAAATAAGGGTCGCCATTTCTAATAAGCTCAGAAAGTCGCTACGTCATTGCACGTTATCATGTAATGATTGTAGGGGTTTCCCAATCACGCATCTTATAAACAAACAATGGCATGGCCTACTGCATACGGTATAAGAGAATCAAGATTTTGACCGATTTTCAAAAGAAGTCATAGCTTTTTGTAGAGGACTGTTAACCTGGAAAGCAGTCTTGATCAGTATTCTGTGTTTTGACTACACTGGTCCATCGTAGATAACGTTCTTTGTTTACCGCGAGAATATGGTCACCCTCTCTGAAATACGACCACCTACTCTGGCGCTTTTCCGAGGTGATGCAAAAACCTTATTTTACATATATGTAGATGAAAATGGGCAGTTAATCAAAGGCACAGCCTACGAATCGATGCCCCCCCCCCTCCCTAACATACAATACGAGACAGTGTACATGCCATAGGGGATGAGAATTGCTATGATGTATGATATATATATATATATATATATATATATATATATATATATATATATATATATATATATATATATATATATATATATATATATATATGTGTGTGTGTGTGTGTGTATGTATGTATATATACATATATATATATATATATATATATATATATATATATATATATATATATATATATATTATATATATATATATATATATATATATATATATATATATATATATATATATATATATATATATATATATATATATATATATATATATATATATATATATATATGACGCACGGCAATTGAAACATATGGGTGAAAATTCATCTGGGGACAAATTAATGTCTCAGAACGATTGACCTTCAGCTGTAACAGAAAATAAAGGAGGAAATGTCCATGTTACTCAAGTGTTACATTCTCTGAATAATAAGCAAACATTTGGCATCTTTGCTGGTCAATTGACGAGTTTCTTTTTATGTGACAGGTGAAATGATACATGTCCCTCATGACAAATCGCCTGCCCCAATGATGTGGTTTCACCATTTGACTAGTGCATATTGCATTATTTATCCCATCTTGGTTGCAAATAATGTTTTCTTTTTGCTGTATATACTCGGCGCAAGTTGCCATGGCCAAATAAAATTCATGATGCCACTAATCTTTGTGTATGAGAGGTTAAAAGTATGAGTCCCACCAACCCCTACTCAATTCCTTTATGCGCAGTTCTGTCCGCTGACAGAATAGCCACCATCTGGCAATCAGGTTTTCCACGTGCCTTTTTCACAGCAAAGATATACTGAACCAGTTGGCGATAGACAGGGTAAGTAACCATGCAGTGTTTTCTTTCAAACAGTGTATATTCAGTCATGCCTCCTAGCGTATGTTTTAGACCTCATCTCCGTTACTGTGATAAGTCATATAATACCTGGGTGTTTTTCCCAGATAAATGTTTTACAACTGTTGACCCTTCAAGATACCTACCCAAAACATAACTTACATCATGGCGGCTAACAACGGATTTTTTATTTATGCAAAACAAAACCTGAAAATCTCAACTCCGTTACCATCAACTCCGTTACTCACATAACAGTAACTGAGTTGATGCTCTGGTAACGGAGTTGATTTTTCATACTGTACCATGGAATGGATAGATTACTAGAGATTTTAATGACTGTACATTGCATATGAATGAGCATTAGTACATGCGTGTACTAATATTTTCAGTAAGAAAACTCTAGGAGAGGTTGGACGCTGATCGAGAGAGGAGGCGTAGTCTGATTGGCGAAAGGGGTAAAGTTATCAAGTACCAATAACACTAGAATAACATGGTTAAACCATGTTGCGCTAGTTTTATTGTTTTAATTTTGTGCTTAGCCGCCATTTTAGTTTGGATTTGACCAGCCCCATTATTTTGTAATATATTGTCCCACTTTGTGAGCACTTCTGATATGAAAGGCAGCTCTCGTGCAAGCATTCAGTATATAGCTGTCCTCTTTCCTGAACAGATGTATGTTAGTAGCTGCTAGGATTGAGAATTTGATTCTAATATAACTGCCATATATTTGGTTCTCTTCGGCAAATGAAACAAGCTAAGCATTTCGAAAGCAATTTGACTGGTTGTTCTTAGCGCCTAAAGAAGCACCATCCTTCAGTGAAATTGCTCACAAACATTCAACATGACTTAAAACTTGGACAGTATACTAATTTATTCCAATGTTATACAAGTTGTTGACATCCATAATGAATTATTCTAGCAAAGTGAATTGTCTAGAGATTACTCAATTTAGATTACTTATAATGTTAGAAACAACAATCTACAGTGCATGAATTATGCATAAAGTAATTCAGTGCATGGGCGTTTGCAACTTATGGCATTTTGCAAATCCAATCTAAAATGTCAGCTAAACATAATGTTATCTTGTACCAAAATCTAGTATGGCATAGTTCAAACATGTTGTAATAGTTTTATTGGTGCAGGATAACATTACGCGTAACTTTCTATTGGATCTCCATATGTGCCTGACCTTGCCATATTCTATTCATCCACAGATATGCAGCAGCCCAGAAAACTCTGAAAGAGCTTGAAAGGACTTTACTTAGTCCCACTAATAGCCCTTTAGATGCAGAAGTAAATGGTGATGTTCCAAATATCCCTGATCCAAACAAAGATACTGCATGTCCGAGTATCCAAAAACGTAGAGGTCGAAAATATGTACGTCGTGACAGAGCACGGGCCTATCGTCTCATTGAAAAACAGAAAGAAAATATTGCATCCTTAGACACATCTAGAGACAAATATAAGAAACAGTGGCAACGACAATGTTCCAGACAACCTTCAACTGGGCCAAATACACCACGAAAACAAGCAAAACAGTTGCTCGATGATAGACACAAGGTCAGGAGAACTCTCTCTTATCATTATGTCCTTATGGCTGAGCACAAGCAAAAATTCATAGAATTAAAGACTGTGAAAGACAAATAACTTATGTCGAAAATCATTGCCGGTAAAATCCTAAAAAAGTACAGACTTATTAAGATTGCAAATGAAAATTTTGAATTCTCTAGAAGACTGCAAAAGTCAAAAAAGATTCGAGGAAAATCACTAATATATCACAGAGCATCACAGAGAAACAACATAGTTGCCTCGGTCGCAAGGCAAGTTCACGCTTTCTTTGAAAAAGATAGTAACAGCCGGATAATGGCAGGCAACACGTACATGATTACGCGCAACAAACAGAAAAAACAGAAGCGACTGCTTTGTGAATCAATGAAAAATCTTCACGGTAAATTTGGTGCCGAAAGCAATGTGAAGATTTCATATTCAGTATTTCGAAAGTTGAGGCCATTTTGGGTGCCTACCCCATCTATGACTAATCGCGAAACATGTCTTTGTAAGCTTTGCGAAAATGGTTATTTAATGGTACAGAAACTCACACAAATTGGAGTGATTCCTCCCATTACAAAACTTAAAGACATGGCAAGTGCATTATGTTGTGATCACAAACAAAAGCTTTGTTACTACCGAGAATGTGGTCAGTGTAAGACAAAAGATAGTAAACAACATTTAACTGAAACTACTATAGAAATGCCAACCTCATGGTGGCGGTGGACACAAAAATCCGAGAATATAGAAAGTGGACAAACGGTTAAACGATGGGTGAAAGAAGTATGCCAAGGAACTGTAGGGGATCTGGTGACAAAATTAAATGATGAACTGTCAATTAAGATTTGCAAACACTTGTTCAATATCGGTCATCAGTATACAGCCAGAAAGCATCTGAAAGAAGCTTTACTCCCGAATGAAGCAATTTTGCACATTGATTTCCCTGAAAACTGGCAGTGTAAGTATAAAAAGGAAATACAAGCTGTTCACTTTGGGGCCTCGCATGCACAGGATACTCTTCACAATGCGGTGGCTAATATGTCCCAAAAGACTCTATTATTCAGTACAATATCTAATTCAAGAAGGCACGATGCTGTAGCTATTTGGTCATATATGGAACCTGTTCTCAAGGAACTCCGAAATAGAACCCCTGCCATCGATCGGCTCCACATTCAGAGTGACGGGCCAACCACTCAGTATCGGAACAAGGTGAACATGTTCTTGATGTCAACAAAGTCATTCGCACTGGGATTCAAATTAATCAGTTGGAACTTCTCTGAAGCCAGTCACGGGAATGGAACTCCTGATGGAATTGGAGCAATGGGGGGAAACGAGCAGGAAATGCTCTTGTCTCTCGTGGAGCTGATGTACCGGATGCTCAAGCATTGTACTCCAAACTTGGCATGCAAGATAGCTCGATCACACTGTTTTATGTTTCAGACAATGACATTCCTTCCCTGGAAGAGGATGCTGTGTTGTCCCATCTCAGACCAATACCCGCAACTATGAAATTGCACCAGTTGTTTAGTCGCAAGGTTGGGAAGCTTTCCCATAGAGACCTTCGCTGCCATTGTAATCATTTGTGCGTGTTACACACCCATAACTACACAGTTCTCAATGGTCAGTGACGGTGTAAGTTCTGCTCCAAAGGAGGCAATTTTGGCTAGTCGCAGCAGTGAGACACTACCTGTTCGATTCCAATTCGCTGGTGCCTGTGATACCAGACGACGATGATATGGTATATCAGTGGTGTGCAGTTATGTATGATAACAAGGTATATCCCGGAATCATAACTGCCTGTGAGGATGAACTTGAGGTTACGAAATGGTAAATGTTGGCACACACAAATTTGTATGGCCCACCCGCCCAGGTATTATATGGTACGACTATAGTAGGGTTTTGGGTGGAATTCCCAAACCCAACCGTGTGAGTATTCGGAGGGATGTATTCCAAATTGAACAATCTATCTGGAACACGATAAACAAAGGACTTACTTGGAAGATCATCCTAAGTAACAATGTTTCAGCCATATGATACACTCTTTGTCATTTTAATTTTATGCACTTTCATCAATGTTTGTTTCATGTGTTATGGAAATAAGAGCTGATGCTTACGTTGTGAGTGTTGGATTTGAACATACATTGAGAGTAGTCAATGTTACATGTTGGATGCACTATAGCATAGTAAGAAATTGTGTTGTTTTCACCGAAGACATTAGAATAAATGTTTGTTTCATGATTATAGTGTTTTGTCTGCTAGATGTTATTCTTAAATGACCCTTAGAGGAAACAGGTGTAAGAAACAGGTAAATGAAACAGGTATAGAAGAAATGTCACATATCAAAAAGGATTAAGCGCATCTGACCATGTTATAGGACCTGGCCAGCAAAGTCTTCAGCTCCGTTACCATCCACTCAACTCCATCACCCCAAACTCAACTCCGTTACCAGTATTTTTCCCAGATTTTCATGGTGAAAAATTTAAAGTTACAATAAAGTATACATTGGCCTTTGGAGCCACTCCTAGTCTGTTAGACATTATGCAAGAAATGAACACAACATTTCACCCATGTCTTTGCAATGTAATTTGGACTTCCTAAGAAAAGCCGTTTTTTGGGGAAATTTGTTATTCATTAGATATCGACACATATCTGTATAATAATGTAATTCTATACACTTTAGAATTCAACAAGGCTGACAATGCTTGTAATTAGGAATAATGGTTAATTGATTTTTCATATAATTCATAAAAACCATAATAAAATATACTGTTAACGGAGTTGGTGATATTGTGCAGGCACTATATTTGCAGCAATTCCTGAGGGAAACCAAAGATATTTCAGCTCTGCTTGATAGAAATCTAGAAAGAAGTAATACGACAAATTCATTTAGCCATACTCTTTGTTTTATATTCATATTTTGGTTTTCGCTAGTTTTGAATGCCAAAAATTGCCCATAGTTAAATTTTCACCCATATACATTTTATACCATATATAATGTCCTTATTTGGATGCTTTATACTTAACTATGCACATAGGTGCACATGCACACACAGGTACACACACATACACACCTATCCCAACATATGCGAATGCATACATACACACCAGTTCACTTTATACATGTACAAACAGTCATACATGTATACACACTCAG
Source organism: Chaetoderma sp. LZ-2023a (assembly GCA_034401795.1). Classification (NCBI taxonomy): domain Eukaryota; kingdom Metazoa; phylum Mollusca; class Caudofoveata; order Chaetodermatida; family Chaetodermatidae; genus Chaetoderma; species Chaetoderma sp. LZ-2023a. The sequence continues at coordinate 158,540,336 of CM067359.1, forward strand.
GCACGCATATACATGCACATGTGCATATAATAATACATCATTGCGGTATTCTATGTTGGTTTTAAATGATTTACTATTGGTATGGTACGGTGGGTGGGGTGGGGAGGGAAGGGGAAGGCTCATCACTGCAGATAGAGAATTTGTGTGAAATGTTATCACAGATTATGTTGGATTGTTATATTGGTGTATGCTGGTTCACCCGACATATCCGAATGTAGTAGTAGTAGTAGTAGTAGTAGTAGTAGTAGTAGTAGTAGTAGTAGTAGTAGTAGTGGCGGTGGTGGAGGTGCTAGTAGTAGTAGTAGTAGTAGTAGTAGTAGTAGTAGTAGTAGTAGTAGTAGTAGTAGTAGTAGTAGTAGTAGTAGTAGTAGTAGTAGTAGTAGTAGTAGTAGTAGTAGTGGCGGTGGTGGAGGTGCTAGTAGTAGTAGTAGTAGTAGTAGTAGTAGTAGTAGTAGTAGTAGCAGTAGTAGTAGTAGTAGTAGTAGTAGTAGTAGTAGTAGTAGTAGTAGTAGTAGTAGTAGTAGTAGTAGTAGTAGTAGTAGTAGTAGTAATGGCGGTGATTGCAGAGTGTGATTTGTCTCTTGTTATGTATTAAATATTATAAATTAACAGATAATCTATATCAATCAGATGCAAAAGATTGTATTGATTTAATAGCTGTCCAATATACATTCTCTGGCAATTTTTTTCAAGGATTTCTGATTTAGGATTTTTTCACGTATTTTTGTACTGGTGCTGTTCCATAGTTTTGTGGCTGCTATTGTGATTCGTCGTTTTCCTGTTTCTGTTCTCATAAATTGGGTGCGTCGATTATGTTTGGCCCTAGCGTTGTGTTCATGGATATCAGTGTTGAGTGTGAAGTTGCAGGCGATGGATTGTGGCAATGTTTTGTGGTGATAATCTTTAACAATGGTGTACATCTGTAGTTTGCCTATGACACTGACTTTTAACATTTTTTCGGATTTGAATATATTCTGTGCCCCTGCTGATTTTTACTCCTTTTTTGAAGGTTGTTAAGCTTTGCTAGATTGCTCTTGTGCGTGTTTGTCCAGATAGTGTTGCAGTAAGTGAGATGTGGGAGAACACGGGTGCAGTATAGTGTTTAAATAGTACTTGGTGTCATATATGGTTTTAGTCTTTGTATGACACCTATGGCCCCTTGCTACTTTTGCTGTTACTATCTCGATTTGTTTAGCCCAGGTCAGATGTTTGTCTATGTAGACTCCCCAAAATTTTGCAAATGTGGCTTCCTCAATTTCTATAGGTTTTTTTGGAGTGTCCTCTTTCTTTAATTTCAAATTTGTAAATGACATAATTTGTTTTGTCAACATTTAGTGATAATATGTTAATTGCAAACCAGTTGGTAATTTCTTCCATTTCCTTGTTTACTTTTTATATAAGGTATCCATATTGTCCTCACAGCAAAAGGCATTGGTATCGTCTGCGAACAGTATCAGTGACACGTGTTTGCAGCTATTGGGTAAGTCATTCATATATAAGAGGAACAGCAGGGGGCCAAGAATAGATCCCTGATGAACACCACATGTTAATTGCCTGATTGCCTGTTTTCAGAGCATACCTCATTATATTGTACACATTGAGTTCTTTCGCTTAGATAACTCTGAAACCAGGTGAGTGCACTGCCTCTTATACCATAATAGGCAGGTTTGTCTAATAAGATTTGATGATTAATGTGTCAACAGCTTTTGAAAGGTTAAAAAAGACGCCTACTATGCTTTGTTTCTTTTCTAGTGATTCAATAATTTTTTCAGTCATTTCGATTATTACATTCATTGTTTAGTGTTTTTCACGAAATCCATATTGTGAACTGTATAGAATTGACTTTTTGTCTAGGTAACTTATCAGCCGATTGTACATTAGGTGCTCCAGGAGTTTTGGAAAAGAGTGGAAGTATGGAGACTGGCCTGTAGTTTAAGAAATTAGTTGAATCCTTGGCTTTGTATATTGGTGTAACATGTGCTATTTTTTTTTTTTTTTTAAAGTGCCTTGTGTTAAAGAAAGATTTCAAATGTGGCTTAGTGGGTTGTGAATATCCACACCACAGTTTTTGTAAATACGCCACTTAAAGCCATCGACGCCAGCACTTGTTGATGGTTTAAATGTGTTTAGTACAGTGAAAATTTCTTCCTGTTAGTAGGATTACAAAAGAACGATGATTGATAGCTGCCTGCAAGGAAATCAGTACATTTTTTATTGGAATTTTCCTGGATTTTGTTCGAAAGTTGTGGTCCTATATTTACGGAATAATCATTGAATCCATTGGCAATTTCAAATTTATCTGTCATGACTTTGTTGTCACAAAGAAATTGTGTCTGTTGTGCCCTGTTGGTCTTATTAAGAAGCGATTTGATGATTTTCCATGTTTCCTTTATATCATATTTTGACTCTTCGAATTTACTCTGATAATATGTTTTCTTGGCTGTTTTGATGATTTGGTCTAATTTGTTTCTATATTTTTTTAATTGGATATCATTGTGTTTAGTTTGACACTTAACAAATGTTAAGTAAAGTTTGTGTTTCTTGTGGCAGGCAGCTATTAGTCTGTTCGTAAGTCATGGTTTAGTTGGATTGTGCTTATATCTTCTATTTTCTTTCATTGGGAAGCTTTGGTCAAAAATAGATGTGCATATGTCATGAAATTTGTTGTAGGCATGCTCACAAGACTGTATGTTTGTTATTGAGCTCCAGTCAGTCTCTGCCATGGAGCTTTTGAATTTTTTCAATGTTGACCTGGCAGTAATCTCAGCATTAAAATTTGTCCTGCTCAAATTTTTTTGATATGTTTGTTGTTTTTCTAGAAGAAGTATAGGTAAGTGGTCTGAGATATCATTTACGAAAATTCTGACTTGATTTTTTACTAATATTGTGGTTAGTGTTATTGAAGAATATGTTGTCAATGGCAGTTGCTGAAAATTCAGTTATTCTCGTTGGCTTGGCTATTGTCGGATAATAGAAGCAGGTATTTAGTAAATTCATAAACTCTTTTGTATGACAACATTTTTGTTGCTGCAGGTCAACGTTGAAATCACCCATCAGGTAGGCTATCTTGTTTTCTCCTTGGATAATATCGAGAATTTTGCTTAAAGATTCGATGAATTGTTTGTTATCACTGCTATGAGGCTTATAGATTGTACCAATACTTTTGTTTTTACCTTTTTGAATTGGAATTTCAATGAATATGGTCTCAATGTATTCTTTGATGGTAGAAAGATTTTGACGTTCGGAGAACTGGATGCTGTCTTCTACATGCCTACACCACCACCACCACCACCACCACCACCACCATCGTCCTTGTTAATTTGTTCAGTTCTGTGATTTACAACAAAGGTATAGTCTTGTTCTTGTTAACTAGGGTAGTAGGTGATTTTAGTTTTAGCCATGTCTCCGTAATTTCAATTATCCAAAACTCATGTGCACTCATGTCTACAAAATATTTAACTTCAGTGTTCTTGAGTATCGACCAGGTGTTTGCGTGCATGAGTGAGAGGGTAATGCTTTACTTGCTATTTATTATTTTTTCACTAAATGTACTTAGAAGTGTGTAGTTAGAGGTTTGTGGAGGTATATTTAGGTTAGTTCTAGCATCTTTTGGATTGATGTCTCTGTATGTGTCAGTGTTTAGTTTAAAGGGGGTTATGATGAGATCCTGTATATGCTCGGTCTAGTTGAATTCGACATGTGGATTCATGATTGCAAGTGTGTAGTCAGTGTCGTCATTAATGTGGGAAAATGGGAATAGTGATCTATTGCAGTTTATACACCACCAAGGTTGGTCATCTGATGCATGTTGAGAATAATCGGTAGAGGTTAGTTTAGAACATCTTAGGTGAACCCACATGCTACACAAATCACATAATAAGGCTTTTTGATTATTTTAAACAGTTTTCATGCAGGATGAGCAGGGGAATTAGTCATTCCAGTGGCAAATCCTTTAAAAAACAATCCCTCCCGGTCCACGAATAAAAATATTAAATGGGAAGATTTAGATTTTCAAGACAGATTTAGGGGTTAAAGGGTTAAATGAAGATGAAAGCAAGCCAGCTAATGCTTGCAGGTGTAGTTCGGATCGACCGGGCGGGTACCGGCCGTACCAGCCAAGCTGGGTATGCGCCGCCCATCCTGGATTCGTTCCCTGAACACGCCCCCCCCCCCCCTGGGTAGAGCCATGAGCGTATATAAGCCTATGGGAGAGATCGCGTTATAAAAACGACTGAGTTCGTTAAAACGCATAGTGCGCATGCGCACGCTTAGATGCTATTTTTGACAGAGCACGTAGTTTACGACCAAGATGGGATGACGCTTTTAGTGTACCGAGACGGTACAATGTAATCCTTTATAATTACTCATTATTCAAGACCAGAGTTCGACGGGCTTTCCAAATCTGTAAACCATTTCAAAATCGGTTAAGAAATGGCTGAGTTATCGACGGAAAACCCCTTTTGATTATCTTCAAAATATTGCCGTGACGTCATAACCACGTGGACGCAGAACTTCTAGAATGTTCTAGAACATTCGACTGCTTTATTATTAGCTACGCGCTGATGGCTGTTGCTCGACCGATTGATTATTCTGGTTAGTTTATATATATGGCCAGTGACCATCAGTTCATATGTTATGTTTAATTGTAGAAAATATAGGACTGCAGTGCACGTAGGAAACACTATACAGCAACACTTATATATGCAGCGCTTTCTCCCGCCACCAACAATTTTTCACTGAGGTCGCTGCCCGTGCTATAACTCTGTTTAGCCCGGCATGTTACCGACTAAAAACCTTTTCTATTCAGCTCGATAGGATAGGTTTAATATGATTAGAGACAATTTCTTTGTTAAGAAACCCGTAGTGTACGCCACTTTCCCGGTAGTTGCGATAATTTTGCCCCGCACTCCGGGTAGATTGTGTAAGATTGGCCAAAATGCCTAGAGGGCCTCATATTTCTAAGTTATTGTCTCTCTTCATGTTCCACTAAGCATTATGGCTTCTTATTTGTTTGGATGTTCCTATCCGCACCATGGGCTGATCCGACCCTGGGAAACTATTGGGGTTTCCGAGCGTTGATGGCCAGGGTGTGGTGTCACACATTTCCCGTGTATCTTCGGATACTCAGTAGTTAGCACCTTTGCCAATGTAGGAAAGCACTGTGAAAACATGTCTTAATTATTATTTTCTTTAATCTGCTGAACATTCCTCCCGCACCGCAGTGCAAAGCTGGGCAACTTGTGTTTAAACCTAACGACAGGTTAAACGGTTAGTTCCATAGGACATGGTGATGGGCGAGATGCGCATCCCCACCGAATTCCATAAGAATGTCTGGGCATGATATTCAGATCTGCCACGCCCTCACCGGAAGGACATTTATGGTGGATATTCGTCTCTCTTACCCACACCATAACGATAGATCGGTTGCCTTAAAAATGCTTTTGTGAAAAGTAACCAGTGTCCTGGGACGTTTTATGTGGTTACGGAGCAAGATGTCCGGTTTCTTATCCAGTTCGGAGGTCTTACTAAGTAACATGTTTGCTCACTGTCTTCAGTATTGATGTCTTAGGGCATCCGTTCTCAATGACAGCCGTATCTAAAAAGCTGGGTAGACACCCACCATTTGCAGCCTAAAATAATTCTTGTCTCCAAAAACTAAAAGTTAGCCTAAGCATAGAAGAAGGCCCGCATAAATAAGAGCGGCAACCACTAAATCAGCATACCAAGAATTACATGATGGTGACGTGGGAATCCTTTGGGAATCGTTCGTTCCATCTTCACGTAAAACAGCACGCAACCTTATAGTCATAATCTCATTAGGTATGGTCTTTTCTTTCCAGCATTTTGGTTCAATATTAGAGTGGGCCCATTTTTTACTACTACTCTTCTCCCGCTTTAAGCAGTGGCAACATCTTCCCATGATGGAGGCCTGCGCAAGGCACTTGCCTCTCGCAAGGATTCAACGACGACGGTCCATGCGAGGATAATACTCCTCAACCAAGCTAACACTAGGAAGGGTGCCCGCATGAGGCACAAGATTTTCCGTCACTACAAAGATAATTTTCTTTCCTTTCAGCTTAGAGATATAATAGCTTATATTAAGTTAATTAGTTAGGTCTCATGTACGGGAGCCTCCCTTGCGGGGATACCTCTGCGGACCTACGAGTCTGTGTGGTACCTCAGGGAGCCCCACGTTTAAAGGTAACTCCGGCTGTCTCTATGTCTTGTATTTTCGTATGCTCATTATTTTTATCTTGCATACTTGACAGTCTGTTTAGGTAGAACTATTGTATAGACTTAGTTTAATTAGGTCACCAAATCAAATCTTGTAAGTCCATAGATCACGAAATTGCTATGGACAGGCATACTGGTGACACAAATTCTTGGGATGAGACTGTTGTGTTTAATGTTCGCAACGATGGTCGCATGGCCCCACTGGAACGATTGAGTTCCACCGGCCTTAGGAGCCAGTCTTTGTTACCCATAGGGCAGTATCGTACAGGATCCGTCGCCCCGAGACCGGAAGCTAACCAGCGTCATCATTTGTCCTGCACTTGCGGCACAGCGAGTCGACATCAGACACCAGAATGGCCCGACACTACTCCACGAGCTACAAGTGGTGCTCGATGTGGGGCTCGAAGGACAGCATTGTTAACACATTGCGAACTCATGCCCACACCATATAGTGAGCTTAGTTCTATACCGTCTCCAGATAGCGACGACTCCCTCGATCAATAGATAGCATCATACGATGGATTCACAGCTCACATGCTCACCGACTATGCCAGAAATTCACTTGCGGGACCAACAACACCGCGATATAACCTGTTTTCGCCTGTCAGTGACGGCACCTTTTGGGATGCCTCACAGGCGGAAACAGAGTTTAGAACCATATCAGACATCCGCGACAGGCCAACTCCATCAGGGCCGAATCGTGGATGATCACGACAAAGACCTGATTACGAGCATATACATAATCCTTCAGACTACTATCATTCAGCCGTGTCATTTACGGAGACTATATGGCCGGGAGACAATCCATATTACAGACAACCTCCCTCGCCGCCCCCTTCTAGCACAACACTATACTCGAGGGGAACACCACGGCATCATCGGGAGGAATCGGCACCACCTTTTCGCTGGTACATCAGTCATGCTACACACCACAACCATCAGCCGACTGCACCACCGCTATATGAGGAATATCAGTCCTCACCCCGGGAAGAATGTCCGCATAATCTTCATAATATTCAGCCTCCAGTCCATAGACCCACGCCGGTCTATGGTTCTACAACAGGGCAGGATTCATTAAATTGGAGTACGCATGTTCTCGCTCCTCGGCATCGGCATCGACGGGAAACACCACCACCACTACTACCTGCACAACGACCAGCCTCAGAATACTCGTCAGTCTCGCAGATACGACCACCACCCGGGTTTCAACCACTTCATTCTTCCCGTGGTCTTGGCCAAGTCATTCTCCCTCCCGAATTTAGTGGGGAAAATGACTAGACCAACTACAAAATACAGTTCAAGATAATAAGTCGGACCAACCGCTGGAACGATCAGGAAATGGGTGAATATCTCGCCGCAAAGCTTTCCGGAAAAGCCCTTAAAGTTCTTGCGGATCTCGGGACTGACTACACACCCACCTACACGCAATTGGAACGAGCATTGACGGAGCGATTTGGCGACACAGCTCTCAGAGAAACAAGTCATCTTCAGCTAGAAAATCTTCGATGACGCGCGGGGGAAATTCTCCCGGAGTTAGCCAGTCGAATCAGAAGGCTAGTCACCCGCGCATATCTGAGCACCAACACAGAAGGCGTAATCCATCTGCATCTTGACATTTTCATCGATGCATTGAGCGGTGAACCCGCCCTGAAAGAAAAGTTATTTCTTGGCGACCATGGTAGTTTGGCCCAATTAACGGCAACTGCGGTCCATATAGAAAACTTTCTGGAGCGGGAAAAGAGTAGCCGACGCCAACTCCACCCTATCAACGAGATAGAGGGTGCCGCTGTCGACACGACCACTACTGCTCCCCCCCCCCCGCCACCCCAGATCAACAACACCAATCGCACAAACATCACCACAACCAGCTGTACAAATTTCCAATCAAAATCAAGCGCTTGGAGGAAGGGGGTGTGCATGTAGAGGAAGCTATAATGGGGCCCCCGGGTGCGGGAACCAGCGCAACAATAACAATGGCAACATGAAGGAATGCATAGATGAGATCAACAAACAGATCTCCACATTAACTAATTTAGTGACAACACTCAGCACAAACCTCGCCACCACCCACTTTAGGACAACGAACACCACCAACACCGCACCTCCACCAAACACCTGTTACGGATGCGGTCAGCCAGGCCTAACCAACCGACCTCTACAATGACTGCCCCCTGACCGCAGCACACCACAACCGGAGAAGCCGTCAAACTCTTGAGGGCACCGAACAGAGAGTCACCTCGGTGCCAGTATCCGCTTCCCGGCTCAACTGCGGCCTTCATACGACACCGTTCGGTGGCCATCAATTACCAAATTCAGCTTTTACACCTACACCAAAACGCCACATATGGTAATGCCTACGATGCCTCGCACATCTGCAGCATCGCCATCCCCCTCTTTCTCCGCACATAACAAGCCTTCTTTCCTGTGTAAAACGGCAGTGGTAGGTTGTAGCACCTCCGCTGAAACAACGTTTTTGCAAGCACCATGTCCCGCCACCAAGACACTGAATTCTCGGTGTGCCTTGGTGGTGTGCAAAACACCGCCCTACCCAACATCATCTCCCGCATCCACAGACAGCAGCGACTCAGGAGAAGAGGTTCACTCCACCTCATGGATTCGCACGCGCCGACGTAGACGGGGAGAAACACGTCCCTGGCAGCATCACTGTTTCTTCTGTGCTTCACCAAAACATCCAATGAAGCATTGTAAGAAATGGCTTGCGCAGGTGGAGCTTATCCGCATCCTGTACGCACCGCCGTCTACACTAATACAGCATACCCTGAAACAGCAACATCTTCATCATCATTGCTACCCCCAGCCTGCCTTCACCGCATCCCTCACCGCAGCGGCGACAACGGATTGGCCCTTTCCTCACTCAGCCATCCACCACATTAAAAGAAGCAATTTGGAAACAGTCAGATTACATACAGAGTGATTCTGCTCCGACACCATTGTCGCAGACGGCGTCATTGGAAACTCTTCCACAGGTACACCGCAAAGTAATATACAAATGTGTCTGTCTGTTTAGCGGCGTTTCCACCAGTGCCACCATTGATACTGGCACTTCAATCACGGTATTTAACAAGCACTTATATGAGAGCATCCCACCTCATAAGAAGCCTCCCCTTAAACCTACACACATTTACCTACAGACGGCTATGGGAGCTGATGTGCCCGTAGCCGGTCTAGTCAATTTAGTCATCCAAATAGAGGAGATGCAATTCATACAGCGAGTTGTCATCGCCTATATTCACAACGATGCCCTCCTTGGCTCTGATTTCCTCAGTGCCAGCGAAGACATCATACATTGCAAACAACAGGAACTCGACATACATGGCCGACGAATACCTCTTGAACTGGCATCGTCATTATATGACACATGTGCTGTAATATTGTCCAGTACAGCCACAGTTGAGCCGGGACAAGAAAAAATCTTATGGGCCACCGCACCACAGTTAGGAAGCAACACACACATCGCCATGCTGGAACCCGATCCTGATTACATGATCGCCTCACAATGCGCAAGTCCCCGCATGATAGTAGACACTACTAATAAGGAAATATATACCTTTTAGAGTGTTCAATGGTACCGCAGACCCCATCACTCTGGAACCAGAAGTACGCTGCGGCCATTTAGTGGACATAATCTCATTGGAATCCCCTATACCTACTGACACACCACAGCATATGACTGATGATTTACCCGAACATTTACATGATTTTTATCTACGTGCCACAGTTGGATTACAGCAAGCACAGAAACATGAAATTCGGAAATTACTGCACAAATATCGCAATAGTTTTCCCACCGGAAACATGGATCTCAGAGAGACTCATCTCGTACGACACTCCATCGACACATGCAATAATCTCCCTGTACGTCAACCGGTACGACGTCTTCCCATTCATAAGGAAGCAGAAGCGCACCAACAAGTGAACAACATGTTGCAGACCGGTATTATTGAACCCTCAGCATCTCCATGGGCTATCCCAATAGTACTAGCAGGCAAAAAGGATGGAACCTTGCAGTTTTGTATAGACTACCGCTGCCGTAATGATCTTAGCGTCAAGGACGCTTATCCATTACCTCGGATAGATCAGGCCTTGGATTCCTTGTCCGGAGCCAAGTGGTTTTGTACCCTTGACCTAACTAGCGGTTCCTGTTAAGTAGTCATGTATGAAGCTGACATGGAAAAGACCTCATTCGTGTGTAGGGATGACCTTTTCCAATTCTGCAAGATGCCCTATGGGTTGTGCAACGATCCCGGAACTTTTGAATGACTCATTGAGCAGGTATTAAACACCCTGCAATGGGAAATCTGTCTCTGTTACATCGATGACGTAACAATCTTCGGACCAACGTTTGAGCAAACCTTAATAAATTTGGACACCATGCTTTCCTGCTTCCACACTGCCAATTTGAAACTCATCCCAAGAAATGTCATCTCTTTAGACAGAGCATTGAGTTCCTGGGACACGTCATATCCGGTGATGGAGTGGCTACTCAGCCGTCAAAAACTAAGGCAGTAGCATAGTGGCCAAAGCCCTCTTCAGTTACAGAGGCACAGAGTTTTCTTGGCTTATGCCAGTACTATTGCCGTTACATTCGACATTTCAGCGAGATTGCGTCACCCCTCTACACGATCACAGAAAAAGATCGACCATTTGAGTAGACGAGTGAGTGTGAACTATTGATGACCACCCCGATTCTAGCTCATCCTAATCCAAACCTCGATTTCATCTTAGACACTGATGCATCAGCTTACGCTATAGGCGCAGTTCTATCTCAGATCACAGAAGATGGAACAGAGCAGGTATTGGGTTATGGTTCACCTACTCTGAATAAAATGGAGAGAAGATACGCAACCACCAAGCGAGAACAGCTAGCGGCGATACATTTCATCAAGTATTATAAACACTTTCCATACGGGTGTCCTTTTGCACTCCATACAGACCATGCCTCATTACGCTGGCTCAGGAACCTGAAAAATCTGGAGGGCCAGGTAGCGAGATGGCAGGAATCCCTACAGGCCTATAACTTCAACGTTGTTCACCGTCTCGACAAATTGCATGGGAATGCCGGCGCCCTCAGTAGAATTGGAGTGAGGCTGAACACGAAGAGGCCGCCACCGTGACACAGTCAACACAGCCATCTCCGGAGTTCCCTGAATTGAGGTGGGCAGAGTGGAATCCGGAGAAAATCGCACACCACCAAACAACAGATGTACAGACACGAATCCAGGAGGGGGTACGTCCTCCCAAGGAATCTGTAACATCACTTTCCACCACGGCAAAATATTATTACCAACGGTTCGAAGAATGTAGATTAATAAATAACGTTCTGTAAATTAATGACCGTCTGGTAGTCCCGGAAAATTACCGTAATCTTATATTAAAACAACTGCATGACAACGCCGGGCATCTGGCCATGGAAAGGACTGTTGCCCGTATCAAATTGAGATTCCACTGGATCGGGATTCGCGATTGTGTCAAGGTATGGGTTGCCAAATGTATATCATGCCAAAGACGTGCTGTTGGCCAACACCATATCGCACCATCGCAAATTAAGATTGTTGGTGCACAGTGGGAGCGAGTGGCTATCGACGTGCTCGGACCCTTGAATACGATGGATGATAGAAATAAATACATCCTTGTATTACAAGATTTCTTTACTAAGTGGGTAGAATCATTTGCTTTGCCAGACCAAGAGGCATCCACTGTCGTGGCGGTCCTGGCAAGCAATGTGTTCTGCCATTTTGGTATGCCTTATGAGTTGCACTCCAATTAAGGAAGTAATTTTGAGAGCCGGCTCATATCAGAGCTCTGCAAATCGATCCATATCATCAATACAAGGACGACTCCATACCACCCCCAGAGTGACGGGATGGTAGAGAGATTCAACAGAACTCTCGCGGAGATGCTTACAAAGGAAACACGCCTTGATTGTAGAGATTGGGACCTACGGCTCTCATATGTGCTCATGACTTACCGTACTTCAGTACATTCCAGCACGGGCTATACCCCTGCTCGGTTAAGGCCGTGAATTAGCCTTACCCCTGGATCTGGCCATGCCTCAGATACCAGGAGAGAAAAATTCACCATCTCTCTATGTTGAACTCTTGCGGCAGAGGATAGAACAAGCCCACGAGTTAGTGAGAGAAACACTATCCACTGCACACCGGCGGCAAAAGATGTGGCACGACCTGAGGGTGCATGGAGATCCGTATGAAGCAGGAATGATGGTTTGGGTACACGATTCACGACGGTCTGCAAATGTGCCATGTAAACTGAGTTACCATTGGAAAGGCTCCTATGTGGTAGTATGTAAGACGTCGGACGTGACCTACCATATCTGTGCTTCAGATGGCCTGACCTCAGTCATCCACTTCGATCAACTTAAGCCGTGTGTCAATGATGACCCAGCACCAGAGCTCGGACTGGGCGTTTCTCATGACACCGGCCCCCAGACAGATAATTTTTACAGAAACTAGTATTCCCATGGTTGGCACAGAGCACCACGGTGCCTGTTCAGCCCCACTTCTACCAAGCCGGAATGTGGGTGAACAAGCATCTAACGCAGACGACGATGACAAGATACGTACACGCCCTCTCCCTTCTCAGCATGGGTCTACTCGATCTGGGAAGTCGTATCTGAAGAACTTTGTGTTTGTTTTGTCCAAGGGACCGGATGGAAAAGTTGTTCCTCCGATCTCTTCCCATTCCCACCCACTTCATGCTATGCTCCCCATCATAGAGTTACCACAAGCAGAAGCTGAGGCTGACCAAAGCCATGATTCCTGTGGGGTGGAACATATGATGAATAGCATGGAAGTGAAGAGGCTAGATGAGGCCTTGGCGTGTCTAGAACCGCAAAACCGTACAACAAGGTGTACCCGACCAATTCCCAAAAACGTGAAACCACGCCCCTCGGAAGGGACACCCTTTTCCAGAGTCCCACCTCCGCCATCACTCCAATTCGCGTCCCTTATCTATACACCAAGTTCGGACATCACCGGCCCAGTCCATTTCACACTCCACTCGTCGTCTGTTGACCATCAATCTTCAGATATGAGAGAGACTGCTACAACAGAGGAGGTGGCATCCGACACCGCACCGACCAACCTTACACCCCCCTCCCCGTGGTGGGCAGGGAGGCAGCCTGTTCAGCAGACTCTCAGCTCGAATTTTCCCGTTGTCTAAAAACTATGACAGGACACCAACCATCGTGTAACGGGAGATGACCACATCCCCCTGTCCAAAGGCCACCCCATCCCTTTGGCCTACCATACTCCCCCCGTGAGCAGTCAGGACATCACACCACAGACAGAACGTCATCACATACAGAGCACACCTGCCTTCAAGGCTGGAAACGTCAATTCGTGATTGCGCATACATCACATACATAGTCAGTTATACTCAGCATAGCAGAGCCATTCAACACCGGCAACAACATCATTTAGCAGCACCTACCGGTGTTCATTAATTCCCGATAGAGACATAAAAATCCCCACAACAGTTCCACCCGCACAAGATGCGGGAGAAATAATATCTCCCGCAAAACCCCAATAACAACAGTCTTGGCATTCACCAGCATGGAAAACTGGAATGCGCCCACTTCGCTTTAACATTGGCATCATACAGCAGTCCGGACATCCCGACAACAACACTATCATCAACAAACAACAGCCACACACACCTTCTTATCCAGTTACGGGAGAACTGATCATATGGATATAAGGATTGCACTACAGCCATCTACAGTACGCGTCATGGGAGGAACGTTTGTCCAACGTTCCTCCCCTTCCCTTTTCCCAGACGTCGGACGGAAACAGCCAAAATCTACATACATCATCTACACGTAATAACAGTCAATATTATTAAGAGAGCAAGATGCCCACATTGTCGTCAGTCACGAGAAAGATTTTGCTACCGAGAAGTTGAATTCGATAATGGATTGATCAAAGTTATGACAGCATCCAACAGGTCATCTGCGCTCTAAAGTACCTCTGTCCCACCCACGGGCTCGGCCATTACAGAGCGAAATACCCCCAAGGTTTGATAAAGTTGACATCACCCCGCCTCCCCCCTACCACATTCCCGCACCTAGCGGCCATAAAAACGTCACCTTCACCACAGCGCAAGTATCATCCACAGATAACCAGCCACGCATATCAAATTCAAATCACCAACATGTCAGAAACATAGACACTCAGGTTGACTGTATTTACAATCTCCAAACGACGGTATTGTAAATTGTAATAACTGTAGCACCCACCTCCGAGTTGTACTGTAATTTAACCATTATTAAATGGTATTAATGTGTCTGGTCTAGGCCGGGACGGAGCTAGTTCTACCCATTGAGGAGAATGCTTGGCAGCCCTCCCGCTCGGAAAACGCAGCTATCTTGTTAGGATCAGTAACCTTGATCTACCGCCTGAATAGATCTGTTTAAACCACACATCAAATTACTTACAACTTTACTGTTATATTTTTGATTAAAAACACAACTGCTCTACCGTGCTACAAATCATTAGCGCACGGGCTGGTAAAGCGGCATCAAAAATCTAACAGTATAATTACAAGGAGAATTTCAAAAATTCTCTTCCCTGCGTTCCAGTCCAAAACCAACATGGGCTGAGAACTACCTATTACAGACATATACAAAGACGCATGTTTAAGAGCTCGTGCAAATAAAGGATATTATATTACAAAGATTCATGATATAACATATATATATTTCCATATCTCGCATCTACAACAAGACTACACCTCAGCAACAGTATTTCGGCCATCGCCATAAACAGCACATATGTTTCCGATCAAGAGCCACGTGACATTTACTGCTATTTCCAGTAAATTGGATCAAACGCTTTAAACACAAGAGCCACCCAAATACGTGACTACCACAGCGTGATGGGGGAGTGGCGAGGGTGAGTCGGGGGTAATTACCGCTGACGTCACCAGGCTCCCACACACCCAAACTTCCAGGTGTGGTATTCCGCCTATGACGTCACCAAATAGTAAAAAAGGAGGAAGCGCGCTCTGAAACTTCGTCTTCCCGTCAAAACTGGACTCCAGGGAAGAACAAATAGCATTAGGCTTCTTTCATGTCGAAAACTAAATTCTGCTGTTTTTATTATTAGTTCATTATTACTATACTTGGCCTGGAAGGTTAAGAAAATGAAGAGATAGGGCTTTAGGTTTTGAATAAGCTTCCCGCAGCCACCTACCATGCGGAAACGAGATGACACTCCTCGAAGATTTAGCGTTGTAGGATTCGTCTGAAGAAGAATTGGTACCTGTTTCAAAAAGATTCCCGTGCAGCTCGTTATTAGCTAGCGGAGAACCCTGTACCAGAACTTTTATGAGAAAGTCCGACCGCACACTTCATGTTAACAAGGATCATCTCCTCCAGACAGCCTTCTGCGTGACGTGTCAGTATCTCTATACCACTACTCGCTACGGAGTGATCCATGCGTTCCATCATCATCACTGTGTGTTAGAAGTGACATTAGTTCCCGGGGAAGAAAACGAGGATCGTGCCGTTTTAGCCACGCGTTTTGAATCTCGGTTTCCAGTCAAAATTCTCCCGACCGAGAAGATGGCCCACACGAAAAATACTACCCGTAGATATCCTGTTAGTCATCATCCTCCCGTGGCTACCACGAGCAACATACTGGCAGCAAGACGTGAAATCCTACCCGCAGCCACGTCGGGGAGCACTATGCCACTACCAGTCACCACATCTACACTGGTCCTGAAGCGGAGCAAGAAGCGTAATTCCTCCACAGAATCCAGTCCGGCAGCACCCGCATCAGTAATCAGCCATCAAACTACAGCCACTACACCCGCACCCGTAGGGTCTGAAGCAATTTCAGCCAGTCAGCCGATATCGGTAGTCATCACGACACCTGCAGGAATGGAAATTCCAAGTTACCCGCAGTCACCATCTCCTCTGGACCTGACCATAGACGAGGGACCAGGACCATCGCAGCCTGCGTCGATTATCATTACTCCAACTCGTGTTATCCAGCATCCGCCTCCTAGCCTTTCTGATCCAGCCATCAGAAAGGGAACCACGCTGGAACGACCATACATGGGAAAGAGACGTATCGCTCACACGCAGGACATTCAGCCCGTACCCAATGTTACCACAAATCGCCTGTTGAAATATGCTAAGTTTCGGAAGATGTCATCTCCTGCCGTATACGCTCCCGCATCATTGCCTCAGCCTACGATTCAGCTCACCGCCATCGCCATGACAACCACCATAGCCACCACGACCACCACAAGGACAACAGCATCGACCGCGTTGACAAGCACTAGCACCACCGCTGCACTACGGACAAATATTTTAGCACCCGCAGTAACTGTGAGAGACATTATAGACGCTCATATTTCTGCCACCATCACTTCAGACATTTCCGACAAGTGCCAGTGATAATGAACGCATCTCAGCATTAATTGTGCATCCACCGTGACCAACCACAGTCACTCACTGGACCCAGACTCAATGGGGAAATTTCGCAGCAGAGGTGTAATCATTTGTGATACAGCAGAACACCAGTGGTGCGATTCATGGAAGCGTATTAATTATTAATTTATTTTTGAAATACTTTTCTTTTTATTATATATGTTAGATCAATTGAATCCCATCCCTAGGATGACTACGGTTATCCGACACAGCCGCACACTTCGGTGCCCAGCTGTGTCCCACACAAAATGAGCACTGCATACTCCGGTGTTGTATGAATGTCGTGTGCGACGTGAAGAATACAACATCCTGCAGTGCAATAATGTCATAATCCCGGCATGCAGTCTCAGCTATGCTGGGACTGCATGATAAACTAACGTTTGAGTTATTATGTTCTATTTTTCTTCCTGTCTTAGATGTCAGCACGGCTATGGGGTCAGCGAGAGCTGCCCGTTGCGGACCCGCTATAACGGACCGCAAATATAATTTTAATCAAAGACACGTGTTGCATACCCCTTTATTTACCCGGGGTGCGCAAGTAATTCGGATGTAAAATACTATATACCCCGTAAGGGTATGTTACGTGGAAATTATATATTTTATATATACATATATATTTTATATTATTATATATTTTTAACTTAAATTGTGGTAAGTTGGAGCTTGGGTGTTCTCTGCGGAGATAATAATTATCTGCACCCAAGGAGAACACCCATGAGAGCTATTGTTTAGGATCATTGACTAAATAAAGTTGCAGCACGCACCAAAATATTTAAAAAAACAAACAAAAAAAAGAGAAAAGGCCTGGAAAAATAATCCCAGGTAAAAAATTGAAAACTGAAAGTATGCCTCCCCTCTCCTCTTTGGCACCTCTATGTGCTCTGTCTCTTGAATACGCGTCTATTGCATCACTACTCCTCTCCGGCCACGCACCTACCCGGGAAGTCTATAATTCCCACCTAGCATGCATCCGTGCATCACCCGCAATGCACGATCGTTTGCCACGGATGTCAAACTAGGAGGGGTGGTGTAATTCTGATCGACCGGGCAGGTCCCGGCCGTACCAGCCAAGTTGGATACGCACCGCCCGTCCTGGATTCGTTCCCTGAACACGACCACCTGGGTAGAGCAATAAGCGTATATAAGCCTATGGGAGAGATGGCATTATAAAAATGACTAAGTTCATTATAACGCATAGTGCGCATGCGCACGCTTAGATGCTATTTTTGACTGAGCACGTAGTTTACGACCAAGATGGGATGACGCTTTTAGTGTACCGAGACGGTACAATGTAATCCTTTTTAATTACGTGTTCCCGCCGAATCTGGCATTATTCAAGACCAGGATTAGACGGGCTTTCCAAATCTGTAAACCATTTCAAAACGGTTAAGAAATGGCTGAGTTATCCACGGAAAACCACTTTTGATTATCTTCAAAATATTGCCGTGACATCATAACCACATGGACGGAGAACTTCTAGAATGTTCTAGAATATTTGACTGCGTTATTATTAGCAACGTGCTGATTGGCTGTTGCTCGACCGATGATTGGTTGGAGCCTGTGCCTGTGATGTCACGAGTAGTATAAAAGGAGACGAGATTCAGAGTTCGAGAGCATCCTCGGCCAAGGGCCGAATAGGCTGAACCTGTGACAGCTACTATCATCTCGACAGGCATACGCAGATCACTTCGCTTTCTGTCAGTTTTCCTCCTGTAGCTAGCAGTAATCCAACCCACCGCACTAAAGCAATTTTGTAACTCCCGTTGCTTGTGGGAGCATTTTGGAACTTTTTAGATATTGTTCGCGAATATATAAAGAGCTAATTTGGAACATGAACTTGCGGTAAGGCCTTTCCGGCCTGAAAATGTGATTCTACAGATGTAGAGGCAGCGATGTTCTTTGGTGGATGACTTGCCGGATCTGCCGGCCACGCCAAAAAGTGGCTATTTAACCGTCCCCGCAATGATGTCATGCAGGTTCATCTAAACTTTTCGACCGCAGCAAGTAAACTTTGCCTGGTACGTCTTCAGAGCTGGCTGACGTACCCCGCACCGTTAAGCTTAGTTTCGTATCTTCATCTGCATCTAACAACCCCCGCTTATGATCGGGTTGTTGTCAACTTCCATCCGTACCATTGGTGTACGGGAACTTTCGTCACAGAAGCAATGTTATTGTATCCCTTGCTGACTGCTCGTTAGACATTCTATATTGTGATTACAGTCCTGAGTTTAATCCGCTTCCGTCATGAGGTGCTTGCGGGAATCCTGTTTGTGGAAACCAGCTTGCGGGAACCTTCCAGCTTCCTGAGAATGCATCAACTCACGTACACCTAAGAGTGACGTATCAATTTCAGTAACACGATAGCCCAGACTTAAGAATGGCTACCGATTATTCAAGTAACTATAATTTATTTTATTGTGATACCAATTGTGGTAAGTACCACGAGAATATGGAACACCATGATCAATCAATCAATCAATCAATCAATCAATCAATCAATCAATCAATCAATCAATCAATCAATCATCATAGTGACTGACTTAAGCATGATGCAGCTTGTGAGTCCCAAGTTTGAGTTATTGAGTTTACTAAGTTTAATTAGTCATGGTAATAAGTTATCTCGTTGAAATGTATGTCTAGTCTGGTTTTGAAAATATCTATGTTTTGGGCTACCACAATGTTTTCAGGTAGCGAGTTCCAATGTGAGATTACGCATTGTGAGAAGAAATGTTTTCTAGTATTGTTGCGACAAAAATTGGTTTGAATCTTGAGTTTGTGACCACGCGTTGCCATGTGTGCCGTATGATTATTAGTGACGAATTGATCTGCGTCTGTATTGTACATCCCGTGTATAATTTTGTATGATTCAATCAGATCCCCCTGAATCTTCTATATTTCATTGACATGAGATACAAGTGAGCTTAATCTGTCTCTGTAGCTTAGGTGTTTGAGGGTAGGGATACGTTTTGTTGCTCTACACTGAACCCTTTCTATTGTTCTTGATTGCCTTAATAAGTGAGGTGACCAAACTGAGTTGCAATATTCCAGAACGGGCCTGACCAACGACTTATAAAGTAAGATGAAGTTGTTTTGATCCATGTGGGAAAAGGTTCGCTTAATAACGGCTAGTGTACTGTTTGCTTTTGATACGATTTTGTTAATGTGTGATTGAATGTTAGTTGCCAGGTTTGGGACCACTCACAGACATTGTTTAAATCGGTTTGCATATTTGTGGTTAGTGGATTTCCTAGTAGTTTTGTATCATCTGCGAACATTTTGCAAGTACATTTGACTAAGTTTGGTAAGTCATTTATGAAAATTAGAAACAATACAGGACCAAGTGTGCTACCCTGAGGTACCCCACTAGTTACGTCTGCCCAGTCTGATTTTTCTGAATTGCTGATATTTTGTTAGTAAATTGTTTGATTCCATATGTGTCATAATTGCATCTCGTATGAATGATTCCAGCACTTTACATATTATAGGTGTGAGGCTGATGGGTCTGTAGTTCTCTACGTCTTGTTTGGATCCTTTCTTAAATATCGCTGTTACTGTTGCCATTTTCCAAATGTTTGGTAATATACTTTCTTTTATTGATTTGTTAAATAAGATGCTCAGTGGTAAGGATATTTCACTGACTGTTTCAGTTAATATTCGGGCAGGAATTTGATCTGGCCCAAAACTCTTCTTTAGATTCAAGGACTTTAGGTTTTTTTCTACGTCAGATTGTGTGATTTTCAAGTTTGTTAACCTAGATTTAGTGTTTGATATTGGAATTTCTGGAATATTGTCTAAGTTTTCCATTGTGAAAACACTAGCAAAGTAATTATTTATTAGGGCTACTTTTTCACTATCTTTGGTAATTATTTTGTTGTTTACTTTAAGGCGTCCAACTGTTTCCTTCAATGTCGGTTTGTTTTTTACGTAATTCCAAAAGGCTTTGCCGGTTTTTGCAGATTCAGATGCAATCCTGCATTCAAAGAACTTCTTAGATTTCCTGATTTTAGATGTTGTTAAATTTCTTACATATTTGTAGTGCTCAAAATCGTTTGATTTTTTTGGTTTTTTGGAATTTCTTGTATGCCTTTGCCTTTTGTTTAACAGATTTAATTGTTTCATAATTTAGCCAGACTTTTCTTTTTTGTTCCAGTCGAAGAGGGGACGTGTTTAATTATTTTGTCAGTCATTGTTTTATGGAACAGATTCCATGCATCTATAGTGTTTAGATGTTTGATGCCAGACCAATCAGTTTCTCGGAGTTCTTTTCTCATGTCAGTATATCGTCCTTTACTTAGCAGTAGTTTTGGGCAGTTTATCCTAGGTGTTTTGTTTAGTAGGTTCATGTGTAGCTTTGTGTACAGTACCTCGTGGTCACTTTCCCTATTGGGGGTCCGTGGGTAATTGTGTCTATTTTATCCGCATTATTGGTTAGTATGAGAGTCAGTATATGTGGGGTGTTATTTTTTCTGTAGATTTATGTGTTGTGTTAGAAAGCTGTTTTGAATTGTGTTGATAAAATCGTAAACAATTTTGTCGCTTGATGTGCCTGTATCCCAATTTATTTTAGAAAAGTTAAAATCGCCTGTGATTAAAATGTAATCTGACTTGGCATTATTTGCACTGAGTATAAGAGTTATGAGGTTTGCATTATTTGTATCACTTGAATTTGGACTTCTGTATATACAGCCTATGAGCATTTTTATTATCTACAGTTCTTATTTGACACCAAACAGATTCCGAGAACTGGACACTATTTAGTAACTCACAGCTTTCTGCTTGCAGTGATATGTGTGTGTATATATAATAACACCTCGCGAAGGCTTATTGTTCATGAACATGTCATAGTTGTTTAATTTTAGTTCACAATCCTGAATTTTATTGGGTGACTAAGTTTTTTGGTAACAATTCTGAGACACAAATGATTGCTGGATTTGTGTCTTCGATTAGTATTTCCAATTCAGATCGCTTATTTAGCAAGTTATGTGTGTTGGTATATATGCATTTACTAGAACAAGTGGCTTGTGTGTTTTGGGTATTTATGCTGTTTTTCTGTTCTGTATTTTTCTTTGAATTTTTAACTTTGTTTTATTTTTTGTTTTTATTTTGTGTTCATTGTTGTTTTTGCTGACATTGGTTTGGTTGCAGATATTGCAGATAATGATACTATTATGTAGCAAAATAAACAACTTTGAATTTGTATTTGAGTCGCCCTCGAGAAGTGGCGATCGGCAATATCAATATCATGAATATAATTGGCAGAAATTAGACACAACACGGTAAACTTTTTTGTCGCGTAAAGGAAACCTAACCTTTGACCTCTCAATCTTGTGACAAACGCAGTCATTCTCATATGTCAAAGTGTATGACGATGACTGCTGATTAAATTGTTTATCTTACTAGATTGTTTGATAACAAAGTTAGCGTAAGTTACGTACAACAAAAGCAAGCTGCCAGCGAGATGCAAACGCCAACTTTGATAAAGGTAAACAGTGTACCCTATTTCCGTGATATATTTTGCGATCTTTAGCTCACCTGGACCATTTAGCCCAAAGGTGCATGTGAGATTATGCCATGCGGTTTGAAACTTTGTAAAGTAACACCAGGGAGTAATGTTCACACCGTATTTCTAACGGCTATATCTTGATTCTTACCCCTCCCATAGGTTTACTATGGGGTTTTGAATTGCCATGAAAACGGGTTAAAATACTAAAAATAAAATTATCTATAGGATCATAGGATGGGGGTACTATCAAACCGTGGTAGTTAACGAAAACTGGTAATTTAATGGAATTTTTTTAAAGGAAATACTCTACAACACTGTAAGCAATTGACAGTCAGGTAGCTTTAAAAGTTTTCTTTTTATACATATTTAATTCATATTCTCTAAGTCCTAACGAGTATCCTACAATATCAATTTTAAATTGCCATGGCATGATCAAATTTAACTACTTTCAAGTTGAGGAGTGGTTTATCAAACCGTAGTAACAGGACAGAGTAATCGATAAAGATTTCTGTAGGGCATTAAAGTTGCTATCAATAAAAGCAATGGTAAAATAAGTTTGTCTAGCCGAGACACAGTTCACTTTTAATTGGTTTCCGCTTAGCTTTCTTCTGTTTAAAAATGGATTTAAAGACACGCCTGCTAAAAATTAAGGATGGCAGGCATTTTGAAGCTCATATCACATGATCCGAAGCCAAATTTACACGTGGCATAACTATTTGATCTATTTGTTAAATATTTTATGTGGGAGTAAAGGATGAATCAGGGTTCTGCCCACATTGGTCGGGATTGACCACCACTCAATAATTCTGACCGGCGCTAAAGACTAAACTATCTTTTCCGACCACCACTTTTTCACCTATTTTATGCAATTAAGCTTTGAAATGATTTAAAAGTAACATTTTTCAAGGAAGTTGCTAAAATATTGGTAAAAAATGTCCAGCACTAATTTCATCCTGGGCAGAACCCTGATGAATATATACACCTGTGCAAAAGTTAAGCACCACCCTATTTTTACGCACATGCAAGGGTATATTCATGTGCTATGAAGAAAGCAATAGCATAAACATTTATGTACCCATCCATCTTAGTGCAAGAGGTAATAATGCAACTAGAGGAATGCTGATTATGATGGTGGGGAAACACTGTATGTTTTTGTTTGAACTTGAAAACGAGGCCTGAATATGGTTACGTTGACACAACTGACAACTATTGCCCTACAGTTGACACACGTGGCTAGATTGTCATTAATGGTGTCTGAAAACGAAGTTTAACATCTGTGCACGAGTTTGAGACTGTCATTATTAATACCGGGTATATCCACCTTGTGCCTGGATGACGGCCTGGACACGACGTCTCATGCTGGTCACCAACTGACTGATACGCCATTGTGGTATTCGTTGCCATTCAAGATGGAGTGCGTCTGTTAATTCCTGTAGGTTCTGCACAGGAGGATCCCTCCTTCTCACCATGTTTCCCAGAATGTCCCAGATATGCTCAATAGGGTTCATGTCAGGGCTCCTTGCTGGCCATGGTAGGGTTTCGATGGCATTCTGGCGGAGGTATTCATGCACAGCTCTAGCACGATGTGGTCGGGCGTTGTCATCCATGAATATAGGGTGGGTTCCAGGTGCATGATTTACAAAATGAGGGACCACAACTCTATCCAGTATGGAATCTTGATATCTTTGTCCATTTAGTGTTCCAGGTACAGTCAACAGATCCAGCTTACAATCAAATGAGATGCACCCCCATATCATAACGGAACCTCCACCAAATGGAACTTCTTCCATGATGTTACGTTGGTCGTACGCCGTGCGTCTGGACCTCCATACACGAGTTCGACCATCTGTGGCATGAAGCAGGAACCGACTTTCATCGGACCAGTGTACCCGTCTCCAGGATCTCATGTTCCAGTGTCTTCTTTCGTTGCACCACCTCAGACGCTCCTCTTTGTGGTGTGCAGTGAGGAGAGGACGTCTGACAGGTCTCCTAGCTTTCATGCCAGCAGCATACAGTCTCCTTTTGACGGTAGACATTGACACTCTATTGCGCGTTTCCAATTGCTGGCTGAGCACTCTGCTGTTGGTGAATGGAGATCTCCTAACAAGGCGTACTAGGGCTCGATCATCACGGGCAGTAGTCTTCTTCGGTCTTCCAGATCTAGGCCTGTCCTTCACCTCGTTAGTTTGCCCATGTTTTGCAATCAAACGACTGATTACAGTATGGTTAATGTTCAGCTGTCTGCCAATCTCTCTGCATGACATACCAGTGGTATGCATGCCTATGATTTGCCATTTCACACGATCACTTAACCTTCGTCTTGCCATAGCGGTTCACAATCAAGAGCTAATTCTCTCTGTACAAATAAACCACGGTCATGAACACAAAATTCCTAATCTTGTCGCCTAAATCTGTATGTAATGTTCTACACCTCAAACTGGACTTTTACATAACTGAACACGTGTGCTGTTTCCCCGCCACGCACGGACATCAAGCGGCGTGAAGTCATGCATGCATGTGCATTTCGTACTTGGAATTATGTCAGCTAACGCGGGGACAAAAAGTATGGCAGCCTAGTTGTACCATCATGTTTCTACGTTCTATTGTTTTTGCTGGTGCTTAACTTTTGCACAGGTGTATACATACATTGTGTGCTAAAAGTTTTCAAATCCAACAAGTAGTTTTCCAATAGGACATGCTTAAACAGATACCACGGTTTGAAAGATACCACATTTTGATTCTTCTTCTTCTTTTCGATCGCTGGTATCACACTTGGAGAGCCGTTCTCAAGATTAAATCTGTGGTTTTCTGCAGTTCTTCCACAGGCCCATACAGCTTTTCAAGAAAAGAGGTTGACAAAGGCCAGATCTCTTCTCTCAGCAGCTGATACGTACTGCAACATTGAAGTATGTGCTCTGTGGTCTGTTCTGCTTCTCCACAAGGACAAGCGGGCGATGTCGTAAGGTGGAACCGCCTGTACATTTGTTGGTTTAGTCTGTTATGTCCAGTTCTGAGACGAAAAATGGTCACTTGCTCTGGCCTCGAGAGATGATGGTAGGCATCTTCTGATTGAGGTGTTCTATAAAGTGACTTGATGATAGTCTTCATCTCTGTATGTGTAACCATGTTTTCTGTCTGATTCTCTTCTGCACCCACCTTTGCCATCTTGTCTGCTTCCTCATTTCCTTGGACTCCACAGTGTGAGGGGATCCACTGCAATGCTATCCAAAAGCATTTAATGGTTTGTAATGCTTCTTCAAGTTGTGGCAGCTTACCTTTGGTGATAGCCTCAAGGACGGAGCGGGCATCTGATAAAAAGACAATCTGTGCAATAGGGTCTGCTGTTCTGCTGATGGTATTAGCTGCATGGACCAGTGCTTCGACTTCAGCTCTGTAGTTTGTGCAGTGTTTGCCTGTCAGTATTGCAGCTGACTCATGTTGTCCTTTTGGATACTGTATGTGCAGTCCGGCACCTCCGCTCCTAATTGCATCTTTGGCTGATCCATCTGTGTAGATCCTTATCCATGATACCCAACATTTTACCTTGTAACGCTATGATTCTATGATGCTTTTTTCGAAGAAAGCGGTAAAACTAAATAACTGAAATAAGCGCGAGATACCATGTTTCGTGAAGGGTAAGAATAATGATATAGCCTTCCTGACGTATCCCAACCAAGTTTCTTCACCATGTTTGAGGCACTGGCAGTCCTGGTGCCTGGATCATCTCGTTTGTTGGCCGGTTTAAAATGAATTGTGCTGCCCTTTTCTGGACTGGCTCTAGTTTGTTTGAATGTGTTGCAAGGTCTGCCTTTAATGGTCTTCAGGCAGGATTTGAGGTTTCAGGAGATAAACCCTAGAGCTCGGATTCTCTTCATGGAGATCTGATTCACATGATCGGACCACTTGTTTATGTTCTGTAACTCACTGTACCCTTAGATATGGGTTGGCTCTGTTCTTGATTAGGGTTACTCCATCCATTTTGTATTGATAGTTGCTAATGCGCTTGTTGATATTAGCAAAGCTCATTATGTAGCATTTGTCAGTGTTGAACGACATCTGCCAATCTTTTGACCAGTTAACTAGGCAGTTTAGGTCTTCCTGCAGAGTACCCTGATAGCATGCAAACGTTTGGCTCAATGTTTACCATTACATTAGGTCAACGTAGTTTTGCTTGTTGGCCCAATGTTGGCAATACGTTATTGGGCCAACGGGCATAAATCTATGAAAATATTTAAAATAGCACACCAGAGAGCCTAATTTAATAATTTAAAAATTAAAAGGTGAGTGTTATGTTCATTTTGTTTGATTTTCGGTGAAATTTCCAATGCTGGCCCAACGTTGGCAAACAAATGATACAGCCGATGTTGGGCCAACATTGTAATGCCAACTGCGATTTGCCAACCTGTTGCCAATGTTGGCTCAATGTCTACATGTTACTTGGGTATAATGTGGTCATTTCCCTGATAACAATCCCATATATGGGGTGGATCTTGGATCTGCGAATGCCCAGATGGGTCCCATATGGGCCACGTATAGGCTAGTAAAATCTATATTTAAATTCATGATTTACCCAGATGTGCCCAGGGGTCAAAATGTTAGAAAATTTAAGTCATCCATGGCAATGATCTCACATTTAATGATGTCATCCAAACTGATAAAAGTTAGTAAGTAATAGCTCCACAGTTCAATCCTAAGAAGTCAGTATTATGAAGATAATAAATCTCGCCCATATGGGTCCCATATGGGCCGTGGGTGCAAACGGCCTGGAACCCATATGGGAAACAATATGGGGCCTATATGGGAATGTTATCAGGGTTGGTGTCTGTATGTGGTGACCAGTACATGAGGCAGTCATCGGCGAACAGTCTTAGCTTGGCTTTAATGTTATCTGGGATGTCATTGATGAAGATGAGAAACAGCAGTGGTCCAATAACAGCTGGGACATGTACATGTATGTCTTGGTGTGAGAGTACACTGGCCTCATCTGACTCGTCACCAATGACTACTCTTTGGGTTCTGTCGCTAAGAAAGTCCTGTATCCATCTCGCGGTATGGCCTCTAACATTGTCTAACACCGTAGGACTTGTGTTTTGCTGGTTAGCCTTTGGTGTGGCCCCCTTGTTGAATGCTATGCTGCATCATCTATTAGGGCAAGAGATGTTCCATTTCCAAACCAACATCTCTGATAAACTATCAGAGATGTTGGTTTGGAAATTGAACATCTCTTGTCCTAATAGATGATGTAGCAATCGACAAAGTACCACACCAATGGCTAAATTTTGCGTATGGGGGCCTCCAATTTCTTTTTTGTTAATATAAACCATATGTAACAAAAAAGAAATTGATGAGGCCGCCATGGTCAAAATTTCTAGGAGTATATTTAGATAAAAACATGACCTGGGCCAAATAAATTGAGACAGTTACCGCAAAATTAGCAAGAGGAATAGGTATCATCCAAAGAATAAACCATATATGACACTTTTAAAAAGCTACATACAGCACCTTGATTCTCACCACACCTCACTTGCTGCAATGCTGTTTGACTAATACACACAAAAATAAAATATCTAAAATTAAGTCTCCAAAAAAAGAGCATCAAACCTTTTTCTAAGCTAACAGAAATCCAAGACATGTTTTGAAAATCTATTCAAACTTATGGACATAAGAAAAATGCAAATTTAACTATAGTAAAATACTCAACAGAAAACTACACAAATCCATAGCTCATTTCTTTGTAAATAATATTGACATCCATCAGCATAACACTAGACGCAGACACAAACTACATGAAAAATACCCAAAAATGGACATAGGAAAACACAGATTATCAAATGCAGTCACCAAATTATGGAATAATACAAAACGGGAAACATGGGACAAAATACTAACAAAATCATTTAAGAAAACAATAAAAAATTATTTACTTAGCGATTATTAATGCCAACCAGTACATACCATAATACTAGTGCTACTGCTGGTGCTACTACTACTACTACTACTACTACTACCACTACCACCACCACCACCACCACCACTACTACTACTACTACTACTACTACTACTAACCCCGCCATCATTACTGAATGATTCCAATTGCTGTGTCACTGTTAATACTATTGTTCACTGCTATAAAAATAAACTATTATATGAGCAGGAGAAATGAGCACCCTTCCCCTTGACCAAGGATGCTTCCCCCATTAGCCAGCATCATATAAACACAATTCATTCTAATGCAATAAACCTTGCCCACATTGGGATCATTTTTGTCTCGCCTGCGAAGCAGAAAGCGAGACATAGGTATCACTGAGGGCAGTGACGGTGTCAACATTTAGGTTTTGCGTTTAGCAAAACTTGTCAGCTTATATTTCAGGATTGGTTAAGCCTATTGCAACTAAACTTCGATACATGGTTACCTATAATGATAGGAAGCAACATGATGATGTTGGGGTCACAAGGTCAAAGGTCAATATTACTGTGACCTTGATACAGAACTCTGTTATCTCAAAATTAATTTTTTGCGTTTAGCAAAACTTCTCAGCTTACATTTCAGGATTGGTTAATCCTATTGGAACTAAACTTGAATACATGGTTACCTATAACGTTAGGAATCGGCATCATAACACGGAGGTCACAAGGTCAAAGGTCAATGCCACTGACAAACAGGAGACAGACGAAACATTTGATTCTGCAGAATTTTTGTTATTGGAATCTGGCCCTAATGGCGTCAATGTGGGAAAGGTGTATTATATATAACTCATGACTAAAGCAAACCAAAAATGTAAATGTCTAAATTTGTTCTTTTTGTTTTGTAACTGTCTGTTAGGTCACTGTCCTGTCCACATCAATCTCGGGAAGCATGCAAAACTGGAATCTATATCAATGAAATAATATGTCCTTTGAATTGTTCTAGCCAGAGTGACATAAATGGTAGTTAGCTGCTTTTTTCAAATTATTCTGATTTATTTATGGTTTTTATACAGCTGCATAAGTGGGGTCGTATTATGTGATGATGCTGGCCATCCGTGCATGCATCTGTCCGTCTGATTTATTGTCCGGAGCATCTCTCGGAAAAGTTTTGAACCTACACTCACTATTTTTTTTCAGCAGATGTGTTAGGAATAGAAGAAGTGCAGTGATTTCATTTCAGCAAAATCCGGCAATATTTGCCCGAGTTATCTCCTGAAAAGCTTAAATTTCAACAAATTTTCTTGTCCAGAGCAGATCTTAAAGAGTTTTGAACCTACACTCACAATTTTGTTTCAGCAGATATGTTAGGGATGGACGATGTGTCATGATTTCATTTCGGCAAAATCCACATATATTCGCCAGAGTTATCTCCCTTGAAAAGCTAAAATTCGTCAATTTTCTTGTCCTGGCCAAATCTTGAAGAGTTTTGAACCTACACTCACAAGGGATAGACAAAATGTCATTTATCAAAGACAAACTGTTCACATTTAGCATTCCTCAAACAAGTATGCCTGCAGGCGTATGTTGAGTTTCACTAAAACTCTTGTTACTGGTGGCTATAGGTTAATTATTATATAAAGCTATCATTCAAGAGCATATGTTAGTTCCCTGGTCCATTCCTTTAAGCAGTCTACAGAAGCGAATTCAGAAAATAAAAAACATGCACAACAGCCACCAAGTTTATGCGAGAACTGATATCTTTAAATTCAACTTTATTCTCAATAAGATAAGGGATTGGAACAAATTATCACAGGATCTTCAAAGCAATTCACGTTTGCGCAACAAATCCTACAAAATTTACAAAATTAATCGGAGGAAAACTGTAAACAACATCGCTAACTTAGTTACATCTTGTACTTGATGAATGCGCAGCGAAAGAATGTCCTCTGGACGTGTCGCCATAACTAATCAAGATCAAGTTATGACCTATTGATTTCATGAGTGATTGGGAACACTATGTCATTGGTAGGAGATAAGCATTCATTATTTTAGCATGACTATTTCAGTAGTGTAGCCACGGGTAGGTGGTGTAGGTGGAGTGATCACTCTTGCAATCGCTCCCCATGAAGGGTGCCTACATCATGTGTAAAATATAATAATTTAACCATGTTACCAGTCAACTGATGGTCCACATTTGCTTCTGGCAATGCAAGAGAGGCCATCTTGGAGCAGCCAGATTTCAAAATCAACATGGTGAATTGTTATACCCAATAGTGCCTTTTTAGTAGTGCTTGCTCCCCTTGACGTTAACACATGGCTATGCCACTGGACTGTTTTGCTTTAGATGATCCATAAATACGCGTACATACTAGTAAGATTTACATTGCTCATGTGATCTATTCTCTCTTTCAGATTGTTGTCTTGACGCACTGGGTACTCACAATATGGTAAGTCCAGGTATTACATGATTGAAGATTTGTTGATAACTCTGTGTGTGCGTGTGTGTGTATGCCTGTGTGTGTGTACGTGTGTGTGCGCGAGCGTGTGGACTGGTTTCAAATTCCATATTTACAGTCAATTGCGGAAAGACTCAAAAGGAGTGATTGTTGAAAATCCTATATGACCACCAACCACTCAGGGTTGGCAACAATGTCCCGGTGTGGGAAATACTGGTAAATACTGCCCCGGGAAATACTCCAAAAAGCGGAAAATACCAGGAAATACTGGAAATTCTCCTTCGATCAATACTTACCATTCTATTACTTCTGATAACAAGCTATCCTGATATCTGGCTCTAGGAATCTAGACTTAGTAAGCTTTACCGGCTCCTGGAACCGGGTACCCGGTCCCAACAAACAGGGTACCCTTCTGCCAGTGAGGCTCATTCTTGTTTACATAGCAACAAGAGCACACATGCTTTCTTTGCATTTGCAAATATCTTAGTGAATTTAAAGTTTTCTAAGTCTCTTTTTTCTGTGGTGTGGTAGCTGTTTTTCGCTTACAAAGATTTGGATTACCATGGAAGGAGCCGTTGAAAATCAGGTCATATATTTCCATGTTATTCCATAGTTGTAAAAGACATAGGTCTAGAAAATTTTGTCTGTGTCGCATGTTCCAATTTCTGACCCCGAATCTGGGACGTGTGTTAACAACGAAATATGCCAGATTTGTCGCCTTCCTTTAATCCCAACAGGCGATCGGCAGATATGAAATCAGGTGTTGGCTATACAGTGTTTTTAACACGAAAATCGGCTGACGTCATTCTCCGTATTATCCGAGCGGGTGACGTCACACCCAGATTTATCTCAGATTTTTATGTGAAGAAAATGTTTCATTTTTTCACGCATCTTGTTCTGGGTGCTGCATACTTTATTTGTACCAGAAAACTTGAATTTCAAGTTTTTCGTGTTATCACGATCTGTTTGCAATGATCGGTGTTTTCAAAATTCTTGATTAAGATGTGTGGTCTGCGGTTTTACTGTGTTTTACAGCAGTTTGTTTATATTTTATTGTGTTCTTCACATATCGTTTCAGCCTTCGTTTGAGAGTATAATTTAAATTTTATTGTTAAATATACTGCGAAATCTATGCGATATGGTTCCTGGTTCCGTTTATACATCCGTCAGGATCAGTATATGGGTGTATTCATGTCCACATCGTTCTTGTCGTCATAATCTATCGATCTTTGCTGTAGCATTGCGGGGTGGGGTGCTGGAGGGTTACAATTTATTTATGGTCAATATATTTGAAAATAATTTGTCTGCCTTCCATTCTTGTTTCATTCCGCTTGCTTATTTTAGGTTTTGTGCTTATTTTATAGGCCAAGCCTACCCTGCCATCTTGCCCAGAGTGCTACAAGTTCGTCAAAGTCATCTATAAAGACCATGTCTGTTACCGTTGTTCTCCTTGCAATATCGATAATAGGTGTGATATATGTTCAGTGTGGCCGGTCGATATGTTGGTCAAGTTCCTTTCCCAAAAGGACTTGGCAGGGTCTGACGCGGGGTCAGGCAGTCCGAAAGTAAATCATGGAGCGTCCGTTTCGGCCCGTGGGTGCGCGCCATGTTTGCAACCGGAGGCTTCGGAGATGGCACCTCCGGCGTGGTTTGGACCTGCTATGCAAGGTTTCTTGCATAGCGTCCTTCATACGCTGGTGTCGTCCCTGATGCCAAAAGTTGTATGGCAGTCTCTTCCCGTGCTTGGTACGGACCCTGTCCTTGGACAGGGTTCTGGACTGGCTACTGAAGGAGCCATCTCGTATGGCTACCTGGCAGTCCTGTCGGGCTCCGGCCTGATGGTTTCTGTCTCTCTGCGGCCACCTTTGGGTGGTCCAGTAGCAGTGGCCGGTCCATCAGGTATGGGAGCCATTCGCCAGAACAGCTCCAGCGACTCCTCATCTGGTGACGGCTCTTCGAGGTCTGAAGTTGAGAAGGCAGAGGAGGAGAGATTGCTACGGCCTGAGATGCCACGGGTGGAGAGCATGGAGGTCGATTCCATCCTGGACGGAACCGTCCTCCATCTGTCTGGTTTGGCGCAAGCCAAGACAGCCTCTCCACCCGTGGTTGAGGCCACACTGGTACCAGGCACCCGTCCAGGGCTGGTTGGTTTGCCACCAACCGGCACGGTGACAGTTGTTGCTGGCCAGGCTGGATACATGCCTATCTCGCCTGGTCAGCAGCCACACACAGACTCGTTACGGTCGAATGATAGACATCTGTGGATCTGCCATAAAAAGCCTTATGGCGCCGCATCCATGGATTCTGTCTCTCGTTGGGCGGCGGAATGCATCCAAACTACCCACGAGATTGCGACTGGGCACCAGGTGCAATGCGCAAGGGCACATGTCAGAGGAATAGCTTCCTCGACCACCCTTTACAATGGTGTTCCGTTAGAGGACATTATGGCCGTTGCACAATGGCACTATGAGTCCTCATTCACGGATTACTATATGAGGGATGTGTCAGACTCCGCCAATCCACTCGCTTTAGCTGTTTTGAAACGATAGTTTTTTAAAATGGCCACACTGATCTGCTCTCTTTTGTGGTACTTGAAAAAGCTAAATTTAAGGAGCAGACATGGTCAAGCAAGAAGATTACAACCAAGTTGTGTCATGGATGGTCGAACAAGTGCTTGGTTGAAGGTTCCACGTCTGAAATCCAATAATCATAAGGTAATTCAAGTTTGAGTTTTTTTGTATTATGTTTATATATCATGATCATTCATATTATATATTCATGCTCATTCCCAGGCTATTATATGCAAAGAGCAGTTAACCCTCTTAGCATATATTCGTGTTTCAGGTGAGATGCATGTTCGTGAGTTCTCTCCCTTTTTCTTAGAGGGGGGGGGGGGGCGGTGATGCGAATGTGATTCAGTCCCTAAACTTGATGGTCCTTTTAGGTCTCCGTGTGTCAAGTCTAAGTCTAAGATCTTTCTCCAGGGGCAAACGAAGCAATTGATGGCTTGCCCCTTCCCACCAGGTTACTGTTTAAATCTGGTGTTATCAGAAGTAATAGAATGGTAAGTGTTGATCGAAGGAGAATGAAGGAAATTCAATTTCCCTTTCTCGGAGATCTAACAATACTTACCATTCTATTACGGACCCAGCCTCCCAGCCCCACGGAGGCAAGCCATAGGTATTCTCTTGTTTGGTAGCTATGCAAACAATATGTGCCTCACTGACAGAAGGGTACCCGTTTGTGGTACCTGGTTCCAGGAGCCGGTAAAGCTTACTAAGTCTAGATTCCTAGAGCCAGCTATCAGGATAGCTTGTTATCAGAAGTAATAGAATGGTAAGTATTGTTAGATCTCAGAGAAAGGGAAATTGAAATTTCCTTCGTACTCCAGTACTCATCAGAACTGGTAAATTTTAGACTAAATATCTTAGATATATTAATGAGAGGTGCTAATATATCTATTACATGTTGACATATAAGGTCAAATAGGCAATATAGGCACATCATAGCATATCTCATCATACTTACATACAGCCACTCACATAGCTACGCTGTTCGAGGCCGTACTTGCAGACCTGTGATTTCTCGCTATGTGAAGTAATGTTATGCTAGTGGGCTGGAGGTAGCCAATCAGATTTTTGCCTACTCGCGATAGGGGAGACGTTGTCTGGTGACCTAATTTACAATCACAAAAACATCGGTGGTCGTGACGCTGTTGAACTGGAAATGGAAATTTGCAAAAGTTTGCAAAAGTTTTTTCTCTAAACAAATTATCTGAGGAACAGAAAATGTGTAGATTGGTTTTCGGTAACAGAAACCGCTAGTTTGGTTTACGCACATGTGTAAATTTGTCTACTCCCTGATTTCTTATCGAGGGATCTCATTGGCGCAAGTTGACTGACCCCAGTTCATTAACATGTAGGAAGCTTCGTGAACTTAGCACAAACATCAAAAGCGTGCAAGCACGGTACTTGATACTGGAACATAGTGGGGGGGGGGGGGGGGTCGTGCAATAGGACGATGAGCATGTCTATAACCTTTTCAACTCTAAACAGCACTGTAGCAGATACAGCACCTACTATTTATTGCACATGTTGGTGGAATTTTCAGAAACCATTTTCAATAGAGGCTGCAACAACAAAATAGTTCAAAATATTAAGAAACTCATGTCACGAATGGTTTACATATTGTGACATACAATACCAGTCCATTATACTGTCTTGAATTCTCAGCCTGTCAGAATATTGATTTAAAATAGAGATCTAAGCTTAGATTACCAAACTATGCTGGTACATGTATCTCCAAGTATTGCTTATTTAGTTCGCATTAGATTTCTATGTAAATCAATGCTCTGAGCTACGCTGTCTCCCACACTTAGCTCATATACAAGTGTGATATTATCTAACAATGGAAAGACAGCAAGGTGTCTAATTGGGGTTTAACTGATTGAGATGGTAACACCTTTCATTCTGTTATTTACGATTATATACTAATATTATGCACTATTTAGTATTTATACTTTTACATGCTACATTATGACTGATTGAAAACATAGACTTTCACATTATTTTCAATAAATTCTGTAGATTTCAGTTTTAAATAGCAATTACAATTTTAGCATTTCTGCAACTTCAGACTGAAATGTATTCAGACATCATAGCCAGACATTGGCATGCATCTTGATAATGGAGGGGTCTGATCTGTCACTCAAGTATATGACGTCATAATCAATTACGTTATATGTGGGCTGGTGTCACAATCAAAATGTGCAAGGAATGACGTAGCTAAGTCTGTTGTGAACTTTTAAAAGTCTGCCATGTGTACAAATTTTATGCCTTTACTACCTAATTAATCTGTTGAATATTTTTAAGATAATTTGGCTGTGCAACAGCTGCCTAATGGCAGCAACAGCGGACAGTCAAATTAGGTTTAAAATATTCAAACAATTTACTTGCATACTTACCTTGATATTGGGACTCTGGGAATTCAGGGTTCAATTAATCCCAATAAGGGCAAAATGTGGGAAGAGCTTAGCTGCTAGAAATTGGATTCATCCATTAACCCTCTAACACTCACATCAATCAAAAACGGCTTCTGCAGTGGTCTTGATAAACGTCCATTTGCAGACCAAAAGAAAACTATTTTTGAAATTTTACTACTGTAATGACTGGCTCGATAACCGAGCCAGTCATTCCAGTGGTAAATTTTCAAAAATAGTCTCTTGGTCTCCAAATGGAGATTTTCTATGAGACAAATTGAAATTTTGAATAAATTCGAGGGTTAAAGGGTTAAGTCTATGGTTTGTCGGATCGATTTCAAACTTCCAATGATCGAAGTATATCTGTGGAAAAAACCTATCTAAAACAAACGCAATCCATAATCTAGTATGGTCAGCAACCACAGGAAAGTATTGATGAGGTCTAGCATCAAGTTATAAAAGTAATCAAGAAAATACTTTAGGTTTCTTTACTGTATTTACAGTTCTTGCATTTTCCTAACTATTCATTACTGTTACAAGTATTGTCACAGTTTGCAGGGCTCTTGTTACCCTTGCCCCATAAGGGGAAGCGGGTACTATACACCTGTGCAAAAGTTAAGCACCACCCTATTTTTACGCACATGCGAGGGTATATTCATGTGCTATGAAGAAAGCAATAGCATAAACATTTATGTACCCATCCATCTTAGTGCAAGAGGTAATAATGCAACTAGAGGAATGCTGATTATGATGGTGCGGAAACACTGTATGTTTTTGTTTGAACTGAAAACGAGGCCTGAATATGGTTACGTTGACACAACTGACAACTATTGCCCTACAGTTGACACACATGGCTAGATTGTCATTAATGGTGTCTGAAAACGAAGTTTAACATCTGTGCACGAGTTTGAGACTGTCATTATTAATACCGGGTATATCCACCTTGTGCCTGGATGACGGCCTGGACACGACGTCTCATGCTGGTCACCAACCGACTGATACGCCATTGTGGTATTCGTTGCCATTCAAGATGGAGTGCGTCTGTTAATTCCTGTAGGTTCTGCACAGGAGGATCCCTCCTTCTCACCATGTTTCCCAGAATGTCCCAGATATGCTCAATAGGGTTCATGTCAGGGCTCCTTGCTGGCCATGGTAGGGTTTTGATGGCATTCTGGCGGAGGTATTCATGCACAGCTCTGGCACGATGTAGTCGGGCGTTGTCATCCATGAATATAGGGTGGGTTCCAGGTGCATGATTTACAAAATGAGGGACCACAACTCTATCCAGTATGGAATCTTGATATCTTTGTCCATTTAGTGTTCCAGGTACAGTCAACAGATCCAGCTTACAATCAAATGAGATGCACCCCCATATCATAACGGAACCTCCACCAAATGGAACTTCTTCCATGATGTTACGTTGGTCGTACGCCATGCGTCTGGACCTCCATACACGAGTTCGACCATCTGTGGCATGAAGCAGGAACCGACTTTCATCGGACCAGTGTACCCGTCTCCAGGATCTCATGTTCCAGTGTCTTCTTTCGTTGCACCACCTCAGACGCTCCTCTTTGTGGTGTGCAGTGAGGAGAGGACGTCTGACAGGTCTCCTAGCTTTCATGCCAGCAGCATACAGTCTCCTTTTGACGGTAGACATTGACACTCTATTGCGCGTTTCCCATTGCTGGCTGAGCACTCTGCTGTTGGTGAATGGAGATCTAACAAGGCGTACTAGGGCTCGATCATCACGGGCAGTAGTCTTCTTCGGTCTTCCAGATCTAGGCCTGTCCTTCACCTCGTTAGTTTGCCCATGTTTTGCAATCAAACGACTGATTACAGTATGGTTAATGTTCAGCTGTCTGCCAATCTCTCTGCATGACATACCAGTGGTATGCATGCCTATGATTTGCCATTTCACACTATCACTTAACCTTCGTCTTGCCATAGCGGTTCACAATCAAGAGCTAATTCTCTCTGTACAAATAAACCACGGTCATGAACACAAAATTCCTAATCTTGTCGCCTAAATCTGTATGTAATGTTCTACGCCTCAAACTGGAGTTTTACATAACTGAACACGTGTGCTGTTTCCCGCCACACACGGACATCAAGCGGCGTGAAGTCATGCATGCATGTGCATTTCGTACTTGGAATTATGTCAGCTAATGCGGGGACAAAAAGTATGGCAGCCTAGTTGTACCATCATGTTTCTACGTTCTATTGTTTTTGCTGGTGCTTAACTTTTGCACAGGTGTATATATTGTGATCAGGTTGCCTGTCTGTGCACGCAGGATTGTATCTAAAAAGATACGGATCTGATTTGACTGAATTTTTTACTGGAGAAAAACAGATTTTTCTCAAGCTCCCACACGGGCCTAACCTACAAGGCCAAAATCATAGGCAACTGCCAAACTAGAAACATTTTCTACCTCCTAACATGTAGCAAATGCAACAAATAATATGTGGGAGAATCCCTGCGCACCTTTAAGATCCGAATTCAAGAACACCTGAGATCTATATCAAATCTCCACAAAAGTGAGAGATACGACACCCCAGTCGCCAGGCATTTCAACAAACCTAGACACTCACGAACAGACAGGCAGTTCAGAATCATACAGGTACTCTCATCAGACCCCGATGGTGAAAACTCCACACCATGGAGGAGACAAAAGGAACGCCATTGGTACACCAGCTCCACATGATGGAGCCTATAGACATCAATCTAGCGGGTTAGGGAACACCCCTCACCTGGACCAACACGCACACCATAAGCGGACATGCCCAGTACGTTATTACACTTTTCAAAACAGGTGTTCCCCTAGCTCATCTTTTAAATCAGAAAAGGCAAACCACACATTTTATAGCGACGTCACCACTTTCGCTGCTAACAACAACGCATGACGTCATACCCATTGTCATCACTTCAGCATCTTTTAAAGATGCTTTCTAAATAACGGCATCCCTCTATGGACACAAGCGCAAACGCTTCGCCTCCCTCTAAAACTTATGAAATAACAAAGACAGATACTCACCAGGTTTTGTGTCATCCTCTTTATTTTTCATTCATTTTTGCAATTTTTCATACATCATTTGAAAAATTAATTATACATAATAATACACAATTATATCGATTATATAAAAACTTGATACTTATCCTAGGATTTCCCAATACTACCAAGACCAATAGAGGACAACCAACATAACCTCTATTTTAGATATCAAACACCCATAAAATGGATGCCATATCAGAAAAAAGTGGAGCACAAAAACGTCCACTCCCAGTTGACAAAACTTGGCCTCTGATGAGTTCCGCTCAAGGAACGAAACGCCATAAAGTCTGAATCAAAAACAGTGATGACCACACATGATCATTACCCACAAACAGCCGAAAAAATATCTCCACTAAAGGAGCAGCACCCCCATGAACCTGACCGACAGAAACCCTTATGAAATTTACCACCAAAACAAACGGAACCGGCAAAAAAACTTGAACCGCCAAAAAAGTTTTTCCCAACCACCAAAAATGGACACAACCGGTAAAAAATCTACAACCGGTAAAATGACCACAACTGCCAAAAAAAGGTTGCCAAACCGCCAAAGTGAGAGAACCACCAAACAACTCAAACCGGCAAAAATATCACAACCGCCAAAAATGGTCACAGCCGCCAAAAATGTCACAAGCGGTGAAAAAGTCACAACCGGTAAACTTGAACCCAACTGGTAAAATGAAGGTCAACCAGCAAATATGTTGACCAACCGCCAAAATCTCCAATGGGAAAACTGCCAATCTGGTTTTTCTCCGCCCATATATGGTCAAGGTTATCCCAATCCACAGGCTCACCCAAGAAGGGTATAAAAGGGACAGAATATCCAGTCCAGATCATTCAGACTTTTGGTCTCACATTGCGACCAAGTGTCAGGCTAAAACACCTACGACATTGCTTTTCCAATCTGATTACATAGTTATTATTATCGGTTTTAACAGACTAGCCTTCATCCGGATGAAAGAACCCAGATCCGGTTCCTTTCGGATTAATTTATGTACATCTGTGAATATCTTGGAAACTACTAGTCTGATATGGCTCTAATTTTAACAAGGGAAAGGGTATTGCCATACACTAGGACTCTACATCTTTGGACATGATCCGAAAAAATTCTGAAACTCTGTAAACAATCTGGAAAAAAGAATCTGGATAATTCCAGAAATTAGGAAAAAATCTGAAAACCTTTTACAATGTGACAAACATGGGAGGACAAGGGCGTGTAATGTCTGACTGCTCTTATTAGTCCCCTAGCAGTAAAACCAGGGGACTATAGATTTGCACTCCGTCTGTCCATCCATCTGTCCGCTGTCGCAGTTGGTTTTCCACACTTTTTTCGCAGTCCTTCAAGGTATTCAACTGAGAATTGGTTCATTGCTTTGTTATGAGAAGTTACAGACCAAGTTCTAGTTTCAGGTGTAAGTGTCAATTTTTTATGGTTTTGCCCCCTTTCAACTTAAGAAATACGAAAAATATCAGCTCTCCGCACTTTTTTCGCACTCCTTCAAGATACAATGTATTTAAGGAAAAATCAGTGCATCCCTTTAGTATGAGGAGTTACAGAGCAAGTTCGTGTTTCGGACATTTTCGTCAATTTTTCATGGAATTATACCCCCTTTTGACTTATGAAATACGACAAATATTAGTCTTCCTCACTTTTTTCGCAGTCTCAAGATATTCTACTGAGAATTGGTACATTGGTTTGTTATGAGAAGTTACAGACCAAGTTCGAGTTTCGGACATTTTCGTCAATTTTTCTTCGAGTTATAGCCCCCTTTCGACTTAGGAAATACGAAAAATATTATTAGTTGTCCGAATTTTTTTTCGCAGACTCGGTATATTCAACTCAGAATTGCTACATTGCTTTGTTATGAGAAATTACATACCAAGTTCGAGTTTCACGTGTTTGGGTCAATTTTTTATGGAGTTACGTCCCCTTTCAAAATGAAATACGAAAACTATCCGTTTTCCACCCTTTTTCGCACTCCTTCAAGGGATTCAGCTGAGAATTGGTAGGTTGCTTTGTTATAGGGAGTTACGGAGCAAGTTCGAGTTTCAGACATTTTCATCAATTTTCCATGGAGTTAATGCCCTCTTTCGACTTTCCACACTATTTTTCGCAGTCTTCCAAGATATTCAACTGAGAATTGGTACATTGCTTTGCTATAAGAAATTAGAGTTAATTTTGATGGCGTTACGTCCCCTTTCGACTTATGAAATATGAAAAAATATCCATTTTCCACACTTTTTTTCGCACTCTTTCAAGGGATTCAAATGAGAATTGGTAGGTTGCTTTATTATAGGGCGTTATAGAGCAGGTTTCAGTTACAGACATTGACCTAAATTTTCCATGACATGAAATACAAAAAATATTAGCTGTCCACAATTATTTTCACAGCTCTTCAATATATTCAACTGAGAATTGGTTCATTGCTTTGTTATGAGAAATTACAGAGCAAGTTCGAATTTCGGGAACAGCTAAGATGATCAGCTTTCAAGACTTTTTCGTTTCCTTCACCATATATTATAACTGAAAGTTGGTATATTGCTATGTTATGAGAAGTTACAAATCAAGTTCGAGTTTCAGCTGCTTTTGTCAATTTTTTATGGAGTCTTTAACTGTCAATCTCTAAGGATTTATATCACCAGGTAGGGGACATATGTATTGCAAAGCAATACTTATTGAATGCTTGTTTTAACTGTAATTGTTTGTTCAATTATTTAAGGGGTGCTCAAAGTGTAGCGCTGTTCAACACATATGCCTATACGTACATGAATCTCTTCATAATGGCATGCGGCATGTGGTGTATCGTCAATCAGGAATCTACAGAGCCTCCTACTATGGTAATCCTCTAGACATTTAACCCTTGCCACTCTGATGTCAATATTCTATCTTTTAGTGTGTCAATAGCAAAGAAACTTGTCACAGGCAAAGAAACTTGTCACAGGCAATTTCGATGAAGTCAACTTCAGGCAAAAAACCCTAGATAATTTACTATGTTCTGACTATCTGTCATTGATTGTCGCAGTCCATTAATCTGTATCAATGTTCTTTTGAATATTTTGAAAGTAATTTGATTGGAAGATATCGCTGCCTTAGACAGCAATGTCTTCCATTCCAATTATTTTCAAAATATTCAACAGTACTTTTTATTTTGTTTTGGAAACATGTTACATGTAAGTTATTTCTGAGCATAGAGAAAAAGCTAGCACGTATATCCCAAATTTGTGCCAGATTGTTTGCTTTGTGCACATGCGCGCATGTGTGTGTGTGTTGAGTGTGCGTGCATTTGTGTGTGTGTTGAGTGTGTGTGCATGTGTGTGTGTGCGTGTGCACGCGCGCGCGTGCGTGCGTGTGTGTGTGTACATGTGCATGCACATCTGCTATTGTGGAGATGTTGTGTATTTTAATTAAGATGTTTGTTTTACTTTCAGTATATTCTAGTTAACTTGATCAGCATCGTTA
Organism: Chaetoderma sp. LZ-2023a; assembly: GCA_034401795.1. Taxonomy (NCBI): domain Eukaryota; kingdom Metazoa; phylum Mollusca; class Caudofoveata; order Chaetodermatida; family Chaetodermatidae; genus Chaetoderma; species Chaetoderma sp. LZ-2023a. The sequence continues at coordinate 158,582,395 of CM067359.1, forward strand.
TGGACATCATTTTGCTGGCTATCTATACTCCACGATCACCAGCACCATACAGTAAGAGTGAGCTAAGAGCCTAAGACAAGACCAATTTAATGTTCTGTTTTTACTTTTATAAAGATTCCCACCCAAAACGCAGGATCGGAGATGGGGGAAAAAATTTAAATAATGCACAATTTGAAGCTATTACCGCATTATTCCTTTCATCGTGTTAATTGTAAAATTTGATCAAGAAAAACCTTGGACATTTTCAGTTTTTCTTGAAAAATATTGACCATTAACCCTTGAATTTATTCAAGAAAATTTCAATTTTCTCAGAAAATGTCAATTTGCAGACCAAGAGAAGACTATTTTTGAGAACTAGTTTTGAAAATTTACCACTGGAATGACTGGCTCGGTTATCGACCCAGTCATTCCAGTGGTAAATTTTCAAAACTAGTTCTTTTAGCCTGCAAATGGACATTTCTCTAGACCCCTGCAGAGGCTGTTTTTGGCTGATATGAGTGTCAAAGGGTTAAATTGAATATATTCATTCTAATTAGATCTAATTTTTTCCTTTTTCAGGTATTGATATGAGAGATGAGTTCAGATTCAGTCTAGGGTATCCTTTACACATAGGAATGGGGAGGGTTACATGTATTCGATGCACCCTCTCTCCGGTGGGGTGTTCAAATGACTATAGCGAGCAGCTATATGTAATAGAGGGATCGGATCCGTCACTCAAGTATCTGACGTTATCAAAATATATATCGCTTGTTAGCAAGTGATGCAATCAAATGATGTCTATTAACCATTGCAACTCTGATGGTAATATTCAATCTTTTACCGGGTCAGTAGCAAAGAAACTGGTGCACATTTTTCAATAAATTTGGTGAATGATGTTGCTGTCTACGATAGCACCATCTTCCACCAAATTTGTAGAAAAATGGACACCAGTTCATCTTTTAATTTAATTTGAAATTTTAAGATTTTGATATTGGAGTGGTAAGGGTTAATCACGAAAGTGTCTGAATTGTGTCTTTGATAAAGTTAGAATTTCTTAACCCTTTAACCCTAAAATTTGTTCAAGAAAATTAAAATGTCCATTTGCAGACCAAGTGAAGACTATTTTTGAAAATGTACCACTGGAATGACTGGCTCAGTTATTGAGCCAGTCATTCCAGTTGTACATTTTCAAAAATCGTCTTCTCTTGGTCAGCAAATGGACATTTCTCAAGACCACTGCAGAAGTAATTTTATGGCTGATATGAGTGTTAAAGGGTTAAACATTCTGTTGAACATTGTGAAATTAATTTGAAAAAGCAAAAAGAAGAATTTTCTTTAACCCTTTCATGACGAAGACGGCCAAAACTGTCCTTTGCAGTGGTCTTGAGGATTGTCCATCTGCAGACCAAGAGACTACTTTTGAAAATTTACCACTGAAATGACTGCCTCGATAACTGAGCCTGTTGTTTCAATGCTAAATGTTAAAAAATAGTCCTCTTGTCCTACAAATGGACATCAATAAGCAAATATTCAGTTCGGGGTATATAAATTGATTCCAACATGCGTGAAAGTAGACAGACCTTAGCTAGAAATGGGTGGGGCATAGCTAGATATGGATCCCTCTATTACCGGTGCTATGTGACAATAGGATATTGGCACTAGGCCTGTTCGGTTAATCGATATTTCATCAATAGTCGATACTTTTTCCTGACGATTATATAATTGAGTGTAAAATAAAATAATTGAAAAATTGATTTAATCTAATAAAAATAGATTATTTATTTTAATCAGGCACGTGAATGTTTATCTAAGTAATTGCTTGATATGCCAGTGATCGGAAGCATTTGGTTGCTACTGTTCAATATCCCCCCCTCTGAAGGCTGTAGGCTGAAGTGTTGGTGGCCATTTTGCGAAAAATGAAAAAAAATGAATTACTGTTTTTCATAGTAAAGTCACAAAATTTTGATGCAAATATTCACAAATTCTGACAATTGTTTTGGAACTAATTTGACTTAATACTGTTGCTGCCATATTCGACTTTTCTAATGCTGGAAAATATAGAAACGTCGTAGATAGGCGCTATAGGCCAAATCAATATCATAATAAAAATAATATGGCCATTTCGCGAAAAAATGCACAAAATTGACTTCGTAAGTAAATTCAAGAACTTTCGATCAAAATTTTCATGAATGTTGCCAATTGTTTTGTAAGTAATTTGACTTAAAGCTGTTGCTCCATGCGCAGTCAAATTATTTTCAAAATATTCAGCTTTTCCAATCCTGGAAAATATGGGAAACATCGTAGATAGGCATTACGGGCGAGCTCAATATAATTAAAAGTTAATCTCTGTTATATAATTAATGTTAAAATTAAATTGGCGCCTTTTTACTGGCTTGAAAATCTGGGCATCCGCGCCGGTTTCTTCTTGAGAGCATTATCCAATGGGAACGAGTAAGCAATGGATTCTAAATTGACTATTATACTGGGCAGGGTTGTTCCTCGGGTTCAGCCAATTAGAGGGACTGGTTGATATAGCCTGTCTTGTTGAGCTTCTTGCAGTCTATTCATTGGCCTACTGAGATGAGGTAGATTAAGAACCAATTTACGAAATTGCGTATGCTGTTATTTTTATAGGAAATCTGGCATTTTTAGCAATTTATTTATTTATTTTAAGAAAGCTTTACTCTCTCTCCTCTCCCTCCCTCACCAACTCACCCACCCACCCCTCCCTCCCTCACGACGTAGTCGCTACTTCCAAAGTTCTCAGATTAAATAATTGATTATCCGATTAAATCGATTAAATCGATTATTTTGCAGACATCATAATCGATTATTTATTTCTATAATCGAACAGCCCTAATTGGCGCCCAAAACTAAGTCTTTTTCCATTAAGTTTTGCTATGTTTTTTCGAACACATCTCTTTCAAATATTACCTTGACTTTGAGTTCAGTATGGCAATAACGAATTTGATCCTTAAACCAGTTACATGCATTGTAATGTACAAGGTGCTCCAGGAACGAGGCAGCGACATAAACATACCTGGATTGGCAAACCTGCCACCATTGGGTGAGTAAGCAATGCATGAATACTACAGTACAGCTCAGTGATAACGTCCGAAACGTATTAGTAAGAAATTTTTCTGTTGAATATTGTGAACATAATTCACCTTTCATCATATGATGTCATAATTAACTAAGTGACCATGTATGATGACATCATAATCATTACGTCATGAATGATTCAATATAGTCCGTCTTTAATGCTTAATAGTCGGACACATGCGAATTGTATGTCTACTATTTAATAAACATTCTGTTGAATATTTTGAAACTAATTAGTCAAATTAGTTTCAAAATATTTAACAGCTTACATGACTAGTTTTCTGGAAATTGATAGTCAGGGAGTTCAGAGATCGATGGATCCCAAGACTGACGTGGTGTGGGTGAGCTTTGATTGAGATGGGCGGGGCATAGCTAAAAGTGGAGAGGTCCATTGGATTGGAAGACAATGTCTTCCAATCCAACTATGTTCCACATATTCAACAGTAAGTTTTATTTAGTTTTGGAAATATGTTAAGTTATTTCTGAGCTGTACTCTAAAAGTCACTGTGAGGGTTTTTACTTGTGACTCACAAGTTCTCATATAAGTCGATTTGTCTATGTTTGTCTATCTGTATGTCAGTCTGTCTTGTCTGTCTGTCTGTGTCAATTTTTTGACATTTCTGACAAGTCTGCCTAAGTTGCAACTTTAATAGCGTGTTCGAACTTGTCTGCTATTGTTTGTCCTGGAGGGTGTGGGCGGAAGGGGTTGGGTTGGGATGTAACCAAAGATGTAGATGATAAGTTTCCACAGTAGAAAATGTGGAATATCCGATTTTCTACCATCCATGTACCTTGTGCATGGTTACGGACATATGAAGTCTGTTTATTGACATGCATTGGTCAGACATGTAGAAAAAGTAGTAATTCATATAATTTCACATTCATCTTTCAATGGATTAATCCAGTCTAACACTCAAACTATCTGACATCATTATCAAAATATGTCACTTGTTAGCTGATGTCACGATCAAATAATGTAGGTGCGAAAGTGGTCAAGGCCCGGCAGTAATCATCTGAATTGTATGTCTGATGAATTTACAGTTTAATAATCATTCTGTTGAATATCTTGAGACTAATTGGACTGAGTGCTATTGCTGTCATAGACAACAACAGCCCCCAGTCAAATTAATTTAATAATATTCAACAGCTTACTTGTATAGTTACCTTTAAATTCAGCTTCTGGGAATTCAGGTTTTCCTCTATTGTCTTCTATGTTTCCCTGCAGGAACAAGCCGACCAACCAATTATGAAAATATTGACCGTTCTCCAAGCACTACAGAGAGTCGGCGTATAGAAACAGCTCAGCCTCATCAAAGCTTTCCCATAGCTGCACCGTCATACTCAGATCAGCCCTATCCTCAGGGCTGAAAAAACTGCTTTACAGGCACCATTAATCATTGCACTGCAATAAAGTGGAAATTTTTTATGTACACGGGCCATTTAACAGTAGCTTCGAAAGTTGGAGATTTTTAGATATTTAGTCACTGTTAAACTTTGCACAATGTGAAATCGTAGCCTTACCATTAAACCTTACATTCCTGAGATTAGTTCTCTTATGGTCAAACTGGCCAAATATCGCTTCTGCAATGACCTTGAGAAACGGCCATTAGCAGGGCTAGAAGACAATTTTTGAAATTTTATCGCTCCAATCAGGGCGGGCGGGCCGTCGGTTGGGCGTGTGGGCGGCAGAGTGGTTTCGGATGATAACTCTGTTACCGTTTGTCGGATCGCATTGAAACTTCATAGGGTGGTTGGACTAGGTCTTGGGAAGAAATCTATCGAAATCGACGATGATCCGAAATCCAAGATGGCTGCCAGCCACCGGCGTCCATCTTGAAAATTGGTTTCTGGATGATAACTATGTTACCGTTTATCGGATCGCTTTGAAACTTCATGGAGTGGTTAGACTAGGTCTGGGGAAGAAACCTATCAAAATTGACAAAGATCCGAAATCCAAGATGGCCACTGGTGGCCATCTTGAAAATTGGTTTCTGAATGATAACTCCGTTACTGTTTATCGGATCACTTTGAAACGTTATAGAGTGGTTGGACTAGGTCTGAGGAAGAAAGCTATCGAAATCGACAATGATCCGAAATCCAAGATGGCCGCCAGCCACCGGTGGCCATCTTGAAAATTGGTTTCCACTCCGTTCTCATTTATCAGGTCGCTATGAAACTTCATAGGATGGTTCAACTACCTCTGGTGAAGAAACCTATCTAGATTGACAATGATCTGAAATCCAAGATGGCCACCAGCCACCTGTGGCCATCTTGAAAATTGGTTTCCAGATGATAACTCTGTTGCCGTTTATCGGATCGCTTTGAAACTTCATTGAGTGGTTGGACTAGGTCTGAGGAAGAAACTTATCAAAATCGACACTAATCTGAAATCCAAGATGGCTGCCAGCCACGGGCTGCCATCTTGAAAGTTGGTTTCTGGATGATGTCTATGTTACCATTTATCGGATCACTTCCTAGGGTCGTTGGAATATGTCTGGTGAAGAAACCTATCGAAATTTACGATAATCCAAAATCCAATATGGCCACCAGTCAGTGACAGTCACCTTGAAAATTGGTTTCCGGACGATACCTCCTTGACCGTTTAGCGCATCGCTTTGACACTTCATAAGGATTACTGGTCTGATGGGTCTGAGGAAGAAATAAATATTTTCTGATAGCTGTCATTCATTAGTTTGTCATCATGGCGTGGTATTATGCACTGTTTGCGGAGCTCTTGTTAATATATTGTCTCCTCAATGTTCCTCTATACACGACGCAAAAGAAATTTCTCTGTGAATTTGCTTTACATCAAGCAGTTTAGCTACTATAACACATGTTTTTGTTTATTACCTGTTCTGTATAGTACAGTAAGGGAAATATATACCAAATAAATAATTCTTTATAATTTCTCATTTATTCCGCAATATTGTCCTACATATATTTGTGTATAAAATTATATATTACACATTGTGCATTTGTATTACAAACAATTAACCCTTTCATTGACAAATCCCTGAAAAAGTAAATTGTGCTTGATATAAAACATATTCTATTGAATATTTTGAAACTAATTTGACCGGAAGCCATTGCTGTCTGTCTGCCAGTCAAATTAATTTCAAAATAGTCAACAGCTTTCCGGTATAGTTGCTTTGAAAATAAGATATTGGGAATTCATCAGTGAAAGAGTTAACGGTACTTTTGCTAATGATTTTGTCATTCCATTTCTGCCTTCAAGAATGGTATATACAGTGACCATTAGACTAAATATGATATGCAATGCATATTAACATATATGTGATACAGTTATTTTATATCTTTAATTATGTATATTTTTTTCTCATCAGTGCAAATCCTGTTTGATAAATATCAGAAATCATGTATATTTATTATACGGTTAATGAGTCACAAAGTACAATAAAAGTTGTAGCCTCCCTGACAGACATGTGACTTGTAAGGGTTGTCTCCCTTAGCACATGTATGACTTGTAACTGATTGTATAATATGATTGCTGTCTGGATCCATTTCTTGATATACGCCCAGTTAATCTCTGTGGCTATGGTTTTAAATCAATTTTAAACAGCGGTAGCTGACTTTCTAATTTGCAAACAATTTTATGTATATTAATAAAATAATAATACTAAGTTATAAAAATAAATAATGGCAATATATAAATAAATATAGATTTTAAAATAATTATAAGTATATAATTTATATTTTGTGTTGTAGAACAGGCATCTGGTCTGAGAAGCAGTGTTGTTTCCATTCTGTTATAGCTTTTGTATACATAAGTATTGTCGGTTTTCTATGACACTTTAACATTGCTCAAATTTGATTTCGAAAATCAAAATTTTGTTTATTGAATGCCCATTTGCAGGCCATGCGCAAACAGTTTCTTTTTAAATTAACCACTGAACTGCCTCGACTATTGAGCCAGGGATTCCAGTGGTAAATTTTCAAAAATAGTGTTATCTTGATCTGTGAATGGAGATTTCTCAATATCATTCAGAGGCTGGTGTTGTCCAGCTTGACCATTAGCCCTTACCACTCTGATGTCAATATTCTATCTTTTACTGTGTGAATAGTCACGAAACTGGTGTACATTTTTCAAGAATTTTGGTGAAAATCTACTAGAGCAACACATTCCACAAAACTTTTTGAAAAATGAACACCAGAACTTTCCTCTGTTAATTTAATTTGAAAATTTAGAATGTTTACATAAGAGTGGAAAGGGTTAAGGGAGTTAGATGATGATAGATCTGTGCTAACTTTTAAGTTGTCTTGAATGGAATTCCAAATTTCTACACAATAGTACATGTAGCCGAGAGTCCTTGTACAACTCGGTGTTCCGTTAGCAATTTCTGAAGAGCTTGACAGGATGCATAATCATTTAATGGTCAAACCAGACAAAAACCGGCTTCTGCGGTGATCCTACGGAAGGTCAATTTGCAGGTAATGAGAATACTATTTTTGAAAATTAACCACTTGAGAGGCTGGCACGATAATGAGCCAGTCATCCAGAGACAACATATGTGTATGTATGTATGTATTAAATTTGATATATAACTCCTACTCAGATGCTATTGCAACTATGCATTTGGAATGATTCTAAGATGATTGTGTTAAAATATTATACTCACTTATAGGATTATATAACAACAATATTACAATAATGCATAATAATTATATATTAACCATTCAATGGCCAAACCAGTCAAAAGCAGCTTCTGTGGTTGTCTTGAGGATGTCCATTCGCAGGTGAAGAGGGGACTATTTTTGAAAATTTATCACTGGAATGCCTGGCTCGATAAAGGAGCCAGTCATTCCAGTGGTAACTCCTAAAAAATAGTCATATCGTGACATGAAAATAAACATGGAGTAAACAAATATTCTGATTTTCTGGACAAATATTGAACATTGAAGAGATAAAATAAAGATTCATCTTTCATGTTAAAGCAAAGCTTGTATTGATGGTTAACATGACTTTATTCAGAAAAAATGTATGACGAAACATTTTAACCTTTTCACCATCAAATTTGTTCAAGAAAATTTCAATATTCTCAAAGAAATTGTCCATTTGAAGGCCATGAAAAGACTAATCTTTTTGAAAATTTCCTCCTGGAATGTCTGGCTCGATTATCGAGTTAGTCAGTTTACTGGTAAATTTTCAAAGTTATTATTTTGTTCTGCAAATGGACATTTTTCAGGACCAGGGCAGAAGCCATTTTTGGCCGGTTTGAGAGTGGACAGTACAGATCATAATTAAGTTATTATGTTTCCAAAGCAAAAACAGAAACGTGTTACTTAGTAAGAAATGTTCTGTTGAATATGTTGAACCTAAGTTGTTTGGCGACATTACTGCCTAAGGCAGCGATGTCTTCCAATCCAAATATTTTCAAAGTATTCAACAGAACATTTTGTTTTGCTTTGGAAACATGTTACGCTATTTCTGCCCTGTATCTAACAAGTTGTAGTTTATTACTGCAAACGTGGCAATGTTATTAGGATCAATCAGTAGGATTGCTAATCACCAATAGTTCACTTATGCGAATGAAATCTTATGATTGACAGAGCGACTCAATGAATTTGTAGCCTCCCTTGACCGACGTGAAATTTGAAAAATGAATTTGCTTACAGGTTATCTACTTTGCTTTCTCTCCCCTCTCTGCCACCCGCCCTCCCTCCCTCTCCCTCCATTCTTCCATCACTCCCTCTTCCTGTGATAGTATTACATGTATATATAAACTCATAATCTGGATTTACTTTTGTGTTTTGTCAAAATATTCACAATGTCACAAAAATAAATTTAATTATTATAAGCATGGTTTGTTGTTTTATACCATTATCTACCAAAATCTCAGACTCATGACTGGAACCCTTTAATGTTCAACGTCGCAAAAATGTCTTGTGTTGTGGTCTTTTGAAATGTCAATGGATGAATCCATTTTATCCATCCATCATGTCATAATAATCAACTATGTGACATGTAGGCTGACATCATAATCAATTACATCATGAATGACGTAGCTAAGTTCATCACGAATGCTTACTTGATGACAGACTAAACATTGCAGTATGAAGTGTATGTCTACTATTTAATAATGCTTTTGAATATTTTGAAACTAATTTTACTGGGGTGCTGTTGCTGCTGCTGCCATAGGCAGCAACAGCACCCAGTCAAATTAGTTTCAAAATATTCAACAGCTTACCTATGTAGTTTTCTAGAAATTGATAGTCAGTGAGTTCAGGGATTGATCAATCCCAACATGGACGAATTGTGGATAGAGCTTAGATAATGTGGGCGTGGCATATCTAAAACTGGATTCCTCCATTTTCAGGTCATAAGATGGCTATTTTTGACACTTGACAACTAGAATGCTGTACTATATCTGAGCCAGTCATACCAGTTGTAAATTGTCAAAAAAGTTTTTCTACTAGCCTGTCACCAAGCATCGGCAATCAGATAATACCTATTTTGGCATTGCGGTTCAAGTCGGTGGATCGTGGTCAATGTTGATGAAGCTAGTTAATAATGTATGGTGCAGCTCAATTCCCTACATTTCCTCATTATAGTGTGGAGGTAATGTAGGGAATTGGCCTATGCCGTATATGATTGGACTAAGTATGAAAGACATAATATTGATGGGAGGGAAACTTGCCCATTTTAATGAAGTTACTATAATATTTATATAATCCTAAAAAAACTCAACATCTTGTTCACATTACTATAAAACGCTTACTTTAAGGAAAGCCCTTATGGAATAGCAGCATACATCCATTATGAATTTGCAATGCAATTATGCTGCCGTTTGCCTCCATGCATATTACTATGGTAGCAGCATGGTTATAGTCTCAAATATGCTAATGGTCGGATCCATTTAACTATACCTTGTCCATTTCTAGCTAAGCTCTGCCCACTTTTTCATGTCTTGGAATCAATTTATATATTTTTAATCCCGAGTTCCCAGAATCCAATTTTCAAGGTAGTTACAACTAAGCTGTTGAATGTTATGGCAGCAACAGCACCGATTCAAAATACTGAAGAGTGTTTATTAAGACATACATTCAGACACTTGATGGACTTTAAAATGTTCATGACGTTGATAGATATGTAACTGTATTGTGACATCAGCCCACATGTAATGTAAATGATTATATGTCATATACTTGAGTGATCGATTGGATCCCTCCATTATGCAGTAAACATGCCTATTGCAGTAACAGCTCCCAGTCAAATTAGTTTCAAAATATTCAACTGAATGTTTATTATCGTGCACTTGACAGACTTTCTGATAGCACAATATGCCGACATTGCAGGGCATAGGGGTACAGGTATGTTCAAATGAATCCGGTCGGTCAATTTCTCTGGCGACCATCTTAGATTTTTTTAAACACCTTTAAAAATCTGCTTTTCCGAATCCGCTTGCGGGATCGATTCAAAACTCATGACAGGTTATTGGATGATCTGGTTTTCATGAAAACGACTTCGTCTCCAGACACGTGTGTGTGTGTGTGTGTGTGTGTGTGTGTGTGAGCGCGCATGTAGTACCTATATTTCATTAAGAGACCCTATGTCATACTTGTTTATGTTTCATGTACATATGTGTTACCTTTTTCTGTGTTTGTAATGGCCCCTTGATTAAAACCCCATTAAACATCATCTAAGGCTATTAACAACTCTACCAATCTTGTTCAAGGGAACTTGATTCATCATTATCATTATTGTACAAGGCATAAGCCATTGGATTGTTATTGCCTCCATGTTTTATATAGTATGGCTTGCTCAGTTCACTTCAAAAGTTCTTTTCTATAGTAGATATCTAGTTTGTTCTTGATAATTTGACTCAGGCTACTCCAATAGATCAGTCCACTGTATCGGTGGAAAGGTAGTACGACTGTGATGGGCTGGCATACACATGGCCTGTTCAGTCGAATTCAAATGTTCTTTGAAGTAGATATCTAGTTTGTTCTTGAATGATTCGACTGCTGTCGCTTCGGCTATTGACACTGTCAATAAATTACAATGGGGTACCACTCTGTTAGCAAAGAGTTGCTTGCGAATATCTTTGTTGCAGCGTCTTATGTTGAGCGTAAACTTATGACCCTGGTCTGTGTAATAATGGAAGGTTTGAAACCGTAGTCTTTATCAACATTATATGGATCCCTGGTGAGCTGGAATGTTTCGATTAAGTCTCCTTGAAACCGTCATTTACGGCTTCAAGTCGTTCCGTGTACCTATGATCTCTGATTAGTGGAACGAGTCTTGTTGCTCAGTGCCAAACTCTAATAGCTTTGATTACCTTTTCAATCTTGGTGACTATGCAGAGTTGCAGTATTCGAGAATAGGTCTAACTAGATACTTGTACACGAGCGTGAAGGTAGATGGGTCAATGTTCTCTGGATTAGTCATATTGTGGTGTGTACCTTGGATACGATAGTACCATAGGTATATCAAAAGAGAGCTTTCTGTCACTCCCAAGTCTGCTGAACTGTAGGGCATTTGTTTTATCTGTGTTGAAGGATAGTTGCCATCTCTGCGACCACTTAAATACTTTGTCCATGTTGACTTGAATCTTACTGGTAGGTCGGTTGCCATATATCTTTGTGTAGACTGCAAATGTTTTGCAGTGGCAGGTTAGTCGGTCAGGTAGGGCATATGTATATCATAAAAAGTATAGCTCCCAGTACACTTCATTCTGGTAGTGGCCTAATTATATGAACCTGTCAGGAATTTTAGATCATTTGTAAAACATTTGTTAGCTTCCTATTATTTTCTGTTCTGTTGAATTTCCGACTTTCTGATTCAGGAAATTCTGACTGGCAAGGGATGAATAGCCAAAGTTCACATACTTCTTACCAAATCCGAAATTTTAATATAAAAAGCACAATATATTTATCAGCCAGACTAATTCAGTAGCTTGTAGGCTTATGCCTACATGGAAAGAATTTGGCAGAAATGTGTAACTTGTTGCCATCTTTCATGTTGCTAAATTTAAGCTTAATCTGGTCTTACTGAACAAGTTCAGTCACGCTAATGAAAGTGCAGGACACGCATTCATAGTAGATAGTTAAGTTCGGACAGGAGCCTGTTTTATGATTCATGTTTTGCTTACATGACCATAATGAGTAATCAGAGATTGCAGACCCTTGCCCTTCCCTTTTTTTTCACATTGAAAAAGGTTTTCGGATTGTCCCGGCCAAGTGAGCTTATGCCGTGGCGGCCGTCCATTGTCTGTCAAATTGTATATCCTGATTTATGTGTTAACCGATTTCAACCAAATTTGGCTGGAAGGATTCTAGGGTGGTAGGCCCCAGAAATTCTAATCAGAATTTTAGTTGGTAAATTTTTCTAACAGCCATCTTGTATTTTTCAAAAATTCAGGAAATCATTTAAAACGCTACTCCAAGATTTCAAACCCGTTTTGAAGGCCCGATTTCAAACCAACTTGGTTGGACTAATTCTATGCTAGTAGGTGTCAGCACCTTCAATGAGAATTTTGATTGGTCAATTTTTCCGGTAGCTATATTGGATTTTCCGAAAATTTCTGGAAATCAGTTAAAAACTTATTCCTCAACCACTTGGCCGATTTCAAGCAAACTCGGGTGGCAGGACCCTACAGTGGTATGTTTCAGAACTTTTATACTGAATTCTGATTATTCTATTTATCGGGGATCATCTTGAATTTTCCGAAAAATGGCTAGAAACCATTAAAAATGCTACTTCTCATTAACTGCTTGAGCAATTTTAACCAGACTTTTCTGGATGGATACTAGGGTGGTAGGTTTCACAACAGGTCTACAGAATTTTAAATTTATCCAGCGCCCATCTTGAATTTTCCATAAGATTCTGGAAATCAGTTAAATAGTATAGGGTGATAGGTTTCAGAACTTGTATACATAACCTTTCCAGCGGCCATCTTGGCTATTCCGAAAATTTTGGGAAATCGGTAGTGATGGTGGTGGTGGTAGTGGTAGTGGTGGTTTATGTAGATACACTAGTTCTTCTGACCCAGATGGAAAGTAGAGCCAAACCTATGCACTCTCAGCTCTAGTCACCATACTTACTCAATAGGTGGGCGAAGCCAAGTGCCGCAAGTTCAACAGACAGTTTTTAATTGCGACTGCTCTACTAGTATACATCTATCCATTGGTATGTCTGTCTGTCTGTCTGTGAGTAGATCGGTCTGTCAAATTTGTGACATTTTGCAAAGACTGCCTATGTCGCATCTATAGCGCTTTCGCACATAGAAGCCGGTAACTTAGTACATACTCATTATATCGATTTTAACCAGCTTATGGGAGATGTGAGCATAACTTAAACATTTCTTTACATGTTTGTTCTACGCATTTCTGAGAGCATATTATTAGCTCAGCTGATCTGAAAGATTATGGCATGGAGACTGTCCATCGTCTGTCCGTCTATCTAACGGCTGTCGTCAGTAGTCGCATATGTATACGCTGCGTTGCATACCCTGTTATAGTAATAGTCTGAATCTGTTGAACCACTTTATCGACTATTACATTATTGTCAGACTATTGGGTTGTCGGACTACTGGGTGGTTGAACAACTGGGCTGTCGGACTACTAGGTTGTCGGACTACTGAGCTGTCAGACTACTGGGTTGTCGGACTACTGGGCTGTCGGACTACTGACGTTACCCCCTTCTAGAAACTTGTTAAAAATTTTGCATAGCGGTGCAGTAATTTCTTTAGCAGCTTCCTTTAATTTTTCCACTGGTATTTCTTCCAGGCCATTCCATTGATTTTATTTGGGTTGGATTTATTTTCTATACCAACAGGTGTTATTATTATGTTCTTTAGTAAAATACTATTGCTTCTGGGCCTAAGGATTGGTTTAGAATGGAAATTTTCTGAAGTGAAGATACTTGAGACAAATTTGGTAAGAATGTTTGCTTTTTTTGTAGTCATAGTGCCATTAGCTATGTTACGTAGCTTGCTAATTGATTCATGTAGTCCCATTTTACTCTTGACATAGTTCCAAAAAGCTTTGTGATTTCGTTTGCTTTCACTTGACACTGCATTAATATGCCTGTTTTGCTTTTCGGATTCACGCTGTTGCTTTGTTTCTAACAATTTTATAACGCGTGTAATCTGTGGTTTTCTTTGTTTTGTTGTATGTTTTGTATGCCCGATTTTTACATGTGAGTTGTTGCGTTGTGTAAGGTCAAGCCGGTGGTGTTTCTTCTGACCACTGTGGTGCTGGTAAAACAGAGCCAATATCCAGGTCATCTGCAAAGCAGCATCTAGAGTATCTGGTCAGGAATTGCTACTCGAGCAAAACTTAATGAGCAACCTCAGCCTCATGGCATTGATGTGTTAGACCCCAAAAAGACATTTCATGAGGCAGTTGGATAAAAAAACCCATACAAGACTGGTGGAATTGGATTCAATAGTAGGTCTTTGTCAAAGCTCATACATGTGGCTAATGATAAACTGGTGATGCCATCGCGGTTTTGACAAGTGTATCTAAAATAGCCACTGTAACAATTGGCCAATCAATGTTATGTACAGGTGTTTGCAAGCCTCTTATGATCAGAGTCATTCCAGTCAAGTTTGATTGAAATCTGCAAATCCGTGAATGTGCAGTCTTCAAATCAAAGATTTTCGTCCATTCTTCCATAAGCAGTAACAGCTGGGTAGCACAAGATCTTCCACTTCTGAAACCATGTTGTTCATTGCAAAGTAGGTAATTTTTGTGTGTGTGTGTCACTATCTGGTCGCGTATGATGGTTTCCATTATCTTGCAAGTGATAACCGTCAGGCTTACTGGTCTGTAGTTACTGGGTGACTCACACGCTCCTTTTTTAAATAATTTATCTTATGACGTAGGCGGATCTGAAATGCTGAGTAGGCCTGGTCACGGGCCGCCAGAAGCTAAAGATGTGATGGATTAGCGAATGGCCAGAAGCTGGTTATCTGACCCACAACCACGTTAACCAGGAGCTGGTTATCTGGTGATAGTTAATGATGACCAGGAGCTGGAGACCTGGTTACGCACGATATTATTAGAAGCTGGAAATCTGGTCATGGATGATACTACCAGGAGCTGGAGACCTGATTACGAATGATATTACCAGGAGCTGGAGACCTGGCTGCAGATGACAATACCAGGAGCTGGAGACCTGGCTATAGCTGATATTACCAGGAGCTGGAAACCTGGCTACACATGATATTACCAGGAGCTGGAGACCTGGCTACAGATGATATTACCAGGAGCTGGAGACCTGGCTGCAGATGATATTACCAGGAGCTTGAGACCTAGCTATAGCTGATATTAATGACCCAAAGTCATGGAGAGATTCTTGGATGAAAATTCATATTGTGCCCACAAATCAAAACGTATATTGACTGGACAAACGTGAATTAACTGTTAATGGGTCCTAAACTGAGATGGCGTCCATAACTATTTACGAATCTGTATGAGGACTGCTGATAAACTCATTTTTATATTTGAACTTCACAATGGAAATATTCTCTCAGCCTCGCCGGCGTAGAAATATATACATGTGAGACGATGGCTGCCTACATCACAACTTCGCTAAAGCGCAACTAACTCTCACGAAGGCCAACCACCGAATGCCTGTCGAGGCGACGATTTTAACACGTGCACACAATGTATTGTGACCCGTCTGGATCACGCAGATATACAACAACATGTTGATTTGCAACTCCTACATAACTGCTCAAATAATCCATAGAGATTCCATACATTTTATAAATAATAAAATCTACATTGATTATAAACTAATCATAATAACAAATACAATTATCTTAATTCTAACTGATATAAATTTTGTATAAATGTAAATCTCGATTACGAATATCCCCTACGCTTTTATAATTGACATGAAGTAATTTATTTCATTAAATCAACCAGAAAGCATGCAAGACTGAATAACAATCTGTCTACCTTTACTGTAGCGGATTTGGAGTCCAAATATGTTGTGGGTGGCATAAGCTAACGTGATTGTATAGAAATGTGATTGCTATGTATGATCTTACGATCATATGATAGCAACCGTCGTCACATGCCCCCACCCAAAAAAAAAATTTTCTTATGTTTTCAAAGACAAAAATTAAACGGGTGAGAGAAAATTTCCCATTTAATAAAAGTATAACTTGCTCTTAGTGTTTGGGATTACGTATAAACGTAATCAGTTTAATTAAGCTATATTAAACAAACATTAAATGGTTTTAAGCTTGAATTTAAAGAAAAAATAAAAATACAAATTTTCTTGAAACGTGAATACTGTAAGTGGAATTCCACTATTTATTGATTTACGTGAATGTTAAAAATAATTTTTGAAAAAAAATATTCATGTTTTCCTAATAAAATGCAAAAAGTTTATTTAGGTAGATCAGAAGAAACATAAAGCAAATAAAATAAAATAAAATATAATTTGTCCATTTGTCAATGTGAAATGAAAAACATAATATTTATGCACAATACATAATTTCCTGAAAATTAAACATATACAGTATTCTGTTAATTTATAATACATCCTCTGTACAATCCTCAAGTGTGTAATATGATCTGAAAAACAAAAACAAAATCTTACTGATTATATCCAATACCTAATCGTATTTTAGCCAAGTTCAGGATTTTTAGTCAACAGGCCATTTTTACCCGAAATTATCATCCTTGTTTGATTACGCAAAATAAAATTTCAAAATTTCACCGCACACGGATCAAAAATTCTGATTGAAAAAAAAATCACTGAAAAATCCATGTTTCCCAATTTTAATCCGTAAATTCTAGCTCGTTAGGATGAATTAGAGGCAACTAGCGAAGTCGGAAAAAAAATTGCTGAAAAATATCTAGAGTTAGGCAAGTCGGTAGCTTATGCCCACCGTTAAAACTGCCTAACCGTAGCCCAGACCGATATTTCAATAGACTTTTTTATTTTTAAATAAAAAATCTAAACAACCTTACGAGAAATAAATTGATCACCATGTGATGTGAAAAAGGAAAAAAAATTCATGCGTTGATATTGACTTTTGCCGTAAAAGGTGCGTGACAGAGCGTCGGCTAGTACATTATCGCGACCTTTTATGTGTATGATATTGAGACAATAGGGTTGAATTGTCAAACTCCAACGATATATACGCTGATTTTTACCCAACATACGTTGTATAAAAGTTAATCGATTATGATCCATGTAGACGTCGATTGGAAAACGCGTTGAACATAGATATATGTTAAAATGTTGCAAGGCAATGACTAACGCTAAACATTCTTTTTCAACTGTGGAATAGCGTAGCTTGTGCTTATCGAATTTGCGTGAATAATAACCTACTGCATGGTCATTATTTTCATTGTCAGTTTGTATTAAAACTGCACCTGCACCAAGATCGCTTGCATCGATTAATAATTTCATTGGCTTGTTGAAATTTGGTGCCATAAGCACTGGACTTGAATACAATATAGCCCTGATCTTATCGAAAGCGTCTTTACACTCAAGTGTCCAATTAAATGGGACATTTTTCTTAAGTAAATTTGTTAGTGGTGCGGCAATCGTTGAAAAATTCCTGCAAAATTTTCGAAAAAATCCTGCCATGCCTAGAAAACGCATAATTTCCTTTTTATTTGTGGGAGCAGGGTAATTATATATGGCTTCCACCTTCGCAGATTTAGGACCGACCTCATGACCTAAATATGTCACTACTGCTTTAGCTATTTCGCTCTTAACTAAGTTTATAACTAAGCCTGCTTCTTTAGTTCGAGAAAAAAATACGTGAGATTTCCAATCACTGGAATATATGATGACGTCGTCAATGTATGAATCACAATTTTGAATTGAAACGACAAGAGTATTCATTAGTCACTGAAAAGTAGCTCCAGAGTTTTTCAACCCGAATGGTAACATACGATACTCCCATAGTGAATTATTTGTGACAAATGCTGATATAGGTCTAGCACGATCTGTCAGAGGGACTTGCCAGTAACCCTTTAAGAGATCAAATTTAGTAACAAATCGAGCATTTCCGATCTTGTCAATATAATCATCGATTCGGGGAATAACAAAGGCGTCTGCGACTGTTACGCTGTTAACCCGGCGAAAATCCATACAAAAAAGGAAAGTACCATCTGGTTTAGGTACCAATACGCATGGACTACTCCAGTGTTACTCGGTTGGATTATACCCTTTGTGTACATATAGGCGACTTCTTGATCAATGATCTCAGAATTTGTAGGATTTGTTCTATATGGAGCCAATTTGATCGGTCTCGCATCACCTACATCAATATCATGCTTAATTACATTAGTTCGCCCTGGTGTGTTAGTAAATAATACAGAAAATTCTCGTATTAAGTTCACCACATCTTGTCTATGATCAAAGGGGAGATAACTAAGGCTATCTGGTAAATTAGCTAACACTCCAGAGTTATCCATTTTTGGTTCGCACAAATTTGCTGCCGCTGACAATAGGTCAATTGCATCGTTAAGATTAAAAACAGTAAATTAACATGGCAACACTGAGTAGCTTTGCGTTTACCTGGTGTCTTAAACCAATAGTTTAAATCTCCGTCGCGACTAACAATAACATATGGACCTTCATATTTCGCTTGAAGAGGACTATTTACTACTGTTGTCAGCACTAATACTTTGTCACCAATGGCAAAATGTCTTTCACGCACGTTTTTATCGTACCTTGTCTTCTGATCTACTTGCGCTGATTTTAAATTTGCAGCCGCATATGTACGAGTAAAATGTAAACGGGTATGTAATTTTGTGACGTAATCAATAAGATTATGGTCAGTCTGGGGTGTTAATAACTGTTCTTTAAGTACTGTTAATGGACTCCATACTGTATGACCAAAGACTAATTCATTAGGTGAATATCCTAATGAGTCATTTACAGTGTCCCGTAAATAGAACATTAAAAAATTAACCCCTTCATCCCAGTCTCGCAAACTCTCATGACAACACTTTTAAGCATCGATTTTAATGTTTGATGCATGCGTTCTAATGCGCCTTGTGATTCAGGATGATATGCCATCGACATGACATGTTTAATGCCAAGTTCTTGACAAACCTGTGCAAAGATGGTTGACATGAAATTTGAGCCTTGGTCAGATTGTATTTCGTGTGGTAAGCCGAAAATTGTAAACAATTTTATCAACGCTTTTACCACTGATTTCGCTGTAATATTTCTGAGTGGAATCGCCTCCGCGAAACGAGTTGAAGCACACATAATTGTTAGTAAGTACTGATTTTGTGCTTTAGTTTTAGGCATTGCTCCTACGCAATCTAGAATTATGCGGTAGAAAGGAGTTTGGAACGCCGGATTGGTTTTAATGGTGCCACTGGAATTGGTTGATTAGGTTTTCCGACCATTTGACAGGTTCGGCATGATTTACAAAATTTAACCACATCACCATGTATTTTGGACCAATAAAAATTATGTGTGATGATCGCTGTCGTTTTCTTCCTTCTGAAATGATTTCCACAACCGGGACCATTGTTTGCTTTTAATATGATTTTATGACGATATTCAACTGAAAGTGCTATCTGTTCGATAATTTGTGAAGCATCATCAGTTTTTGCATTTCTTGGTGTCCACTTACGTCGCAGGATCCCGCTATCCCACCAGTAACAGATGCGGTAATTAAGACGTTCCTCCTTGTCCTTGACAACAGGAACTAATCGTCTTAATTTCAGATCCTTCATTTGTAGTCGTGCTAGCGCACCTGAACTTAGCTCAAGTTCAGGATCGTCCACAAATGTGACACACTTATAAGTGTTCTTTGCTGTTGGTATGTCTGAATCCATTCCCGTATTAACCTCACCTGCCATTTGATCCCGGCTTCGGCTACGCGTCACGACACAAAGAGGGAAACCATAGAGATCCACCTCAGCTCCTACTGGATCAGTTACTGGCGTATCAGACACAATCGGTAATGCATTACGCTCTACTGCCAACGCAGCATCACTATTCAAAAGGTGTTGAGCTAATTCATTACCTAAAATGAAAGAAATACCCTTTATTGGTAATTTCTCTCGGACACCAACTATAACGTCTTGTTTTTTATTATCTGAGTGTAGCTGGATTTTATGTAATGGAACTTTTAAAAAGTTCATGCCTACACCTCGGATTAAAACGCTATTACCGGTGTAAGTCTCATTTGAGAATGGGAGAGCTGAACGCAAGATCAGTGATTGGTTAGCCCCCGTATCTCGAAGTATTATGACAGGAACTGGTGCCATGCTTGTTTTATTTACAGTTAAGCTCACCAGTCCAGTCGAACAATAAGGGAGATAATCCCTATCCACGTTCGGGTAATTAGCCATATTGACTGTGGTTAATTGTTATGTGCTGTCCTCTTCACTTTGTGTTCCTTTATCATCAAGATCAACAGCCATTGATGACTTCGCCCTGCGCCGAGTAAAGTTTTTCTGTGGTTGCGCACAATTTACTGCAAAGTGGCCTATATTATCACAATTGTAACATTTACTATTACTCGGTGACTGATCACGATTTTTAACCGCTTTATTATTTTGAGAGGGTGATGTCGCACGTTCACGGTTGTTTCTCTTGGGTTGGATGCCTAACTTATACCCTGATTTATTTTGATGTCCGTTATTTTGTGCTTTATCATTGTTATTATTTGGGGAATTATTTGATGCTATGTACGATCGATTTCGCGACGTACTCCAGTGTTCAACCGCTTCTGCTGCTACGTCGACTGATCATATTTCAGGTTTATCATCTAAATAAGCTCGTGCAGGATCTGGAAGTATTTCTTTAAATTGTTCAAGAATACATAGTTCTTGTAATTCCTCTCGAGACATTACTTTTTCTGAGTTAACCCAATTCATAAAACATTGACGCAGATGCTTTGCTGTTCCTGGGTAATTGTATCTAATGATGTTTTTATTTCGGAATTCCTGACGGTATGCTTCTGGGATCCTGGAATATTCCAGAAGTACACAAGACTTTACCTTGTTATAGTCAGACCGGTCGTCAGCTGGTAATGATCCTTCAGCCTTTTGAGCTCGTCCAATCAGTGCTGTGCGTACCAATGCTGCCCAATGAACGGGAGGCCAGGCATTGTCTATGCATGCCTGCTCAAAACTGTCAAAAAATTATTGAGGTTCACGTTCCCAAAATTTAGGTACAGCATGTCTTTCGTGTGCAATGCTAAATGCATGGGTACGATTTAATGGTGTAGGAGCCGCAGGTCTGTTGAATTCTATTTCTGCCCTTTGATGGTCAAGGCATTTTCCTTCCAGAGCCATTTCTGCCATCTTAAACTGCATTCGAAGTTTGTCATCTTCTGATAAAGAATCCGGATGACCATATAGTTGTTTAGGGTTGACATTATTAATATCCTTGGGCCTGGCTCCACCAATTGGTGGTGTTTGACGTCTTTCATTGAAAGGAGAAGCAGGGTTGTGATCCTGTTCTTCATCAACCTAAAAAATGCCCAAGTCTGTTAAACCCTTGATAGAAAACTGTAATAAATCAAGTTTAAGCATAGGGTGTGGTGTGGGTAACTGGTAGTGATTACATAACGCCAGTAAAAACTTTTTTCCAACAGTTTCAATCCATGAAATAGATGGATTTCGTTCAAATCCACTTATAAACGCTTCCATAATGTATTTATTTGAAAGAATAATAAATAATAGATAGCAAGGGGGATAACTGTTAGTATATATATATATATATATATATATATATATATATATATATATATATATATATATATATATATATATATATATATATATATATATATATATATATATAGTAACTAATATGAATTATCTACCTTTAATTAGAACTTGAGCGATCCAGATCTAAATGCTGATACTAATGCTCTATACCAATTTCGTTCTCCGTGTGATACATAGTGTAATCCATCATATAGAATGTCATAATTGGTTTCCAATTTGTCCACCTTGAATCTATTAGAGCGCCCTCTTGATTTTTTAGTCAAAAAGTGACAAGATTTCGACCATACTACAAATTCAAACATTGTGATGGGTCGGAAATTAAGTTTGTTTGGTTGACGCAAAAAATTATTCAATACAACTGTGTTATGATTAACTACACTCTGTTGTTCAGCTAACTGTTTGCTTGTGAACGAGCAACCTGTTAATCGGCCGTCCTTTATTTTGTAATTAGTATAGTCAATTATTGAGCAACCAGGAATTTCAATAAACATAAAAACTAAGTTTTGTCTTTCCAATTAAATGACTGATTTTAACTCTGTTATTTTGTCTAAGATTGATTCCACAGGTGTTAGTGATGGCACTGTTTCACGCCAGTATTTAGAGGTAAATGTCGACAAGATATCATGTATGCCAATACAGCAGTATAACAATATTTTATCTTGCGCTACTGTTTCATTTCTCAAGTGTTCTAATGCGAGATTTTTAGCTGATTCTATTGTGGCACCTCGCTCAATCAAATATGTAATATGGAAGCTTGGTTGTAGATAAGAATCAAAAGTACAAGCTCGAGACGAAGCTAGTAATATAAACTTCATTTATGGTTATAATCGATAAATTTTATAAATAAATTTAACAGTACGATTTTATTAAATGAGGTTTTCAAAATTAAATCTTATAACTAACAGTTTGTTAACCTAACCGTACGTAGTTACTATATAACAAGCCCCACTAACGTATATTTAAATCAAAAAGATATTCGGCTAAATTATTTGTGTTCTGTGAAAGCGTTCAACTAGATCCGTTAAATGACCCAATTGAAATATATTTGATACCTGTCAGAGGTTTTGTTACGCGCGTGCCGTCGTGACAACAACTAACTGAGTGCGACTATTTTTTTTAACCCTTTCAATGCTGAATTTGGCGTTACTATATTTATAAAGTTTTACCGGTTTTGAATTATCTGAAACCTGAAAGAAAAACAACTTTCAAAATTAGTATCTACAAGGAATTGAATTTAGCCTGAAATAAAAAGGTGATAATTAAATATATAATACATTTATTCAACTGTTTAATTTATGCAGTAGCAGTGATTACTCCATCGAGTGTCTTATGCAGATATGACCTGTTTAGATAAAATGTGTCATTTGTTGTGCGTTAATATAAAAAATATATAAAAATAAACAAATCCCCTAATTTAATGAAAAATCGCCAAAAATATCTAATCTTTGTTCAAATAGCTATTTAGAATCACTGAAAATAAATAGTCAAAAACTTGATTATTAAATCCGAGGATTATATTGACAATTATTTTGCTTAGAACGAGCCCCATGTAAGGGAATTAGCTGATGTTGGCGTGGATTAGATTACTGTACGATGTGAACACCAATGCGTTTTATCCAAAAGACAAAACCTCAGTAATGATTATGACATCATTAATCAAATGATTACCGGATATTTTATTTTGCCAAAATGCTCAACCCAAAATGGAAACGATAGAATAGATGTCTAGGGGTATCTAAATGATTTCAATTATCAATGGTTAACCCTTTTATTCGAAGGAAAGCTTATGGGACAGATTTGAGGTGAATTCCAACACTTCCTATCTTGGCTCGACGTATGGAAGAGTAATCTGCATTAGCATTTGAACTTTAACCTATTGATTCACAATTTGGTGGTAATTAAGAGGAAATAAACAAAGACAGATTTGAAAAATAATATTCATTCATTCTTGCCTACTTTCTGATCTGTTGTAAAATTATAGCAGTATTGTACAGTTGACATGATTGTTACAATTGATATATTATATGAATATAAAACTGATTCTGTTGAAGCAGGATTTCAAAATTATAACTACTGAAACCCTCAATGTCTTACGTTGAATATTCATAAACTAATTTGACCCAAAACAAGAACTCTAATCCTTGAAGTCATATCTAGATCGAAATGACCATTATCGATCCAACGGATTGATCCTGGTTGATCCAATCCCTGCTCTTTCTTTGAGTTTTGATAACAATCACATCAAATCGATTTTTCGATCCGATGTCATTTATATCAATCCTCAAAGAATATCACAGACGATTTAGTTCACTTCAGAAATCATAAATGCCCAAAATTCAGCATGTATGATTTTATGTCGATAAACTTAAGATGTAACGGTTCTTGGTTCAGAGTTTAACCTTGAAAATATTAATCTAATTAATGTGTTAATAGTTATGACAACAATCAATATAAAATTTTCATATAATAAATCAATAATATACGACCAGAATGTAATATAGCTGTTGTAAATGTTCAATGGAAACAGTCATTTCTTTGTGGCTTGAAGACGAAAGGGTCCTGCGGATGAATGATCACAATACGAATGCTGAATAGGCCTGGCCACGGGCCGCCAGAAGCTAAAGATGTGATGGATTAGCGAATGGCCAGATGCTGGTTATCTAATCCACAACCACGTTAACCAGGAGCTGGTCATCTGGTGATAGTTAATGATGACCAGGAGCTGGAGACCTGGTTACGCACGATATTATTAGAAGCTGGAAATCTGGTCATGGATGATACTACCAGGAGCTGGAGACCTGATTACGAATGATATTACCAGGAGCTGGAGACCTGGCTGCAGATGACAATACCAGGAGCTGGAGACTTGGCTATTGCTGATATTACCAGGAGCTGGAAACCTAGCTACACATGATATTACCAGGAGCTGGAGACCTGGCTACAGATGATATTACCAGGAGCTGGAGACCTGGCTACAGATGATATTACCAGGAGCTGGAGACCTGGCTATAGCTGATATTAATGATCCAAAGTCATGGAGAGATTCTTCGATGAAAGTTCATATTGTACCCACAAATCAAAACGTATATTGACTGGACAAACGTGAATTAACTGTTAATGGGCCCTAAACTGAGATGGTGTCCATATCTATTTACGAATCTGTATGAGGACTGCTAATTTTTATATTTGAACTTCACAATGGAAACATTCTCTCAGCCACGCTGGTGTATATGGCCGGCGTAGAAATATATGCACGTGAGACGATGGCTGCCTACATCACAACTTCGCTAAGGCGCAACTAACGCTCACGAAGGCCAACCACCGAATGCTTGTCAAGGCGACGATTTCAACACATGCACACAATGTATTGTGACCCATCTGGATCACGCGGATATACAACAACATGTTGATTTGTAACTCCTACATAACTGCTCAAATAATCCATAGAGATTCCATACATTTTATAAATAATGAAATCTACATTGATTATAACCTAATCATAATAACAAATACAATTATCTTAATTCTAACTGATATAAATTTTGTATAAATGTAAATCTCGATTACGAATATCCCCTACGCTTTTATAATTGACATGAAGCAATTTATTTCATTAAATCAACCAGAAAGCATGCAGGACTGAATAACAATCTGTCTACCTTTATTGTAGCGGATTTGGAGTCCAAATATGTTGCGGGTGGCATAAGCTAACGTGATGGTATAGAAATGTGATTGCTATGTATGATCTCACGATCATATGATAGCAACTGTCGTCACATGATGATGATGATGATGATGATTAAATCCTGATTTGGGTTAATCTTCATTTCTACCTTCTACCGCCAAGTACTCCTGTAACATTTCCTGTTTTCGTGTTTTTATTTTTAGAATTTTTTGTGTTATAGTAAGTTTTATTTAAAATGCAAGCATCGTATCAAATTACAATCAAGATTACTTATATCTGAGAGGAACATGTATCCTATTAAATAGGCTATTACAGACTTGGAAATTGTCGAAACATCGAATTAATAGAGAAATTATATGTTGTCATTTGTTTCCGTAACCCCTCCTGCCATATAATATATATATATATATATATATATATATATATATATATATATATATATATATCATTATTCTTGGAAAACCTTAGATCACATGCGACCCATCGTCAAGATTCAAGATTATTTATTCAGTAGTAAAATATATAAATGATGGATTCAACTAACTAGGTTGTCCGCCGAAGGCAATGCCTATTGTATTGGCAGACACCTTACATATATATATATATATATATACATACATCTATACAAATAAATTAAACAGGACAGTTGCATACAAGCACAGGATGTAGACAAGGTTAAATAAAAAATTAATACATGTCTAAGTAGTTGTAGTGCTAAGTAGTTGTAGTGGTAATGTTACAATACAACACTAGTGAATTCCTAGACTGCGTGCATGATTGTTTCTTGTATCACCATGTCCAAGAGCCTAATATATAGAGGAAATCAGAAAGCCAACACACTAGACCTTATTATGTCCAATGAAGATGATATTGTTGAAGATATTGAGCACCTACCACCATTTAGAAACAGCCACCATAATTGCCTCACATTCCACCTGATATGCTATACAAAAGATGCCCCAACTAAAGCTGAAAAATTACTCTATGATAAGGGGGACTATGACAGGCTAAGAAATGAAATGGAAGCAATTGATTGGGACAAAGAACTAGAAGGAAGAAACTGAACAAACCTGGCCAATAATCAAGACGAAAATATTAGACTCAGTAAGAGAATGCATTCCTCACAAATCAATCTACCACAGCTCATCACAATCCAGTAGACGGAAAACAGCATGGATGAATGACGATATCAAGAACAAAGTGAAACTCAAACAGCAAGCCTTTAATAAATTCCGAGAAACATGTCAAGAAAAGGACTACAAAGAATACGCTAAAAGAAGGAACCAAATGAAACGGGAGGTGAGGAGAGCAAAAAGAGAAATGGAGCGGGAAATAGCGAAGAAGTCTAAGAAAAACCCTAAGGCATTCTATGGCTATATCCGGTCAAAACTCAAGACAAAGTCTGGAATTGCTGACCTTATGACCACAAATGGCACCGTAACCAAAACCAACAAGGACAAGGCGGAAGAACTGAATAAGTTTTTTGTAAGCGTTTTCACCCAGAAAGACACCACCACCATGCCGCAGCTCCCTCAGAAGTAAATGAATTACTAGATCAGATTTTGATCAAGCAAGACGATGTATGTACAAGGCTAGCTAGCCTGAACATCTCAGAATCCCAAGGACCAGATATTCTCCATCCACGAGTACTGAAGGAAATCAGCGAACCCATCTCCAAGCCACTCACAATCCTATTCAACAGATCACTGAGAGAAAGGAGCATCCCTGAGGACTGGAAAAAGGGCCAAATCATGCCAATCTTTAAAAAAGGCAACAAGACATCCACTAACAACTACAGGCCAGTAAGTCTGACGTCGGTAATATGCAAAGTCATGGAGTTCTTTGTAAGAAATGCGCTCGTCAAATACATTTCCAACTTCATGTCAAATTATCAACACAGCTTTGTAAGTGGGCGCTCCTGCACTACACAGCTGTTAGGAACCCTGAACTATTGTACTAGAATCATAGATGATGGTGGTTCTGTAGATGTCATTTACCTCGCTTTTGCTAAGGCTTTTGACACTGTCCCGCATCAGAGACTGCTCAACAAGCTTAAGAGCTATGGTGTCACAGGAAATGTACTTGGATGGACAGAGGCCTTCCTAAGTAACAGGAAGCAACGTGTGGCATTCAACTGTTCTTACTCTGACTGGGCAACAATGCTCAGTGGCATCCCACAAGGAAGCGTACTGGGACCAGTACTGTTTGTCACATTTATCAATGATATGCCTGGGTTGGTCGATAGCATGATCAAGCTCTTTGCTGATGACACCAAATTGTTTTCTCAGATTGACTCCTCCAACGATCATGAATGTCTTCAAACAGATCTAAGCAACCTAAAAGAGTGGGCTGACACATGGCAACTATGTTTCAACACTACCAAATGCAAGGTAATGCGTCTAGGGAGGCCAAACAGCAAGCCACAATACACAATGATTGAAAATGGCCAAGAAGTTATCCTGGAAGAGATAATGTTTGAGAAGGATCTTGGCGTCTACGTGGATAGCACACTCAAATTTAGACGGCATGCAGAAATAGCTGCTAACAAAGCAAATAGAATAATCGGCATGATTCGGAGATCTTTCGATTTCGTAGAACCGAGCACATTCCTCCTCCTATTCAAGAGCGTAGTTCGGCCACATCTGGAATATGGAAATGTAGTTTGGTCGGCATTGTATAAAAAGGATATACAACTACTAGAAAATGTTCAACGGCGTGCTAGAAAGGTCATACCAGGATTTAAAGACATACCATACGAAGAACGTCTCCACTCACTGAACCTACCAAGCTTAGTCTACCGGCATCTGCGTGGTGATCTAATCGAAGCCTATAAGTACACACAACATCTATGATGTGGACTATGCTGAACTGCTACCACTGGACAAAGGGATCATACACGAGGGTACAGCTATAAACTCCTAAAACACCGCTTTAAGACAAACACCAGTAAACGTTTCTTTAGTCATAGGATCACAAACCCCTGGAATAGCCTGCCAGACACAGTTGTATCAGCACCCTCAGTAAACGCCTTCAAAGGGGGATTAGACAAGTTTTACAAGGACATTGCTTACAAGACCGACTTTCCGATCAGGCCAAAATAAAAATAGTTTTTGTTTCCGGTAAACCGCCCGGGTGAACTTTTTGGCCGTGTATGACCCGGCCGGCAACAAAATAATTTTTTTTCTCCCCCAATGTGTGATATTTCCATGACACTGTTAGCTTGTGAAAATCGCTTTGTTAGCAATTTAAAAAAACATTTTTAATGCATCTACTATGAGATACGAAAAGAGACATACCTTCCAATATATTTTGCCTCAAAATCGCTAACATAGATGCTATATATCGCTAAACCATTTCCTGTTTGCATAAAATTTAAATAAAATCTCCAATTTGCGTCGTAAATAAATGACTGTCTAGCTCACGTGATCATAATGCGCGTTTCCTTAAGGGTGAATTTAGGCCGTCACGTTGATAGCTACTCAGTCAAGGTACTTGAGACTGTCCTCCTATTGGCGAAAGTACCTACCCGAGTAAAACTTGATATTTTGGCACTACTCTAGCACGAGAGAGACGATCTAAACTTACACCAACTGGCACCTGTTACTCGTGATCGGAATTGACAGTAAGGTTTCGGTTTGTTTATAGGGCAGAATAATTGTATTTATAAACTTTTTAATTTAGTGTACCCATATTCCGCTTAATAGTAGCCTATGCTCTAATAGAAGCCCACGCTCTAATAGAAGCCCACTCCCCTAACTTTGACATATGAGCCCCAATGATTTCTTAGCAGTTTCAAAACGGCAAAACTCTGTATTAGAAGCCCACCCCCTAACTCAGCAGACTGTATAGGAAAGTTTTACTTAAGAGCAAATTTGTAAGAATAGCGTGTATAATAATAACAATCATGCCACAGGGTGTGTATACTTCAGACCGATCTCTGCCCTGATACATTCCCGGCCCCTCTAGAAGTCAATACAGGCCTCGAATTTGTAAATCTTGACCGACTATTAGATTAATACTAGTAGTAGGCCACGTATGTTCAAGATATAATAAAGTTTATTCTACACTTTTGTTGTCAAAAGGCGCGTAAAACAGTCTTGGCGTGATTAAATACCTTCCTTATAAATATATTTTAAGACCAAATTTATGTACCAAACAACAAGCACGGGAGAAAATGTGCATCAATTTTGTAACGCCGATAAACATTAAATGATCCAAATTGAATTATTACGAACGACAATATAGCCGGCTTCTTAAGTTGGCGAGCCAGCGGTTCTTGAGATGGGAGGCATCATGTTCTCGCGAGATATTATACGCTAACGGGAGTTTATCAAACGGGTACCCATTTTTTAAGATCAGGATAATACTCAGTTCCTATCGCGCAATGATAATATATAGATATTCCCGAGTTCTGAGTCCCCGATTCCAGAATATTTATATCCGAGTACTCGCTCTAAAATAAACTCTTCAATTGGAGGCGAATCACGTGATTTGTATTTTTTGCGACGCCATTTTATATCAAATTGTGGATTAATTTTGATGTAATAAACGAGCTTTATTAAAGGATACGCAATAGTTATGTGCTCAAATCAAATAATTTCTCTTCCCTCGTGATGTTTTGAGGTATACATTAAACGTAGGCGGTGGGAATTTTTGCGGGAGAAAATACGTTGAATTTCCGTGGTATCAATTTTAGAATTTTTTGGGAAAACTCTGTACTATAAGCCCACCCCCTTTCTCAGAGATGTTTGGTTGGAAATTGAACACCTCTTGTCCTAATAGAAGCCTAGGCTATTATTAAGCGAAATACGGTATTCCGTGATCCGACCCGTTTTTGTGTTTTAAACGGCGTTTGTAATTCCCAATCGGTAACCGCCTATGATTCTGCTACTGGTAGTAATATTTCATTGATAAGTTTTGATTCCCTAATGGGCATTTCCGATCAGAACCAATCAGATTATTTGTGACGCTACGTCATGGAAATACGTCATTGCAAATGTTATTGCGTTTGGAACACTTCCTCTATACATACCGCTACTGCGTTTCTATTGGCCACTACGGTAATGCGCATGAAAACTATCCAATCACAAGCGAAGAACAATATAAACTCTGCTTAATGTGCAACACCCTGTTTATTACATTAGTTCTTTACGGCGGATACAGCAAGAGATATGAATTGTCATCTGCAAAGTCAATGACGATGGAAACTAAAGATATTTCTCCAACTACAGTTTGCATTACAATAACTGTGCAAAAACCACAATCGTCGCCGGTTAAAACTATATTAAATAAAAGAATAACTAAATATCCTGCAGCAACAAGTTTTCTGGAATTTTTCGATCACTAGTATTGTGAATAAAAAGTTATGGTCTATTGAGCTTATCTATGTCTTATTTTAATTCAAACTATATCATGTCTGAAAAGGAAAAAAATAAAATAAAATTTTGTTCCTCCCTCCTTACTGACATTTATTCCTCCCACCCAGTTTGCAGGAAACAGATTTTTTTTTTATGGATGGCCTCACTCCCGTCCGCACCCACATGTCAGAGTACTGGAAGATGAATACTGAAGACAGTGAAGACCTGTCACAGGCTAACTAGCCTATGCGACAGTAAACTCTATGTATATGTATGTATCTAACACAAACATGTATATTTTTGGTCGACTGATTATACATTATATCTCGGAAATAGCCAGTTCATCTCAGTAGTAAAATAAAAACGTTCTGTTGAATGGGTTGAATATAATTGAATTGGAAGCCCACTGTTGCCATAGACAGCAATTTCTTCTAATCCACCCACATTATAAACATACAAGAGAACATTTCTCACATTGATTTTTAAATTATTCTAACAACAAGGTACTGTTTTTGTTTAGAAGTATGTCAGGTCATCCCCGAGCTGTACTGTATTTGTGCAGTTGATATGATATTTACAGGATGCTGGCTAGTGGGGAGCATCCTTGGGCAAGGGTGGGGAGGGGCATGGTGCTCATTCTTCTGCTCATCCAGTAGCTTGGTTTTATGGTTACTGAATATAAAAAATTAATAGTTGTTAGCAGTTGAAAACATCCAGTGGTAGTGGGTGGTAGCACTAATATGTGTTAATTAAGTAATCCTTTATTATTTTCTTGAATGATTTTGTTGTCACTATTTTGTCTCGTGTTTCCTGTATAGTGTTATTCCATAATTGAGTGGCTGTAATTGATATTCTATGTTTTCCCATGTCTGTGCGTGTGTATTTCTCATGTAGTTTGTGTCTGCTTCTAGTGTTATGTCGGTGGATGTTAATATTGTTCACAAAGAAGGGGTGTATGGATTTGGGTAGGGTGTTGTGATGGAAATCTTTCACAATAGTTAATATTTGGGATTTACCTATGTCAGTAAGTTTGAGTACTTTTTCTTCTTTAAACATATCTTGGCCTTCTGCTGGTCGAGAAAATAATTTAATGCTCTTTTTTGGAGGCTTTGAATTTTAGATATTTTGTTTTTGTAGGTGTTAGTCCAAACAGCGTTGTAGTATGTGAGGTGCGGAAGGATTACGGTGCTGTACTGTGTTTTAACAGTGTCATGTGTCATATATGGTTTTAATCTTTGGATGACACCTATTCCTCTTGCTACTTTCGCAGTAACTGTCTCAATTTGTTTGGCCCAGGTCAGATTTTTATTTAAATATACTCCTAGAAACTTTGCGTACAGGGCTTCTTCAGTTTGTTTTTTGTTGATATAAATTTTCGGAATATCTGTATTTATATGTTCTCTAGATATTGAAAATAACATAGTTTGTTTTATCCACATTTAATGACAGCTTATTTAACGAAAACCAGTTAGTAATTTCTTCCATTTCCTCATTTGCGTTTTTTGTATAAAGTAATTATGTCTTCATCAGAGCAAAAGGCATTGCTGTCATCAGCGAACAGTATTAGTGACATGTGTTTGCATATATTGGGCAGATCATTCATATACAAGAGGAACAGCAGAGGGCTAAGGATGGATCCCTGAGGAACACCGCAAGTTAGTCTCCTATTTTCAGAGCAGGTTGCATTAAATTGCACGCATTGCGCTCTCTCATTTAGGTAGCTTTGAAACCAGTTGAGTGCACTTCCTCGGATTCCATAGTAGGCAAGTTTTTCTAGTAAAGTAGAGTGGTTGATCGTGTCAAAAGCTTTCGAAAGGTCCAAGAAAATGTCTATTATGTGCTTTTTCTTTTCAATTGAATCAATTATTTTTTGTGTCATTTCACTTAGTGCATTGTTGAAGGTTTTTCATGAAAACCTATACTGTAATGTTACAGGAGTGACTTTTTATTTAAATAGCTAATAAGCCGATTATACATTTAACTCGTTCCATTAATTTGGAGAAAAGTGGAAGTATTGAGACAGGTCTATAGTTTGTGAAGTTAGATGAAACCTTTGCTTTGTATATAGGTGTTACTCGTGCAGCTTTGAGTGTTAACGGAAAGATGCCATGCGTGATAAATGGATTTGAAATGTTGTTGAGGGGTATTAATAGGTCTACGGTGCAGTGTTTGAAAATACTCCACTTAAATCCATCGAGGCCAGCACTTTTTGCGGGGTTTAGTTTGTTAAGAATGTTAAAAATTTCTTGATTGTTGACTGGGTCAGCGAAAAAAGAGGATTGATATTTGCCTGTGAGGTAATCACTATATTTGCTACATGATGATGATTTGATTTTATCTGAAAGTGTTGGACCTATATTAACAAAATAATCATTGAATCATGTTGCAATTTCAAAGTCTTTAGTTATTATTTTGTTGTTATAAAGAAACTGTGTTTGTTGTGCTTTACCATTATTTTTTATTCAAAAGTGATTTAATTATTTTCCATGTTTCATTTATATCATTCTTACATTGTTCAAATTTGTGGTGGTAATAGGCGCTTTTGGCTGTTCTTATTATTTGGTCCAACTTGGTTCTATATTTCTTAAATTTCAGTTGATTATGCTTTGTTTGACATTTGATAAATGTCAAATAAAGTTTATGTTTTTTATGACAGGCAGCTATTAGTCCAGTTGTTAGCCATGGTTTAGTTGGGTTGTGTTTGAAGTTTTTCTTTTCCTTCATGGGAAAGCTGTTTTCGAAAACTCTGGTGGAACTTAGTGTAGGCATTCTCACAGCACTGTATGTCTGTAACTGTGCCAATCTACCTCAGACATGTTTCTTTTAAATTTTTCAATATTCACCTGATTTATTTCTCTGCGCTTAATTTTTTCATATTAAAATGGTTTTGTGCAGGTCTACTGTCTTTCAAGAAGAAAAATTAGTAGGTGATCTGATGTGTCTGTTACGAGAATTTCTACTTCTGTTTTATTACTGAAATTAATGTTATTGCTGAATATATTATCAATAATTGTGACCGAAACATCACCTATTCTAGTCGGTTTAGTTATGGTTGGATAGAATGAATGAGCATTAAGTAAGTTTGTAAAATTTTGCGTGTGAAAGCAAGCTTGTCTCATCAGGTCAATATTGTAGTCACCCATGAGGTAGACTGTTTTGTTTTCCTTCTGCGTTCCTTATTGCCTTTGGGTGATTTATAAATGGTACCTATAATTCTATTTTTGCCTTTCAGTGTTTGGATTTCGATAAACATTATTTGAATGTATTCTTCTATATGAGAAAGATCATCACGCTCAATAAATTGGATATTTTCTTTAATATACATGCCTACACCACCTCCTCTGCCTGTGCTTTTGTGCTTTTCAACAAATGTGTAATTCTTTATATTGGTAGGTGAATTTGCATGTATAAATGTCTCGGTAATTCCAATAATTCCAAATGCATGTGCACTCATATCTAGGAGGCGGTGTAACTTGTCGATGTTCTTCATAAGAGATTGCATATTAATGAATAGAAGTGAAAGGGATATGTGCTCTTTGTTCTCTGTTAAGTTGTCATTGAATGTCTTTGGAAGGATATAGTCGCAAGTCGGTGCAGATATATTTAAGTCATTTCTAGTGTCATCATGGTTAAGTTTGGGTAGATTTAATTCGAAAGGGTTCAGAACGGGGGATAGGTCATCAGCAACCTCAGTGGGAGTAGGGTCATAATATGGATTTAATACTGTAAGCATGAAATCTGTATTGTCATTGTAATGATTGTAGGGAAAAGTGACTTATTGCAGTTGGTGCACCACCAACAGGTGTCATCAGCTTCGAGGTTGCCATAATCAGATGTTGTTAATTTGGAGCAACTTAGATGAATCCACTTGCAACATAGGTCACATAACAGTACTCTTTGGTTGTTCTTGACAGGCTTTCTACAGGATGAGCAAGGGAACTTAGCAGGCATGGGTCGGGTTAGTGGGAATAGGAACAGGGAAGGAACAAAGGAATGGAAGTAGTGAGGAGAGGGAGGTTATTGGGGATCATTAGGAGGACTGAATAGGTTTCTCTATTTGGCTGTAACATTGGGGTTATCATGACTTAATTATGTATAACCCCATCCATCCCAGGTTTCTAATTACTTTGGCTGTGAATTAGCTTTACCTTGAGTACTTTGTTTTTCGAGCTTTACCCAATTGTCCTTGTAGTCCAGCAGGTATTAGTCATCGGTCTGTGGACACCTCTCCAATGGATTTGGCTTGGTTCACTAGTCATTGTCGATATTGGGATACAATTACATAATTACATATGGTGAGACAGGTCAGGCATAAAGTAGCAATTATGATGTGCACAGTCATCAAGACTATTGACAAGTTTTAAGAACACAATTCATACAAATTGACAACAAATATTGAAATCAAATATACGACAAATACAATATTCATTCATGCTTAATACGCAGGGGGTAACATACCCTTTCACTAATTATCAAATCCTAGTAAAATTGAGATCTGGCTAATAGGAAGCTGGATTGGCTGAATATCTGGCTAACGATTAAAATCATACTATTCGTCTATTATATATGTACATAAATTCTACATAGACAATCATTAAAACTTACTTTGAATAACATATTAAGATAGATATTTATGTAATTAGTACTTACATGTAGATTATTACTTATTGTACCAAGGTAAACCCTGAAATCCTAATATCACAGATAAAAAAACGCCTACACAGGTCAGCTGTTGAATATTTTGAGACTAATTTGATAAATATATTTCGATTCCAACAGGTATACAAATCGATTCTAACATGCATACAAAGTAGCCGGAGCCAGCTTGCAGCCAGTGCAGATATTTATTATTAGTCCCCTACCGGTAAAACCGGGGTGGGGGGGACTAGGTTTGCACTCCATCTGTCCATCAGTCTGTCGCAGTTGGTTTTCCGCACTTTTTTTCCGCAGTCCTTCAAGCTATTCAGCTGAGAATTGGTTTATTGCTTTGCTATGAGAAGTTACAGACCACGTTCGAGTTTCAGGTGTATGCGTCAATTTTTGATGGAGTTATGCCCCCTTTCGAGTTAAGAAATTTTTTTCGCACTCCTAGATATTTAAGCGAAAATCAGTGCATCGCTTTAGTATAAGGACTTACTGAGCAAGTTCGAGTTTCAGTCATTTTCGTCAATTTTTCATGGAATTATGCCCCCTTTCGAAAAATATTAGTTTTCCCGCACTTTTTTCGCAGTCTTTCAAGATATTATACTGAGAGTTGCTACATTGCTTTGGTATGAGAAGTTACAGACCAAGTTTGAGTTTCAGGTGTCTGCGTCAATTTTTGATGGAGTTATGCCCCCTTCGACTTAAGAAATATCACCTTTCCGCACTTTTTCGCACTCCTTCAAGATATTTAAGCGAAAATCGTTGCATTGCTTTAGTATAAGGAGTTACAGAGCAAGTTAGAGTTTCAGACATTTTCGTCAATTTTTCATGGAGTTATGCCCCCTTTCGACTTATGAAATACAAATTATATTAGTTTTCCGCACGTTTTTCGCAGTCTTTCAAGATATTATACTGAGAACTGCTACATTGCTTTCTTATGAGAAGTTACAGACCAAGTTTGAGTTTCAGGTGTCTGCGTCAATTTTTGATGGAGTTATGCCCCCTTCGACTTAAGAAATATCACCTTTCCGCACTTTTTCGCACTCCTTCAAGATATTTAAGCGAAAATCATTGCATTGCTTTAGTATAAGGAGTTACAGAGCAAGTTAGAGTTTCAGACATTTTCGTCAATTTTTCATGGAGTTATGCCCCCTTTCGACTTATGAAATACAAATTATATTAGTTTTTCGCAGTCTTTCAAGATATTATACTGAGAACTGCTACATTGCTTTCTTATGAGAAGGTACAGACCAAGTTGGAGTTTCAGGCATATGCGTACATTTTTCATGGAGTTATGCCCCCTTTCAACTAAAGAAATATGAAAAATATCAGCTTTCTGCACTTTTTTTCGTACTCTCAAGATAGTTAAGCGAAAATTGGTGCATCCCTTTAGTATAAGGAGTTACAGAGCAAGTTCGAGTTTCAGACATTTTCGTAGATTTTTCATGGAGTTATGTCCCCTTTCGACTTATGCAATACGAAAAATATTAGTTTCCGCACTTTTTTTCACAGTCTCACGATATTATACTGAGAATTGCTACATTGCTTTGTTATGAGAAGTTACAGACCAAGTTCGAGTTTCAGGCATATGCGTAAATCTTTCATGGAATTATGCTCCCTTTCGACCTATGAAATACGAAAAATATGAGTTTTCCACCCTTTTTCTCGCAGTCTTTCAAGATATTCAACTGAGAATTGGTACATTACTTTATTATGAGAAATTACAGACCAAGTTCGGGTTTCAGGCATTTGTGTCATTTTTGATGGAGTTATGTCCCCTTTCGACATGAAATACAAACATATCAGCTTTCAAGACTTTTTCCTTCTCCTTCACCATATATAACTGAGACTTGGTGTATTGCTATGTTATGAGAAGTTACAGATCAAGTTCGTGTTTCAGCTGCTTTTGACAATTTTTAATGAAATTTTTGACGGTCAATCTCTAAAGATTTATATCACCAGGTAGGGGACATGTATTGCAAGCAATACTTAAAGAATGCTTGTTTACTCACACGCACGCACGCACACACACATTTATTGTGTACCCATATATTATACATACATGCATACATATATACACACACACACACACACGCAAATACATGCATACATATATGTGCACATAAATTCTACATAGAGAATCATTAAAACTGACTTTGGATAACATATTAAGATCAATATTTATGTAACTGCCTAACTTGTGCTTGCATGTACCTTATTATTTATTGTAGCAACATGCATACAAATCTATTCCAGCATGCATATAAATTGATTCTAACATGCATACAAAGTAGCCGGGCTAATACCATGTACCTATGGATGAGAATATGATCTCAGTTTGATCAGCATAAAGTCATGTTTGACTTAGATAGATTTATAATCATGTGTGATAAGCGTGCATGCAATGCGTGCGTACATGTTATCTACAGTAAGTTGTCATCCGGGCACTCTATGATGACAATTGGTGTTCACTGGAGCCAGTTTTCCAGAATGCTTCATAGCTTATCATTTGACCTGAAATTGATAAGCTGACATTCCAGCGGTCAACTCTTTCAGTGGCTTTCATTGATAAATCTCTATTACGGTAAGTTCTTTACAATCATGACAATGTAACTTGTTCTGCTGGATACTTTGAGATTAATCCAACAGGAAGCTGTTGCTGCATAAGCACTCAGCAGTTTTCCTGTATTGTTGCCTTGGAAATGATATATGGAGAATTCATTTGTACAGTTAGGTACACAGGTTAAATGCAGAGACATATATAGATATTGATCATTACTATTGATCACAGAGGCATACATAAGAGAATGACAAGGATTCGGATGACAATGGGTGACAGTGTAAAATGTACAAAGCAGAATCAAGTGACGGTCACGACATTGCACAACAGCATACATTTGCAAAATAAATTTAAACTATATTAACAGTCATATGACAGAACGTTTCACAGACTTATGCAAATGTAGTACAGCATTGTTTTGATAAGCACAGTCAAACATGCAAGAGGTCAACATTTGGGGTCACAGAGAAGGCAGGATAACACAGTGCACAGAGTAGTAATAATCACGGTTGTGACAGCACATTGTGCAGAGGCATACATGAGAAATGAATCACATGTATGCAGGTAATAAGCATACACTGAATACACCGATACAACACAACCAATGAGGCATACGTATGCAGTTTGGAAGCATACACAAGGGTGGCGAAGCACGTTTATGCAGGTAGTAAGCAAATACCGATACAACATAAATGATGAAGCACATTATGCAGTTTGGAAACATAAACAAGGGTGACGAGGCACATTTATGCATTTGATAAGCACACACTGATATGACACAAGCGATGACTGTAACACATTTATACAGCTTGGAAGCATACACAAGGACGATGAAGCATATTTATTCAGGTAGTAAGCCTACAATGTTACGACATGAGCACAAGATGTTATACAGGAGCATACAGCGACAGTTTGTTTTCATTTTGGTACCTTGTACCATCATCTTGTTGCCAGAGTTAACAAGGCAGATTGTGCGCCCAACAATTGACCATGCTGATTTTACCCCAGTGTGCTGCTGGCATAACTTCAATAGCTGCAACCGTCTCTTGGTGAGGCTCTCTGTAACAACAAAGTTTGTACCTTTTAGTTTACGTTTGTTGGTGAATATGACATTCCGTGTGTTATATGATATGAATCTAATGATGATAGGTCTACTATGGACACGATTGCTATTTCGGACATCCATGGGTGGCTGGATATCAGGGCACTTGGGGCCAATTCTATGGCTGCGCCCGATACTGGTAGGATCTATTGTTAGGCCCAATTTGTCATTTAACACATTTAATACCACATTGTCAGTATTTTCATTCTGGGACTCTGGAATTCCGTGTGCCAGAAGGCAGTTCCTTCTCGAGTACTGTTCATGGTTGTCAAGCTCAATGTTTATTTTTATATTTTCCTCAACCAATTTATCATTTTCATCTTTAATGGCTCTCATGTCTTGTCTGACACGTTTCATGTTAGCTTCTAAGTCTATACTTAAACTCTTATAAATGTCTTGCTTCACATTAGTAAGAAAGCAACTGTCATTGCTTACTGATTCTGTAATTTGTGTACTAACATGCGCCCACTCACATCGCTCCGCTGTATGTGGCCGTACTTGCTATGTGAAGTAACATTACGCTTATGGGATTGAGGGTAACCAATCAGGTCATCCTGTATCGTCCAGTAAGGTGTTTTTGAGGGTCATGTATTTTCGAGGGTATGTATTTTTTACGTTCTCACGTGCGTGGCGCTTAGGTGATGTCAACAAATCATGTGTCTTTAAATAGATACAGGATTTTTACATCACAAATGTAAATTTTTAAATGATGCTCGTAGATCAAGAGATTATTTTATGCACTTTTTGTTGTGAGTGTAGTAAAAAACATGTATTTTCACTATTACTTTTTTTACTGATGATGAAAATACTGATAGCTCATAATGAAATGATACAAATCAATCCAGTCTTTGCGTCCAACGACATCTGCCAGTTACTGTCCTGAGTAGCGTACCAGATCTGTTGCCATATCAATAATTTACCTCTCTCGAAGCGTGAAACTGTCATGGGGTGCATATGTAGTTTTCATATCTAGATTGATTTTTCTCTACCCGAATGGCGATTCAAACAGACCCTAGTTACCACATACAATATAAATTTCAATAATTTTCTATTTTCCGGTAGGCTAAACACCCGCCTTTGCTCAAATCATGAAAATTACACCAATTCACCGCCTAGCTTGAAATAACATGATTACATCACCCTCGAAAACACATGACACAATACTGGGATCGCATCTGCAGACCAGGTTGTGGATATTTATAAGCAGTAAGTTTATTTTAGGGTCAATTTTTATTTTTAGGCACATTTTATTTCAGTGAATGGTTGCTAGTTACAAAATTGAACAGATTTTTTGATAAAATTCTTACTCTTATATTAAATCGGTGAAAATGTGCTTACACCCTCGAAAACCCATTATTCGATGATATTTCTTATCGAGCAATTTCATTGGCTGAGACCTACAGTTCGTTTATATTTGTGATGTCTTGTTAACTTGTTGGGCATATCATAGCCTGCAAGCACGGTACTTGATACGGGAGGGCGAGACCTGCGATAGGACGATGCATGTGATGCGTTATGAATATTCATGACGTCGTAAAGCACACGTAAACAATGACGTTTCGTTTCTAATACCTGACTCCTCATCCAACATCTTCCCTGTGAGAGCACTTGTGTGAGGGCTAAAAAATCTGGTTTGTGGGATGGGGCAACCAAAGTCCATGGCATTTAGCTAAACCATGTAGGGTCAGTTATCCAGACTGGTATACCAAACTCTGTGGCAAGGCTTCGTTTTCAAGCTATTCAGTCTTCAGCCAACATCCCACAATTCATTGCGCTTGCTACAGTTTAGCGTTAAACCGGAACATTGTTCCTGGCACAGGTTCCGGTTTAATGTTAAACAGTAGTAAGCACAATGCATTGTGGGATGTTGGTTGGAGACCGAATAGTGACATATCTTGTAACTTGTAACTTATCTTAACCTCCTAGCAGAACCGTCTAGGCTGTCATCTCTCCAACTCTCAGCGACGTGCCCGGTACTATTTTATTTATTTATTATCCCCACGCTTTTCGAAGAAAAGGTGGGGATTATGTGATGTGACCCGTGTGTATGTGAGCCGGCCGTCTGTGCATTTATCGATTGTAACGCATCTCCTTCTAGACCATTTAAGATAGAAACTTGAAATCTTGGGTATGATTATACCTATAGGCAAGGAAGTGCATGATGCTTTTGGAATTTTGTACCCCACACGCACGCACTCACTCACTCACTCACTCACTCACTCACTCACTCACTCACTCACTCACTCACTCACTCACTCACACACACTCGGGCTGGGCCCAGGGGGTCAAAAGATCAAAATTGGCCAGTAAATATCGATTGTAATGCAATTCCTAGACCATTTCAGATAGAGGCTTGAAACTTTGCACATATGGACAGCCCTGGGGTGTGAAATGTGGGGGAAAAAGTAAAAATTTTCCAGCGGTTGGTATGTCGCATATCATTTTCAAGCAGATTGTAGTACAAGGAATTATTTTGATCTTGGATCAAACTGAGGGTAAGGGGCGGGGTCAAAAGTAGGCACCAATCGACTTTAACACAACTCCTAGACCGTTTCACATAGAAACTTGAAACTTTGGGTATGATTACACATATGGCCAGGGATGTGCATGGCACCTTTGAAATATTGTTATAACCCCCAGGGGTGAGGCTCAGGGGGTTGGGACTGTGGGTCAAAAATTAAATTTATTCAAAGGTGGTCATGTCACATATCATTTTGAAGCCCATGAGTAGTAGGCTACTTGGGTCAAACTGAGTGTATGGGCGGGGTCAAAGAGTCAAAATAGGGCACCAATCCATTGTAACACAACTCTTCGCACACCATTTCAGATAGAAATTTGAAACTTGGTGGTCTGTAGGCCTGTTCGCATATGGATCAGTAACCCTTTTTTTGGGTTTAACTCTGGACCTGCTGAATATTTTTGAAAGCAACTGACAGTTGTTGGTGCGACCAACTACTTTCAGTCAAATCGATTTCAAAATATGTTCAGAGTTATTGTCCATTGAAATTACTGTCAAACAGTTAAAAAGTCATATACATTTTCTATATCAAAACAATGATACGCATATGTTCTGTTGATAGAAACCTGATGCTGCGACAATACCCAGTCAAATTAGTTTCAAAAT
Organism: Chaetoderma sp. LZ-2023a; assembly: GCA_034401795.1. NCBI lineage: Eukaryota > Metazoa > Mollusca > Caudofoveata > Chaetodermatida > Chaetodermatidae > Chaetoderma > Chaetoderma sp. LZ-2023a. Next base: position 158,624,644 of record CM067359.1, read on the forward strand.
ATTCAACAGCATCAATCGATCCCAACACTGGCAAAGTGTGGGTGGAGCTTAGCTAGATATGTGTGGGGCATAGCTAACACTGGAATCCTCCATTGCCAGACTATTTTGATGGCATGGTCGTCTGAAGACACATAGGCCTTGACATCTATCATGTCTAGGAAGATTGCTCTAACGCATCCAAGCAATTTAGCTTACGTCTTCAATTGATACTTTCTTATCTTAAATAATACATGTATGATTGTCCTTGTTTTGCAGTGAATGCGATTGGCCAACATCTGTGACTTGTAACTGAGTGTCAGTGTCACCATGGCGATGAGGGATCTGGTGGAAGGTGAATGCGGTGGGCCAAATGCTCTCATGAAGTTCAGCACACATATCTCACAGGATCGTGCATTTCGACAGGTAGTGTGTCACGCAATTAACCCTTGCACTGATGAATTCCCCTTCTCGCATTTTCAAGGCAAGCATACATGAAAACTCTTGAATATTTTGAAATTAGTTTGCCTGAAAGCCATTGCTGATTAACGGCATCCAGTCAAATTAATTCCAAAATATACAACAGAATAAGTTTTATATGGTAGAGGATATACGTTTCCGGGATTTATCAGTGAAAGGGTCAATAAGCCATGTTATGCATACATGCACACTCGAGCACAAATGAGTAGTAACCATTGATATCATATAATATTGGCTAGATCACTCATGCGCATACCCTCAATATGGGTCTGGTTGCCGTGACTGCCGATGACTTGAGCTCAGTAAATCGTCAATGCCCCTGTCCGGGCTTTTCAGATTTAACATGTCGACTCAATACAAGCTGTCAGGAACAACTGTTTAGCTGATGTTTCTTTTCATATTTCATTTTGACAACTTGTCAAAAACTACCAGTCAATTGTGACGTTTCTCAGTACTCGTCTCATTCTTCTGGCTACTTGCCCGGTCCAACCACCACTGTCTATAAAACGACGTATTTAATGCTGTGTCTCTAATTTTTTCAGTGATCAGAAGAGAGACTGAACAAAAATGTTTCTAACATTCATGGAGGATAGATACAGTCTATATTTATCCTCCATGTAAGAAGCAGACACTCGTGACCTGAATTTATATATTTTTATCACAAATAAAACTTGGTTGGAAGTATTAATCTGACAATGTATTCATTCGACTAGGAAATGGAATTTGCAGCAAAAAAATATGATTCTGTTAGTAATATGATGTATTCTCATATAAACAAGATTGGCGAGAAAATACTGAACGCTGAAATGCTGCTTTTGAGAGGGCCATGAGTGATCTAGCCAATATTATACGATATCTATGGGAGTAACAAATGCGATGCAGTCTTGTCTTGAAACAACAAGATAGCTGCTCATTAAGACATGGGGTTAGAAATTAAATTTTTTAATCATGATCCATATGAATCAGTACACCAGAAAATTAATATATCCCTGGAATTTTGAACTGATCCGTACTTTCATAGCAGTCTGTAGTATACTGCTGAGAATACAAAATAATCAAATGTTCTAAATGCACCATTTAGATAGACCATATTATTAGGATAATTAATCATTTAATCACCAAGACCTCAAAATGGTTTCGTACATAATGTCGATTTGCAGGCCAAGAGAATACTATTTTTGAAAATTTAACATCCATTGGAATGACTAACTCGAGCCAGTCATTCGAGTGGTAACAAAAATAGTATTCTCTTTGCCTGCAAATGGACATTTCTCAAGACCACTGTTGAGGCCATTTTTGGTCGTCTTGCTCCCTAAAGGGTTAAAGCATCACAGATTACACCAACTGATTGATGAAGTAAACAGTAAATCCTGTTTGAATTTTGTCATAAAACTACTACAGATGAAGCGCAGTGATCCAGCCGGAAACAATGATACCTTACTGATGCGTATGCTAAGGCTCATGTGATCAGTTGTTCATTTCTAGGCCTGGTCATAGCACCAATTGACCTTTCCATTTTTAGCCATGCCCCGCCCATCACTAGCTAAGCTCCACCCACACCTCGCCGTGTTGGGATTGATCGATCCCCAAATGCCCTAGCTGTCAATTTCCTGAAAACTGTACAGGGAAGCTGTTGAATATTTTGTAACCAATTTGACTGGGTGCTGTTGCTGCCATGCTGCCTATGGCAGCAACAGCGCCCAGTCAAATTAGTTCAAAATATTCAACAGAATATTTATTAAATAGTAAACGCAAACAATTTGTACAACAACGCATAGACTGTCTTCAAATATGCATTCGTGACGTACTTATCGACTTCATTCATTATGATGTCATTGTACACATCACGCAGTTCCTTATGACGACATGTGATGGGTGGGTACTCTGGAAAGGTGAATTCACCAGACGAGTCAGTGCAAATGGACATTTACAATGTATTACAGATTTAATCCTTACAGGTGAAGAAACAACATTATGTATGATGTAAGCAATAGTCTGTTGAATATTTTTGAAACTAATTTGATTTGGAATGTGTTGCATATTGCAGCAAGAGGTCCATTCAAACTAGTTTTAAAATATTTGGTCATTTTCTGTATACATGTAGTTGTCCTGAAATTTAGACACTGACAATTCAAGGGTTAATCAAAGTTTGGACATTTTTAAATTAGAAAAACTATGAATATCCAGTAATTAAAGCATGTTAAAGATGTAAATTCCATGTCAAGCGCAGTGTTTATATAAAAAATAAATGTGTAAATTTTAAATATTTATTCAAATGCTTATATTCAGTCTTCGAATATCTTGTAGTGATTAAAATTGGTTTCAGTGTTTGTCAAAGCCTATATATACTGAACCAAAAAAGTTTAGCAACACTGAGAATATTACTATATAAATGTTATTTAACAAAACAGTAAATTGATTTAAAAATATTATTTAATTGATAGGTCATTTTCCACTTTGAACAACAGTCTCTTGTTACTGTAATGCTAGCATCGCGCCTTTAACACGGCATCATTCAATGGAAGGGTCCAATTTAAATAATGACACAGCTGTCAATACCGGTTGTGACCTCCGCGCGCATTAACCACCGCCGTACATCACTTTCTCATGCTTCGAATTAAGCACCTGATGTCACGAAGAGGAATCGCATCCCATTCCTGGAGCAGTGCAGTTTCCAACTCCCGCACCATACGGCCAAGAATGTCCCACACGTGTTCGATAGGAGACGGGTCCGTTGATCGCGCTGGCCAGTCCAACACCGGAACGTTGTTAGCCTCAAGGAAATCACTGGTGACCCTAGCTGAATGAGGATGGGTGTTGTCTTGCTGGAACAAGTCTGCATGATGCTGCATAAAAGGGATGACAACAGGGGCGACAACTTCTTCACAGTAACGTTGAGCCGTTAAATTTCCGCAAATCACAATAAGATCTATTTTGCCATTTTCATGGATTCCAGCCCACACCATGACACTGCCGCCACCGAATCGGTCGTGCTAAATGATGTTGGCTGCATCATACCGTTCTTCTAAACATCGCTAAACCCGTTGCCTACCATCCGCCACATCCACACAAAACCTCGACTCATCACTGAACAAAACGTGGCTCCATTGTTGTGCACGCCATCGCTGATGAGTGCTTGCCCATGCAAACCGATTCTCGATGTGACGCTCTGTAAGCAGAACAGCAATAAGTGGATGACGGGCATGCAGTCCAGCATCATGGAGCCTGTTTCACACAGTTTGTGCATGCACTATTGTGCCGGTAGCGGTGTGCAAATTACGGGACAGCCGCGGCGCAGTCTCAAACCTGTGACGTCGTGATGATGTCACTAAGTAGCGGTCTTCTCGTGGTGTTGTTGCTCTCGGTCTGCCAGATCGTGGCCGGTCATTAACATGCCCAGTTTCCTGCTCACGTTGGCGGAGACGGGAAATGGTTGAGGCTTGAACATTAAAATGTGGAGCAATAGCGTGAACGCTCTGCCCAGCAGCGAGTCTTCCCATAGCTTCATGGCGCTGATTTTCGGGTAGCCCTGGGCGGCGGCCCATGTTCGGTAGGGTAAACTTTTAAGCGTTTTCTGTTAACGTTCATTATCTGCTTTTGCAATATGGTGAATTTTTGCCTTCGCTACCCGCCAATGTGAGCCAGTGCATGAAAAATGCATTTTCACATGCAGTAAGCGTGCGGCCGAGAAATGCAAGAAATGATTTGCATTTCTTCATGATCAGCGAGACATTACATTGACGAAACATGCCTGCAAATTTGGTTATAAATGGACGCATAGTTTTAATACAACAAACCAAACCTCACTGTTGCTAAACTTTTTTGGCTCAGTGTATGTGAAGCAGAGGATGGCTTGACTTAGCCATCTGAATGGTGTGTGTCTTATGATGTCTGTTCTGATAATTGCATTGTATTTTAAAGTTTTTCAAAAATTGTAAATGTTCCAAAAGGTTGGACAGGTTTATGCCCAAGTCTAGGTTACCTTATTTGTCAAATGTGAACAGTCTGCACTAGTGGAGCCCCACCACAATCCCACCCACCCCACCCCCATACCACACATGCACTCACGCACGCACACTGATACCTGTACCTGTCTTGCTGGTGTATCTATTGAAGATCTGGGTTGTGCTACCAGGATTGCCTGAGTGCTATCTCCATGTGCTAGATATATTCATAATGGATCTTTCAAAAATACGTTTGGTTTCTTATAAATAACAAGAGTTGCATCCCTTGAAAGCCATAATGGGCTAATGAAGTTTTTGTGTTGTGTATTTTGCTCATCAGGATGGTATCTTGCACAATCACACTAACAACATACACAGACCAGATTCAGTGAGTATTAATTGATTTGTTAGAGCTTTATCCATTTGTTGGTGAAGCCGTCCATAGTCACTCTGTGTAGTGGGCAGACCATGATAAGATTATTTTAGAAAATTTACCACTGGAATGACTGGCTCGATAATCAGTGGTAAGTTTTCTAAGATTATCATGTCTTGGCCTGCATTAGGACATTCACTGGGCAAAAATTAAGAGTTTCCTTTAAAAAAATTGATAATAAAAGGGTTGCAATATTCTATTCTGTATATAGTTATATACATTGATCATATGTATTTTAGAAAATAAGTTAACATGTTTCCGAAGCAAAATAAAATGTAGTGTTGAATATTTTAAGGATAATTGCATTGGAAGGCAGCAATTTCTTCTAATCCAATGGACCTTTCCATTTTTAGCTATGCCCCACCCATCACTAGCTAAGCTCCACCCATACCTCGCCGTGTTGGGATTGATCGATCCCCAAATGCCCTAGCTATCAATTTGCTGAAAACTATGCAGCGAAGCTGTTGAGCATTTTGTAACTAATTTGACTGGGTGCTGTTGCTGCCCATGGCAGCAACAGCACTCAGTCAAATTAGTTTCAAAATATTGGACAGAATGTTTATTAAATAGTAAACGCAAACAATTTGTACAACAACGCATAGACCGTCTTCAAATATGCATTCGTGACGTACCTATCGACATCATTCATGACATCATTCATTATGATGTCATTCTACACATCAGGCAGTTCATTATGACGTCATATGATGGGTGGGTACTCTGGAAAGGTGAATTATGTTAAAAAAATTTCAACAGACCCTTTCTTACATCGTGTTCAAAATTCTACTACTAAATAACATGTTTCTAATTTGACTGGGCACTGCTGCAAATTAGTTTCAAAATATTCAACAGCTTTTATGTATAGTTTTCTGGAAATTGAGATTCAGAGAGTGCTGGGATTTATCGATCCCAACATGGTCAAAGCTTAGCTAGAGGTTGCAGAGGGTTCCTCCATTGTTCACATGGTTACGTTAGTTAGAAACATCTTGCTTCTGTTCATGACGTGTTATTGACCTTCTTTGGCCCTAAATAATACTCAAATTTGTTCAAAAACATTTCATTTGTCATAAAAAAATTACTACCGACCAGGATTATTGAAGATTTCTGGGTAGAATTACTGACTCGGTTATCGAGCCCATCATTCCAGTGGTAGATGTTCAAAAGTAGTCTTCTTTGTCTGCAAATGATCAGGATTATTGAAGATTTCTGGGTAGAATTACTGACTCGGTTATCGAGCCCATCATTCCAGTGGTAGATGTTCAAAAGTAGTCTTCTTGGTCTGCAAATGGATATTTATGAAAAGAAGTGCAGGAGCAGATTTTCCCCGGCTTGAGTATTATACGGTTAATGATCAAGCCGGCTAAAACAGCTTCTGCAGTCGTCTTGAGAAATGGTCATCATTGATGAATCCAGTTTATCCATCAATCATATGATGTCATAAGCAACTACATGATGTGTAGGCTGACGTCATAATCAATTACATCATGGAGGACTCGATTTAGTGTGTCTTAAACGTTCAATCGTCTATCAGGTTGTATGAATTGTATGTCTTTACTAATTGATAAACATTCTGTTGAGTATCTTGAAACTAATTTGACTGGTCATTGTACAGCACCCAGTCAAATTAGTTTCAAAATGTTCAACAGCTTACCTGTATACATGTAGTTTTCTGGAAATTGAGATTCAGAGAATGCAAGGATTGATTGATCCCAACATGGGCAAAGCATGGGTGGAGTTTAGCTAAAGATGAGTGTGGCATAACTAAACCTGGATTCCTCCATTTGCCGGCCAAGAGGAAGTTTGGTTTTTTAATTTACAACTGAAATGACTGGCTTTGTAACTGAGCCATTCATTCCAGTGGTAAATTTCCGAAATAGCATTCTCTTTGCTTGCAAATGGACATTCACAAAGCAAAATATTTGATTATTTTGACCAATCTTAACCATAAAACCATACCACTCTGATGTCAAAATTAAAATTTATTAGATGTAATTAAAAGATGAACTGGTGTTCATTTTTCAACAAATTTGTTGGATGATGTTCCTGTCATAGACATGATAGACAACAACATCGTGTACAAGATGTACACCAGTTTCTTTGATATTGACATAGTAAAAGTTAAGATATTGACATCAGAGTGGTAAGGGTTAATCTAATCAAATCTAATTGGTTTGTATTGTGTTTATTCTTTGCAGACCCGTGCCTTTATTGAGTCTTCAGAACACGAGGTGTGTATAGATAAATTAATTATACTGTAATGTCTCGCACCTGATTGTTAGTTTACATCGCCAGAATGGCCAAGTGAGCTTATTCCATGGCGACTCCATCGTTCGTTCATCCGTCAACTTTTGCTTTAAAACATCTGGCAGATTTTAAACAAATTTGGATGGACGGATCCTGTGAAGGTCGATTTCAGGACTTCTATTCAGATTTTTCATTTGGTTGATTTTTTCTGTGGCTGTCTTGGATTTTCCAAAAAATTTCTGGAAGCATTTAAAACACTACTCCTTAATCAATGACCCGATTTCAATTAAACTTGGATGGAACGATCCTATGGTGGTAGGATTGAACATACAAATGTACCAAATGAGAATTTTTATTGGTCAATTTTTACAACCCATCTATTGGTGGATTTTAATCAAATTTGGTTTGAAGAATCCTATCATGGTAGGCTCAAGAACTTAGAAGTAAGTTCTTAGAAGTAAATTTAGAAGTAAATTTAGAATTTTGGTCCATTTTTTGGTGAAAGCTAATCTCCTTAACCGCTAGGTGGGTTTTAACCAAATTTAGCTGGAAGTATCTACAGTCATGCAGTAGTTAGGCTCAGGAACTTTTATTACAAATTTTGATTGGTCAATATTTTTGACACGTCCTGTCTTGGGTTTTCTCAAAATTTTCCAGAACCATTTCAAAGGCTACTCCTTAATCAATGTACCAATTCCAACGAAACATGGGTGTAGCGATCTTATCATGGTAGGCTTCAACATAACGAAGAAAATAAAAGTCTATCTTAGTGAATGTCCATTTGTATGCCAAGAGTAGACTATTTTTTAGAATTTACCTCTCAAATGACTGGCTCGGTTACCATTGTCATCATTGTCCAAGAAAATCAAATTATCTACTTATTAAATGTCCATTTCCTGGACAAGAGAAATTATCATTTTTTTTAAATTTACGATTGGAATAACTGGCTCACTTATTGAGCCAAGAATTTGAGTGGTAAATCTTTAAAAAATCGCCTTCTTTTACCCCGCAAATAGACATTACTCAAGACAATGGAGGAATCTAGTTTTAGCTATGCCTCACTCATTTCTAACTAAGCTCCACACAAACTTTGTTTGTGTTGGGATCAATCAATCCTTTCACTCACTGAATCTAAAATTTCCAGAAAACTATACAGGTAAGCTGTTGAATATTTTGAAACTAATTTGACTGGGTGCTGTTCAAAATAGTTTCAAAATATTTAACAGCATGTTTTATTAAATAATAATTAAGACGTAGAATTCATACAACAATGCTTAGTCTGTCATCATTTAAGCGTTCGTGACAAACTTATCTACATCATTAATGACGTAATTGATTACGACGTCAATCTACATGTCACATAGTTGATTGTGACATTGTATGATTGATGGATAAACTGGATTCATTCATTGTTTCTTCCGGCTTTGGCATGTCTAGGTTGTCAGCATGAATCCATTAACCTTTTCCTGACGAAGTCGGCCAAATCCGGCCTCTTTAGTGGTCTTGGGGAATGTCCATTTGCAGGCCAAGAGAATACTTTTTTTGAAAATTTAGCACAGGAATGACTGGCTGGCTCGATAAGCGAGCCAGTCAATCCGTTGATAAATTTTCAAAACTAATCTCTTGGCCTGCAAATAGACATTCAAGAAGTATATATTTTGATTTCTAAAATAAATTTAGCAGTTAAATGGTTAATAATCCGGCCATGTTGTTCTGACCTTGCTGTGTTATCTCCCTTTCAGTTAGCGTCTGAGTTTTTATCTGCTCAGCGAGCACAGGTAGCGCCACAGACATTCTACATGGGAAGTCTACTACGAGAAATGCGGGAAATTGAAGAAGGTCAAATCGCCTATGAACCCCAGTCTGGTAAGCATTCATGGAAATACGGGTCAAATGCACATTTTATACATTGATGACATTATGCAGGTATTCCCCTAAAACAATGCTCAGAGTGCGTTTGTTGGCTGGTAAAGCGCTAGGTGAACAACTGCCGCATTGAGTTACTATTACACTAAAGGACACCGCATTTTAAACAAATTTTATTATTTGCATATAGATAATACGCCATTGTACCTAGATTTAATAATAAAGGGTGTATTTTAAAATTATAATTAACTTGACAAAATTTTTTTTAAATTATAAAATCTAATACATAAAGGTACAGAAAATTGGCTTAGCATTCTTGTCATACACATAAGACTTCAATAATTTATTATGATCTTATATGAATGGCTTTAACTGGGTTGTATCTGAGCCTAATAGTAAAGTAATAGTGTTCATGCTTCACCTGGCATATTTACTAGACAGAAGCGTTGTGAGCAATGCATTGTGGGAAGATATTTTCCCAAAATAGATCCATGGGAGAAAGGTATGCATGGTCGGAATGGTTATGTTTTGTTAGGCTATGACAAGAATGTAAGGTGACTCCATCACTGCCCTCTGTCAACATGTTTTTAACCCTTTAATGGTCAAATTTGGTCAATAAAATTTAATATTTGCCAACTGAATGTCAAATCATTGATGAAAATTTTATTTGTGACCAGTATTTCATTGTATATGTCGGTCTCTTGGACTTGGCCAATGTTTTGACATTTCTAACAACGGCACTTACATTGCAACTATAGCATTTTGCACCTGTTTAACCCTTTAACCCTCGAATTTGTTCAAAAATTTCTCGATTTTCTCATAGAAAATGTCTATTTACAAACCAAGAGAATAGTTTTTGAAAATTTATCTCTGGAATGACTGGCTCGGTTATTGAGCCAGTCATTCCAGTGGTAAATTTTCACAAATTATGTTATATTGGCCTGTAAATGGATATTCCACAAAACCATAACAGAGGACGGTTAAAATTAGGTCAGGAAAATTAAAACATTTTCTTATTGAATGGCCATTTGCAGGCCAAGACAATACTATTTTTGATAATTTGTCACTCAAATGACAGGCTCAATTATCAAACCAGGCATTCAAGCGGTAAACTTTCAAAAATAGTCTTGACATGCAAACGGACGTTCCTCAAGACCATTACAAGGGCCATTTTTGCCGAACTGACCATTGATAGATTTAAAATTTCTGTGAAAATGGTAAAACGTACATGGAAAGATTGTATAAAATCTTTGAAAATGTTTGAACAAAATTAGCAAATGTGCTGAAAGCTTGTGACATGATCGTGATTGGAATTGCACTTAGTTGACAGAGTTATCTCCCTAAAGAATTTTAAATTTGTGAAAACGTGTTTATCAACCCAAACAAAAACAACTTTTGTAGTAGTTTTGATTAATAGCCGTTTGATGACCAAGAAATTATTTTTGAATCTTCTCCTGGCCTGCAAATGGACATTGTCTAGGAGAATACAGATATATTTTGGACACTCTGACCATTAAATAATTAAAACATGTATGTCAGGGTATGTGTGACAGTCACACGTACATGTATCCTAATTAAAACATGTATGTCAGGATATGTGTGACAGTCACACATACATGTATCCTAATTAAAACATGTATGTCAGGGTATGTGTGACAGTCACACATACATGTATCCTAATTAAAACATGTATGGCAGGGTATGTGTGACAGTCACACATACATGTATCCTAATTAAAACATGTATGGCAGGGTATGTGTGACAGTCACACATACATGTATCCTAATTAAAACATGTATGGCAGGGTATGTGTGACAGTCACACATACATGTATCCTAATTAAAACATGTATGGCAGGATATGTGTGACAGTCACACATACATGTATCCTAATTAAAACATGTATGGCAGGGTATGTGTGACAGTCACACATACATGTATCCTAATTAAAACATGTATGGCAGGGTATGTGTGACAGTCACACATACATGTATCCTAATTAAAACATGTATGGCAGGATATGTGTGACAGTCACACATACATGTATCCTAATTAAAACATGTATGTCAGGATATGTGTGACAGTCACACATACATGTATCCTAATTAAAACATGTATGTCAGGATATGTGTGACAGTCACACATACATGTATCCTAATTAAAACATGTATGTCAGGATATGTGTGTCAGTCACACGTACATGTATCCTAACCTACACATTTTAATGGACCTTTCCAGTTTTCGCTTTGCCCCGCCCATCCCTAGTTAATCTCTGCCCACATCTCGCTCGTGTTGAGATCGATCGATCGATCCCTGAACTTCTTGAGTATCAAGAAATCCCTGAACTTATTGACTATCAAGAAAGCTATACAGGGAAACCTGTTAAATATTTTGAAACCAATTTGACTTGTGTGCTATACTGTGTGCCTAAGGCAGCAACAGTGCCCAGTCAAATTAATTTCAAAATATTGAACAGCATGTTTATTAAATAGCAAAGACATACAATTCGTACAATGTGCCAGACTATTAAGCATTAAAGATGGACTATTTTCGAATCATGTATGACATCATGATTATGACATAAGCATACACGTCATTTAGTTGATTATGACGTCATATGATGGATGGATGGATAAACTGGAAATGTGAACTATCTGGCAAAAATTACTTTCCAGAGCTTAGCATATCACTAACAAGATTTCCAGTGACACATTCTCTATGTATTGGCACATATGTGAACAGTACGAGTTGCACTCACTCACATTCTTCCTGCTCATCAGTGTACCCAGTCCGGTTTCTTTTAGATCGCTACATAGCATGTTTGTGCAGTGGCACTCCCTTCAGGCTTTGTAGGTGTTCGCACCGAGTACAGCAAATTTCAAGGCTGTGCAGGAGTGTCTTGTGGCATTCGCAGGACATGGCTAAACATAGGACATCTTTATTGAGCCACCTTCACTCAGAGTGAGACTGATGTAATATATTTCCTGGTAATAAAGATTATTTTCCATGATCTTTGTGCAGGTCCCGGTATAGCTGAGCTGACAAAAGCGGAGGCTTGGGCTGCCGAGTTCGCTACCCATCCTGGCATAGCGACGGCCCATCATGCTGGTGCTGGAGCAGCTGAATGGAGCAATGAGTACCTCGTTAATGATATCACTGAACAACCGGAAATAAAATGGCCTGCCGATTATCTGGATGAGAGGGGAGACAATGCCTGGTAAATAAATCAAGAGAACAATAATTATTGAATTATCTCCCTTGTGCTGTATTTGCAGTTATTTGCTCACTTTGTTAAGTAAATATGACACCAGAAGAATTCAAAAGATCCATGAGGTGAACTACGGCAGATAAAATTCTGTATGGATAATGAATCATTCCCAATATGGAAGCACAGCGATGCAAAGTGCGGACAAATGGCGAAACAATGGACCTTTCCAGTTTTAGCTCTGCCCTGCCCATCTCTAGCTAAGCTCCACCAACTTCTCGCGCATGTTGGGATCGATCGATCCCCAAACTCCCTGACCATAAGTTTCCAGAAAGCTAGAAAGGTAAGCTGTTGAATATTCTGGAACTAATTTGACTGGGTGCTGTTGCTGCCATATGGCAGCAACAGGGCCCAGTAAAATTAGTTTCAAAATATTCAACAGTATGTTGATTAAATAGTAAAAACATACAATTCGTAGAATACCGCTTAATCTATCACAAATTGTGCATTCTTGACGAACATATCTACATCATAATTACATTATTGATTATGACGCCATTCTACAAGTCATGTAGTTCATTGTGACATGACATGATTGATGGATAAACTGGAAAGCTCCATTAAAACAACACTTTGGGGAAATGGTGATGACCGTAGTCCGTAGGTTGATAACTCTCATTGCCAGCATCACTGGACATGAAGTATAAACACAGCCTTGGAACAAAGAGGGAAAATCTTTATTGTGATGTATAATATATTGTTATATTGTTGAGATGTTCCATGATCGCTGTGTACTGTGGCTGCAATAGTGTGGAAACATCCTGCAGCTGCAATCAGTCCTTTGATCACTGTTTCTTGTCCTCGGCCTGAGTTTTGAGCTCACTCACGTTCATCTTGGTCATCAGTGTACCCAGTCTGGCTTCTTTTAGATCGGTACATAGTACACATAGCAGGTTTGTGAAGTGGCACTCCATACAGGCTTTGTAGGTGTTCGCACTGAGAACAGCAAATTTCAAGGCTTTCTGTGCAGGAGTGTTGTGGTATTTCCAAAACATGGCCAAACATAGACCATCTTTTTTGGGCCACCTTCACTGAGAGTGAGACTATTGCACATGTTATATATATAACGCATCATTGGAGATTAGGCCAAGGTTTCCAGGAAGGACTAAAAGCCTGTGTTTTCCATGACACAATTTTCAGCAATATTGCATAGCTGCACAGCAGTGAACCAAGGATTTTGCTCTTGATCCATTGCTCTTTGCCATGCAGTGGAACACCTTTGTCATTAAGTCCGTCTGTAGCTGATAGCTGCACATGGGTAAACTCACTCTTGGCTTCTGTTCATGAAGAGATTCTCAATCTTAAGCTGTTCTGCGGCTATGGGGAGGTCATCGTGAGGTTTATTTTCCTCACCTATGACGTCTTCTTCATGCACATATTTCGTTTCTAGTGGTTGGTCCAATGTAGATACTGTAGGTCTAGTATGATGTGGAATAGTGGATTGCAGGGCAGCATCTAAGCATCACAGGAGAGAGAACTGATAGAGGTCTTGAACTCTGCAGACTAAAGAGTAACCGCTTAAGAAGTACAGGTGCGCGATATACCGATCGCACATCGTAAATCTGTTCAATATGGTGACGGTTTGCAAGCCGCCGTTATCATGCTCAAACCAAAAAGACAAGTTTAGACAAATTTCCGTTCTAGCCAATACGTATGAATCAGTATTTTTAGCTTACCTCGGCTGTCATCCGTCGGTCAAATCGCATCTCCTCATTTATGCTTTGAGCGATTTCAACGAAATGTGGCTGGAAGCATCTTATGGTGGTAGGCACCAGAACATCTATTCAGAATTTTGTTTGGTCAATTTTAATGGTGGCCATCTTGGATTTTCAAACTATTTCCGGAAATCATTTAAAACGCTACTCCAATATAAATAGCCCGAATTCAACAAAACTGGATTGGACTAATTCTATAGCGGTAGGCTTCCACACTTCTAACTAGAATTCTGATTGGTCAGTATTTCCTGTGGCCATCTTGGATTTTCTGAAAATTTCTGGAAATGGGTTAGAGCTTACTCCTCATTAACCACTTGGCCGATTTCAGGTAAACTTAGTTGGGAGGACCCTAGAGTGGTATGCTTCAGAACTTCTATACAGAATTTTGATTGGTTTGTTTTTTCAGTGACCGTCTTGAATTTTCAAAAAAAGTGGTGGGAACTCATTTAATAGTAATATGCTACTGCTCATTAACAGCTTTGGCAATTTCAGCCAGATTTGGCTGGAAGGATACTAGGCTGGTAGGTTTCAGAATATATATACAGAACTTTGATTTTTTTTTTTTGGTGGCCATCCTGGATTTTCTGAACATTTCAGGAAATCAATTAAAATGCTGCTCATTAACCGCTTGATCAATTTCAAGAAAACTGTTGGGAGGACCCTAGAGTGGTATGCTTCAGAAGAAATTGTATATAGAATAGTCTATTTTTTCGGCACCCATGAATTAAAAAAAACCAAAAGACCAGGAAATCGTTTAAAAAGCTACTCATTAACTGCTATGGCAATTTCAACCAGACTTGGCTGGAAAGATACTAGGCTGATAGGTTGCAGAACATGTATACAGAATTTTGATTGGTCAATTTTTCTTGCAGCCATCTAGGATTTTCTGAAAATTTCTGTTTAAAGCCTACTCATCAGTAACCACTTGGCTGATTTCAAGCAAACTCATATTGAATGACCCTAGAGTCTTATGCTTCAGAACTTATGTACCGAATTTTGATTGATCAATTTTTGGGTGGCCATCTTGAATTTTACAACCTTGGCAGGAAGAACCCTATGGTAGTAGCCTTCAGAATTTGTATACGGAATTATGATGACTCAATTTTTTCCGTAGTCATCTTTGATCTTCCAAAAGATTTTGGGAAATCAGTTAAAGCTTTACGCCTCAGTAATGACTTGGCCAATGTCAACCATCATGACTAGAATGACCCTATGGTGGTAGACTTCAGATCTGGAATATTTAGGGGCCCACTTTCCAGGCAGCCATCTTGGATTTGTAAAAGGAATTTTGAGAAATAAAATAAGACTATACATTAAACATTTGATGCCTTTATACCAAACATAGTAGGAATGAACCGATTGTGATAGGCTTGAGAACATGTATACAAAATTTTGATTGGTAAATTTTTCTGGCAGCCATCTTGGATTTTCTTAAAATTTTTGGGAAAATCATTTAAGAGGCTACTGCTTATACGATTTTAGCCAAACTTGGCTGGAAGGACCATATGGATGTAGGCTTCATAAAATCTATACAGAATGTTAATTGGTAAGTTTTTCCTATGGGCATCTTGGATTTTCAGAAAACTTTCAGGCAAATCATTTAAAGGATTTATCTACAATGATCTCATTCTCCAATTTTCGAGGTGAGCAATACAGGCCCTTGGGTCTCTTGTTCAAAATGACTCGACATGCATGACCAGGCGTATAATCTATGTATTTACTTAAATTGTATTATTGAGAATAACTATTTATGCAAGAAGAGTAAGATCTTGATTGGTTCATATCAGGTTATCAGAGAGACGGACACTTTCTGCAACAGCGAAAGATCTGGAAGAAGCGTTCTCTGACGTTCTCAGGAATGAGGCGACATATGAAGATGAAAGAACAGAGTCCCCGGTATGTATTTACAATTCTAATTTTGTGACCTAATGATTTAGCATATAAAGTATATTGTACAGTACAGATGAGAAATAGCTTAAAATGTTACTAAAACAAAATAAAACGTACTGTTGAATATTTTGAACTTAAAGGATAACTAACCTCATCTCTCAATAGCTATTCGGGTGACCTAATATGCTACTCATTAACCATGCAGGTAATTTTAATCTTTTTATCATGCTGCTAAAGAAAGATGTGCAGGCTTTAGTAGCTAAATGTTGGTACATTTCTACACCCTATGATGGCTGTCATGATTTACTTTTCAACCAGTTAGAATAAACCTAGCATCTCCACCTCGGTATATACGCTCTATCATAAAGGTGCCAGCTATAGTTTCGCAATTTTGTATAAAAGCAATCATACAGGTAAGCTGTTGTATATTTTGTGACTGGAAGTTGGCAGCAACAACCTCCAGTCAAATTAGTTTCAAAATATTCAATGGGATAAGTATTACATAATAAAGAATGTAATGCATTGGCACTAATATGACATCACACACTCGCTTGCGGATACAAAATGGTGGCGATCAATGTTCAACATTTACAAGATATTACAAAGCAGATAATTGTAATACATATACGGAAATGTGATGGGATATGAATGGCCTGGAATCTATAAACCATGCTCTATCAGTATAATACAACATCTGAGATGAGATTAGCTCTCATTGATCCCTTTAAAGCAATTCTAAATCGAGCAAGAATTTTGTATTAAAATAATAGTGTGATGTATGTAAGCAAGATACGCAGTTTTCATATATATGCTTAGTCATCCAAGAAAGATATTTGCTGTTTGATTGTGAAATTTCAATATTTTCCCCAAGTTTACCGAAGCCGTCATTGCATGCCATTTCACCAAATATCCAAGACGTCATTCTGGCTTGGGTGTAAAAGCAGGCTAGTAAATTATATTCTCGTCACAGCGATAAAGCCATCTATAGGCTAAGATGCTTTGTGGCCGTAATATGATTGCGTGTCAATTTCACATATGCCCTACATTGAAATCCCAATAAACTCAGAACGTGTAAGTCCTATGCGAGCGAGCCTCTCATGCCTGTTGGAAAACTGTTGAATATTTTGAGACTACATTTGATGAAAAGTGTTGCTGTCCTGAACAGCAACAACATTTTGCAAATTTAATTAAAAAATATCTAACAAATTAGTTTTTATATCGCAACGATTATGGGTTAAGAATTGGCTATGAACTCAAAGCAGTCTATAACTGACGGCGCATGTGCAATTAACAAGTCACCGAAGAGTCGCAGTCGCCACTAAATTCAGTTCATTTGAGTGTGAATGACGTCAGATGCCACCGCGCAAAGAGAAGATGGACACGCTCTCAATGACAAAATAATGCTATGTCCAAAAGGTAACTGAAGGGTTGTCAAACGAATGTGTCTGGAAGTCAGTTATATCATCAAGTCACTCTATAGAACACCTCAATCAGAAGATGTCTACCATCATCTCTCGAGGCCAGAGCAAGTGACCATTTTTCGTCTCAGAACTGGACACAACAGACTAAACCAACACATGTACAGGCGGTTCCACCTTACGACATCGCCCGCTTGTCCTTGTGGAGAAGCAGAACAGACCACAGAGCACATACTTCAATGTTGCAGTACGTATCAGCTGCTGAGAGAAGAGATCTGGCCTTTGTCAACCTCTTTTCTTGAAAAGCTGTATGGGCCTGTGGAAGAACTGCAGAAAACCACAGATTTCATCTTGAGGACGGCTCTCCAAGTGTGATACCAGCGATCGAAAAGAAGAAGAAGAAAAAGAAATTATATCGTATGGTCATGTCACACTTTTATTTCATTACAAAAATCTGGCTTCATTTAGAATCGCTTTAATTTGATTGGAATCCATTGTTGGCTGAGTAAAAGATAGAATATTGACATCAGAGTGGCAAGCGCTAACCGACAGATCATGTATCCATAAATTGATAATGTATGCACATTCTTAATTACGGATGTGCAAGCCACGTGGCATATACTGTCAAACTTTGCTAAAATAAAGAATAAACTATACATTTTTTGATCAGTTCCAAGCAATGTCCAACAGAAAATTTCTTACATCATGTTCAAAATTTTACTAACTAACATGTTTCTGTTTAAGTTATATCTGAGATGTACTGTACTTATCTTTTCATCAATACACCCTTGACTATCAATGTTATATCTGAGATGTACTTTATCTTTGCATACAATACACCCTGTGACACATTATAGTCGCAGTTTCATCAGAAATGTGAAATTTGGCAATCTGACTAACTGCGAATTGTTATTAAAAATGAGGCTTCATAGATAATTGGTATCTTTTAATTCCTGTTTTATTGCGTAAAGACTCTGGATGACGAGATGTCTATTCATGGCAATTACCAGTGTTTATAATATGATATAAGCGTATACAAACAAAGTGGCAGAGTTTAACTAAAGGTTGATCGATGATTTAATTGCTATTCAATAACAGATTTGAACCCAGGTATGAGTTGTACTAAGATTGGAGGTATGAGTTGTACTAAGATTGGAGGTGTGAGTTGTACTAAGATTGGAGGTATGAGTTGTACTAAGATTGGAGATATGAGTTGTACTAAGATTGGAGGTATGAGTTGTACTAAGATTGGAGGTATGAGTTGTACTAAGATTGGAGGTATGAGTTGTACTAAGATTGGAGGTATGAGTTGTACTAAGATTGGAGGTATGAGTTGTACTAAGATTGGAGGTATGAGTTGTACTAAGATTGGAGGTATGAGTTGTACTAAGATTGGCGGTATGAGTTGTACTAAGATTGGAGGTATGAGTTGTACTAAGATTGGAGGTATGAGTTGTACTAGGATTGGAGGTATGAGTTGTACTAAGATTGGAGGTATGAGTTGTACTAAGATTGGAGGTATGAGTTGTACTAAGATTGGAGGTATGAGTTGTACTAAGATTGAGGGCAAGTTCACATTCTTAACCTTTTAACACTCATATCAGCCAAAAATGCCTTCTGCAGTGGTCTTTGCAGAAGACAGGTCTTTGACTGGTCTTTCCACTCATTCCAGTGGTAAATTTTCAAAAATAGTCTTCTCTTGGTCTGCAAATGGACATTTTCTATGAGAAAATGTAAATTTTCTTGAATAAATTCAAGGGTTAAAGGGTTAATAATTATTTTCATCAAAATGTGTGCGTTTTTCTATCCTGGTGATAGCTCTGTGACAGAGTCTGAAAAACTGTTTCTCATAAAGAATCTCAATTGAAAAATTGCTACTGTAATTACTGACTGGGTAACCGAGGAATCACCAAGTTTAATATTTCATTGATTGTATGTTTTTTTCTAACACAGTCTAAGTCTTTAGCGGATCGATGGGAGGCAGAATTTGTGCAGCAGAAAGGAAATGATGGCCAGGCACCGACTGAGGAATTCTGGGATAAACTACAGGAGCATTGGAAAATGATTGAACAGTATGTAGCATCATACTATCTTTTTATGTGAACCTTAGCACAATGATCACTGACCAGTATTAACCACTTATTCTTAGGCTACCCTCCTCCCAACCTAGATCATCATCATATCCCTCCACCACTAAATGTCACGCTCAAATTAACTGTCGCTGCTGCAAGCCACTAGATAATAATTTTAATGAGCAAAAACTCCTGACTTGCTGAATATTTTGAAAACAATTTGTCTGAAAATTTTTAGTCAAATTGTTTTCAAAATATTTAGCAGGCCCAGAGATAGGACCCTTGAAATACGTCGTCTGCAAAAGCTCAGTAGCTGAATGGTTAAATTAATGCACACAAATGGATGAATCCAATCACTCAAGTATATGACATCATAATTAATTAGGTCACATGTGGGCTGACAACACAAGCAAAATGCGTAATGAATGCCGTAGCTAAGTCTATCATGAACTTTTAAATCTCTGTCAGCTGTACAAATTATATGACTAATAAACATTGTGTTGAATATTTTGAAACTAATTTGACTAGACTCTGCCATAAGCAACAATAGAACCCAGTCAAATTAGTTTCAAAATATTCAACTTGTTAGCTGCATAGTTACCATGAAATTGGGATTATGAAAATCAGGATTCGAATTATATAAATTGATCCCACCATGCGCAAAGCATGGGTGTAGCTTAGCTAGACATGGCCGGGGCATAGCTAAAAGTTGATTCATCCATTGGTGACCCCATTACTTAAGACCTACTTCCCTTTGCAGACCAAGAAAAGAGTATTTTTGAAAATTTACCACTGGAATGACTGGCTCGGTTATCGAGCCAGACATTCCAGTGGTAAATTTTCAAAAGTAGTCATGTCTTGGTATGCAAATGGACATTTCGCAAGACCACTGCAGAAGCTGTTTTTATATGCCAGCGCAAAGCAGTGTATTATGTGATGGCACTCGCCGCCTGTGCGGTCGGCTGTCTGTGTCCATTCGTCTGTCTGTGATTTCTTGTCCGGACCAGATCTCGAAGAGTTTTGAACCTACACTAACTTTTTCAGCAGATGTGTTAGGGATAGACGAAGTGTCATGATTTCGTTTCAGCAAAATCCGCCCATATTTGCCCGAGTTGTCTCCCTTGAAAAGCTACAATTCGTCAAAATTTTCTTGCCCGATCCAGATCTCGAAGAGTTTTGAATCTACACTCAATTTCTTTTCAGCCGAAGTGTTACGGATAGACGAAGTGTCATCATTTCATTTTGGCAAAATTCGCCCATATTGATGAAGTGTCATCATTTCATTTTGGCAAAATTCGCCCATATTCACCAGAGTTATCTCCCTTGAAAAGCTCAAATTCGTCAAGATTTTCTTGTCCGATCCCGATCTCGAAGAGTTTTAAACCTACACTCCCAAATTTTTTTTCAGCAGATTTTTTAGGGATAGACGAGGTGTCATAATTTCGTTTCACCAAAATCCGCCCACTTTTGCCAGAGTTATCTCCCTTGAAAGATTAAAATACATAATCTTGTAATTGTCATGATCAGTGCAGCTGTGAAGACGTTCAAGATTTTTAGTGATGTTTTTGCCGTGAATTCCAAATGTGTATCTAATAGAAGTCGCCCTACCCCCTTTCTCAGAGAATTATAAGAGACTAACTGTTCACATTTAGCATTTCTCAAACAAGTATGCCTGCGGGCGTATGTTGAGTTTCACTAAAACTCTTGTTGACTAATATGAGTGTTAAATTAATAGTCGAGATTGCTCAAGAAAATTGAAAAAGGTTTAATTATTGCATGCCCATTTGCTGGTCAAGAGGCTACATGTATTTTTAAAAAGTAATCACTGGAATGACTGGCTGGATTATAGTTAGCGTTCCAGTGGTAAGTCTTCAAAAATGGTATTTTGACCTACATTCCATTACTTGGTCATTATGATCACCAAATGTGGGATATCATTACATTGTATGCTTAATATGCATTGCCTATCAAAAGATTGATCATATTGACCTACCTTTTATTGTTCACTGAACATCAATTTTTCAGGTAATTCACCTTTCCAGAGTATCCATCCATCATCTGACCTCATATGATGTCATAAATAGCTCAGCGTGTGTATGATGATGTCACAATGATTACATCACAAGGGGTTCCATATAGACCGTCATCAAATCTCAAATAGTCTGACACATTGTATGAATTGTATGTCTTTGTAATTCTTTGCTATTTAATAAACATGCTGTTGAATATTTTGAAATATGCCTAAGGCAGCAACAGCGCCCAGTCAAATTAGTTTCAAAATATTCAACAGCTTACCTGTGTAGTTTTTGGAAGTTGATAGTCAGGGTGTTCGGAGATTGATCGATCCCAACACGAGCGAGGTGTGTGGGTGGAGCTTAGCTACAGATGGGCGGGGCATAGCTAAAACCGGAAAGATCCATTCCAAACCTTATTCACTTGTGCTCATGAAACTTGGTGGATTGGCTAGCGGTGTGTAGCATATCAAATTTACATGTGTCATTTTTCCATGGTTCATCAAATCTAAGAGAAAAGTTATGTTGGAGTGGGGCAGTAGTATCCTTTGTGATTCAATAGAGAAACCCAATTTTAGCTATGCCCCGCCTTTAGTTAAGCTTTAGTTAAGCTCTACCCACACTTCACCCATCTTGGAACTCCCTGAATATCAATTTCCAGAAAACTACGGGTAAGCTGTTGATTATTACATAGCAACAGCACCAAGTCAAATTAGTTTCAAAATATTCAACAGCACGTTTATTAAATAGTAAAGACGTACAATTCATACAACAATACTTAGTCTGTCATCAATTAAGCATTCGTGGCGAACTTATCTACATCATTCATGACGTAATTGATTATGATGTCATCCTACACGTCACGTTATGACGTCATATGATTGATGGATAAACTGGAAAGATCCAATGAGCACTGAAAATCTAGTTAAAATTAAGTATCATTTTACAGTACAGATCTGAAATAGCATAGTATGTTACCAAAAAGAATATTTCCAAAGCAAAATAAAACATACTGTTGAATATCTTTATCATAATTGGATGTCTGTCAATCCATTTATGTTCAAAATATTCAACAGAGCATTTCTTACATGTTCAAAATTGTACTAACTAACATGTATGTATGAGCCGCACTATATTTTATTGACAGGGCTCCAGAAAATGATCATCCATGGCTCTCGGAGTTTGAAAACGTACAAGAACAATATAAGGTGCGCTGTTGAACTATTGAATTAATCCTTTCAGGACTATGGATCATGTGCGACAGAGATTCCTGGCATTGTATGGGATATTTCCATGAAGATTTTAAAAGTAATTTCACTGGAAGCTATTGTTGCTTCGACAGCAACATGGCTTCCAGGAAAATAATTTTCAAAATATTCAACAAAAGCTTATGATATACAATTATACAATTAAATTAAAACAGACTGCTGTACAGTATAAGAAATCTATTTAAACAGCTGCAAAATTCTATAGTTGCAACGTAGGTGGCGTTGTTAGAAATGTCAGAAAATGACCGAGTCCAAGAGACCGATATATACAATGATATACTGGTCACAAATAAAAGTTTCATCAGTGATTTGACTGAGGTTGTTCAAGTACAAGTATTACCAGGAAAATTACAGGTAGATCAAAATCTTACTTGTTACCGTTAACAGTTAAATATGCTAAAGAATTTTGAACCACAGACTCTGGTAGAATATATATTAATCCCAGTAATAATCACCTTGGTCTGGCTAGATATAGGTTATTAATGGAGAAATCTACCTTTAGCTATTCCCCGACCATCTTTAGCTAAGCTCCACCCACACTTCGCCCATGTTGTGATCGATCGATCCCTGAACTCCCTGACTATCAATTTCCAGAAAATTATACAGGTAAGCAGTTGAATATTTTGAAACTAATTTGATTGGTTGCTGTTGAGCCCAGTACTATTATTAACCCTTACCACACTGATGTCAATATTCTATCTTTTACTGCATTAGTAGCAAAGAAACTGGTGTACATTTTCCCACAATTTTGGTGGATGATGTTGCTGTCTACGACAGCACCATCTTCCACCAAATTTGTTGAAAAATGAACACCAGTTCATCTTTTAATCTAACTTGAAAATTTTAAATCTTGACATCAGAGTGGTAAGGGTTCAAATATTAAAGACATACAATTCGTACAGCAATGCTTAGTCCATCATCAATTAAGCATTGGTGATGAACTTAACTATGTCACTCATGATGTTATTGATTATGACGTCATCCTACATGTCATGTAGTTGATTATGACGTCGTATGATTGATGGATAAAGTGAAATCCTCCATTACAGTATACATAATAATCTTTATTCAACTTTTATTCACACACAGACATATAAATTTGAGGAGGAGAACCCACTCAAGGACCATCCTGATCCGTTCCAGGAGGGCCTGACACGACTACGTCAGGGGGATATTCCTAATGCAGTACTATTATTTGAGGCGGCCGTTCAGAAGAATAGTCAACATTCTGAGGTATATAATTTGACTTTTCCGTGTCATTACTCATCATCATCGTGTATCATGTTTGTCTCGCCTGCTTCTCATCTTTCTTTCAGGATTGGTTGACCCTATTAGAGCTAAACCTGTATACATGGTTGCCTATAACATTAGGAATCTGTATGCGGACACAGCTCATGATGTCAGTGTTGCCATAACCTTGGTTCAAAACGGTTTTTAATGTTTTAAAGTTTTTGCATTTAGAAAACGTCTATTTATATTTCACGATTGGTTAACCTTATTGGAACTAAGCTTGGATACATTGTTGGCTATGGTGTTTCGAACCAGCACCATGACATTGAGGTCACAGGGTCAAAGGTTAAGTTCACTGACCTATGATGCTTATCATCAATGAGAAGTACAGGCGAGAATGTGAATATCTAGGGCTGTAATATCAACACAGTCTAATACTAAGATGAAGAAGTAAGCCTGATTCTTCGTCTCTTGGGGAGATTCAGAAATCTGAATGAATCAAGCTGTAGTGTAAGACCTTATAAATTATATAATTTCGGTGGTGACTCAGATGCAACTTAGAATACCAAATATAGTCATGGATGATATAAAAAATAGGTTGGTGTGAGGTGAGCCGCCATGCCATGGTGGTGTTTTGCTGGCTTGGATAGTTTAGCCATGCCCGTGGTTGTTTAAGCTGTTCATCCAATCTGCAACATGGGCTGCCCATTAATGGAGACCCTGTGTGGTAGGAATAGAGGAATCCAGTTTTAGCTGTTCCCCGCCCATCTCTAGCTAAGTTCCACCCACGCTTTGCCTGTGTTGGGATCACCGATCCCTGTACTCTCTGAATCTCAATTTCCAGAATATTGTATGGCAGCAACACGCCCAGTCAAATTAGTTTCAAAATATTCAACAGCATGCTTATTAAATAGTAAAAACATACAAATCGTAGAATTTGATGGACTATTAAGCGTTTATGATGGACTAAATCGTGTCTTCTTCTTCTTTTCGATCGCTGGTATCACACTTGGAGAGCCGTTCTCAAGATGAAATCTGTGGTTTTCTGCAGTTCTTCCACAGGCCCATACAGCTTTTCAAGAATAGAGGTTGACAAAGGCCAGATCTCTTCTCTCAGCAGCTGATACGTACTGCAACATTGAAGTATGTGCTCTGTGGTCTGTTCTGCTTCTCCACAAGGACAAGCGGGCGATGTCGTAAGGTGGAACCGCCTGTACATGTGTTGGTTTAGTCTGTTGTGTCCAGTTCTGAGACGAAAAATGGTCACTTGCTCTGGCCTCGAGAGATGATGGTAGGCATCTTCTGATTGAGGTGTTCTATAGAGGGACTTAATGATAGTCTTCATCTCTGTATGGGTAACCATGTTTTCTGTCTGATTCTCTTCTGCACCCACCTTTGCCATCTTGTCTGCTTCCTCATTTCCTTGGACTCCACAGTGTGAGGGGATCCACTGCAGTGCTATCCGAAAGCATTTGATGGTTTGTAGTGCTTCTTCAAGTTGTGGCAGCTTACCTTTGGTGATAGCCTCAAGGACGGAGCGGGCATCAGATAAAAAGACAATCTGTGCAATAGGGTCTGCTGTTCTGCTGATGGTATTAGCTGCATGAACCAGTGCTTCGACTTCAGCTCTGTAGTTTGTGCAGTGTTTGCCTGTCGGTATTGCAGCTGACTCATGTTGTCCGTTTGGATACTGTATGTGCAGTCCGGCACCTCCGCTCCTAATTGCATCTTTGGCTGATCCATCTGTGTAGATCCTTATCCATGTCTCCTGAGGGTACATTTCTTCCAGCATGGCTAGGGTCAGGGCCTTCTTGCTCACATCACTGTGTTCATCTTTGGTTGTGAGATGAGGTACTGTGGTGCGAATAGCTATGCTCTCTAGTTTGTTTTCCCAGGGTGGAGGATCAAGGGTGTGGGTTGGGTCTTCTATTTGTGCTGGCAACATCTCTTGGTGTTTCCTTTGAAGTGCTTTTGTCTCTTTCACAAAACTTGATCTTTTAAGTCTTCCTGATGACAGCTGTGCTTGCCTGATCTTCATCGGGTGGTTATTGAACGATTTGAACTTTGCAGCTTGGATCAGTGCTTTGCATTCCCTTCCTTTGCTAAGTGGGGGAATGCCTGCTGTCTGCTCCATTTTTTCTATTGGTGTTGATCTCATTCCACCAGTGATGATGCGCAGTGCCTGGTTTTGTACTCTGTCGAGGTTCTGTTGATGAGATTTAGCTCAAGGTGTGGGCGTACGGCACCTAGGTAGATGGTCTTGAGGATCCTTTCATTGGCACCCCACTTTGTTCCTGCCAGCTTCCTCATGATGTTTAGCTTTCTTCTGGCCTTTGCCTCGGCATTCTGGATGTGCTCCTTCCATGTTAATCTTCTGTCATATGTGACTCCCAGGTATGTCTGCTGGTCCTCGTATTCGAGTGGAGTACCGCCCAGTGTCAGATTGCCAACCTTGGTTTTGGTGGACAGTGTGAATAGCATGGCTGATGATTTTTCTTTGTTGATGGTAATACACCAGCGATTGGCCCAAGCTGTAATTCTGTCCAAGGCGAGCTGCATTCTGTACGTGGCAGTCGTTGTGTACTCCTCGGTGCACCAGATTACGAGGTCATCTGCATAGAGGGCTGCTTGGATCCCATTGGGCAGCTCTGCTACAATGTCATTGATGAAGAGTATGAACAGAGTAGGTCATAATACTCCGCCTTGTGGCACCCCTTGTCTCAGCAATACATTCTGTCCAGATTGTCCATCCACCAGCACCCTAGCTCTGCGATTGTGTAGGTATGACTTGGTCCATCGGAACATGTTGCCACCGATGCCTGTGCGCCGGAGCTTCACGAGGAGGCCATCCTTCCACACCTTGTCAAATGCTTTCTGCAGATCGATAAAGGCAGCTAGCATCACCTTCTGGGCTTGAAAAGTGTCCTCTATGACCTGTGCAAGATGTGTTGTTTGATCTTCTGTGCTCCTGTATCTTCTGAATCCGGCCTGCTCTGAAACTATAATGTTCTCTGACTCCAGGTACCACTGCAACCGCTGGTTGATGATGCGCTCCATGGTCTTGCATATGCAGCTTGTAAGACTGATAGGACGGTAGCTCAGCACTTTCATCTTGTTCTTTCCTTTTTTCAGAATAGGAGTCATTCTGGCTTCCTTCCAGCACTGAGGAACCTCTCCATTGGTCCAACTGAGATTAAAGATGTCTAGCAACTTGCGAAGAGATGCATTACCAAGGTGTTGGATCATTTCATTCGTAATGCCATCTGGCCCAGGAGATTTCTTCTTTTTCAGTTGGCGGATAGCCTTCTTCAGTTCTGCTAAACTAATGTCAACTTTCATTGCATCGTGAGTGTTGGTGTCTGTTCTTTCCTTTTGCTCTTTTCTAACCTCCCTTCGACGCATTCGTGGTATAGAAATGTTGCTTTCTTTTGCATATGCCTTCGCAAAGGCATCTGCTGCCATCTTTCCTGTCAGTGTTTGTCCATCTTCTTCAAGAGTAATCTTCTCTCCCCTGACACCCTCATCATTGAGTGCTTTAGTCAGTCTCCATAGTTTTGTGGTGTCTCTCTCTAAATTAAACCCTGCCGTCTTTTCCCTCCAGCTTCTTCTTTTGGCCTCCAGCTTGGTCTTTAGATACCTGGCTTTAGTTTGTTGTAGCGTGAAGTGGTTTTCATGACAGGGATTACCCTCTGCATCTTCTCTGGCCTTGTCTAGTTTATCATGTGCTGCTTGCAGTTCTGTTGTCCAGTAGGGGCGGTAGTTTTTCCTGAACCCTCGAGGAATCGCTTCATTGGCAGCCTTGAGGATACTTGAATTAAATTCCTTGACCACATTGTTAATGTTTCTGCCTTCTACTGCTATATTATGGGTAAGCTCATTGGAACGAATGCCGAACAGACTCCAATTTGCCTTTTTGTAGTTCCACCTTGGATGTTGAGGTGAACTGGTCGAAATACTTCCAGAAAGAGAGAGGAGGACTGGGCGGTGGTCGCTTCCTCCTAACTGCGATCCGACCACTCTACTGAGGTTTCTGTGAATGTCTTCTGTACAAAATGCCAAGTCCGGCGTTGTTGTCGAGTGCCATCGGCGTGAGTAGAAGGTAGGCTGATCTGTGGGATCGTTGACAAGTAAAAGGTGCTTTTCATCTTGCCATGCTTCAATGTCTTCTCCTCGTTTATCAAGTGTTCTGTATCCCCAGCTCTGGGACTGGCTATTAAAGTCTCCCGCAATGAGGAAGTGGCAGTCCGGGACCTGGATTGTGTCAAGTGAGAGATTCTTGTCATTAGGGCAGTAATAATTGACAATTTCAATCACAGAGTTGCTGGTTGTTACCTTGATCTTGATATATTCTGCCTCTTCCATAAAGGTTTTGATCTGGCTGGCGTTCACGCTGTTTCGGACCAAGGTCATCACCCCACCTTTCTTTCTTCCTCTTCGATCACACCGGAAAATCTGGTAACCTCTGATCTTAAATGGTTTTCCTTCTTGCAGGTGTGTCTCTTGAATGCAGCAGATATCAATGTTGTTTTCGTACAGGAACTGTTCGAGCTCTGATTTCTTGTTGGTAACCCCTTCTGCATTCCAGTGCATGATGTTGATACTGGGGTTCTCTTTGGGTTTGGTCTTCTAACTAAATCGTGTCATTCATACCATAATTGATTATGGTATCAGTCTATATGTGACTTAGTTGATTATGACATCATGTGATTGATCGATAAACTGGATTACTCCATTAATGCTGGTTTGGCAGTTATCTAATTACAGTCTGACAGCCACATACACACCAAGCGCCACCCATGGTCCTATAATAAAAGGTCATGGGTTTGAACCCTAGTAAAGGTCATGGGTTTAAACCCTGCCTCAACCTAATGAGCAGTAAAAAGGTAAGACTGGTTGTGGAGTGGATGAGTCTCATTGTGCAGGGCATAATATATCTGGTATCGCATCTCAATTTGCTACACATATTTAGGCATTTGCTATACATTCTGAAACATGCATAGCTGTATCTGCTATGCAAAATGTGTACGCGATTGCAATTTATCATTGACTCTCTTAAGTTCTATTATTAACCCCTTCAATGACAAATTCCTGAAAAAGCAAATTCTTAATGTATAGCATATTCTGTTAAATATTTTGAAATTAATATGACTGGAAGACATTGCTGCCTAAGGCAGCAATGGCTTCCAGTCATATTAATTTCAAAATATTCAACAGCTTTCCTGTTTGTTTGCTCCGAGATTGAGATACAGGGAATTTATGTGTGAAAGAGTTAATTGCTATACATTTTTGCCGACAACTATCAATTTAAAATTTGCATATCAATACATGCTTTGCAAATATCAAATTCTAAATTATGCCCTGTAGCGTGTGAATAATTCATTAAAGAACATTGAGGCATTATAACAGTTAAATACGATGTATTAGGCAGTACATGTATATGCTGCTCATGCGTGACATAACGCAATATGGCTTTGATTTATCTCTTCTGTGCTTAGGCGTGGCAGTATCTGGGCACAACGCAAGCGGAAAATGAACAGGAGCCGGCCGCCATTGCTGCTTTAAAACGGTAATGTGGTGAGATGTATACACTATCATAGACGACAATTTTAATCCTTTATAGCTGAAGAGTTTAAAAACTAATTTCTTTTTTTGCTTTGTTGAGCATCTATCTGCAGGCCAAGGGAAGACAATTTTTAGCTCACCTAGCATAAAAGGCCAAGTGAGCTTATACCATGGTGTCCGTCCGTCAGTCAAATCGCTTCTTCTCCTGAATGGTTTGACCGATTTCAACCAAATGTGGCTGGGGGGATCCTATACCGGTACCCTCCAGACCGTTTTTTCCGAATTTTTATTGGTCAACTTTTTGGGGTGAAAACCTTAGATTTTATGGAAAAAATTTCCGGAAATTTTCAAAATGCTACTCCTCCATAGCCGCTTGACATATTTCAACCAAATTTGCCTAGATGGATTCTACGGTGATATATTCTAGAACTTCTATTCAGAATTTTGATTGATCAATATTTTGGGTAAAAATCTTAGATTTTATGAAAAATCTACCGGAAATGTTTGAAATGCTATTGCTCTTTAGCCGCTTGACATATTTCAACCAAATTTGGCTAGATGGATTCTACGCTGATAGGTTCTAAAAGCTCTATTCAGAATTTTGATTGATCATTTTTTGGGGTGAAAATATTAAATTTTATGAAAACTACCGGAAATGGTCAAAATGCTACTCCTTAGATGCTTGACATATTTCAACCAAATTTGGATAGATGGATTCTATGTTGTAGGCTCTAGAACTTCCTTTCAGAATTTTGATTGGTCATTTTTTGGGTGAAAATATAAGATTTTATCTACTGAAAATGGTAAAAAAAACCCTCAAAATACTACTACTCCTTAGCTGGTTGACATGTTTCAACCAAATTTGACTAGATGGATTCTATAACTGGGCTCTAGAACCTCTATTCAGAATTTTGAATGATTAAATTTGTGGGTGAAAATCTTACTTTAATAGTTCAAAATGCTACTCCTCCATAGCTTCCTGACATATTTCAGCCAAACTTGACTAGATGTATTCTGTGGTAGTAGGCTCTAGAACATCTATTCAGAATTTTGATTGATTAATCTTTTGGGTGAAAATCCTAGGTCTTGTAATCAAATTACCGGAAATTGTCAAAATGCTACTCTTCATTAACCGCTTGGCGGATTTCAACCTAGTTTGGCTGGAAGGACCCTATGGGTGTAGGCTTTAGAACTTGTATACAGAATCTTGATTGGTAAATTCTTTTGTGAAAATCTTGAATTTTATGAAAATTTACTGGATGACGCTTAAAAAGCTACTCCTCATTAACTGCTTGGGGCGATTTCAACCAGACTTGGATGGAAGGACCCTATAGCAGCAAGCTTCAGATCAGGTTTGCAAAATTTTGATTGGTAAATTTTTTGGTGGCCATCTTGGATTTTCCAAAAGTTTTAGTAAATCAGTTAAAAGCCTACACCTCATTAACCGCTTGAAAGATTTCAATCACTCACTGGAAGGTCCATAGGTGGGTAGGCTAAAGAACGTATATACAGAATTTTGATTGATCAATTCTTTTGGTGGCCATCTTGGATTTTCCGAAAATTATCCATCATGTCTTTAAGTGCAGATGGTTCAAATGCGAATGGTCCAGGTGAGCACTACAGGCCTTGGGCCTCTTGTTTACATTTATCACTAGAATGACTCATTCTGGCCTGGTGGAAAAGGGCCCTACGTGGGTAGGCTTCAGAAGGTATATACAGAATTTTGAACATTGTCCATTTGTAGACTAAGAAAAGTATATATATTTAAAATAGCCTTCCCTTGTTAAGCAGATGTACATTTCTCATGGTAACTGTAGATAGCATTTTGGTGGCTTTTACCATTCACCCTTTAGCACTCAAACTGACTTACCTCTGGAATGGCTGGCTTGATAACTGAGCCAGTCATTCCAATAAAAAAATTTCAAAAATCGACTACCAAATACAGTTATGGATAATACCAAATATGGTCATGGGTTGGTGTGGGGTGAATGGTTTTGTTCGACAGTATGAGTAAAGTCTTAGAATACCATGCATCATTTACATATATTGCATATTCTACAGATTAAAAATAACTGAAATTGTTTCCAAAACAAAATATAATATACTGTTGAATATTTTGAACATAATTGGACTGGAAGACATTGCTGCCTTAGGCATAAGGCAGCAATGTCTTCCAGTCCAATTATGTTCAAAATATTCAACAGAACATTTCTTGCATCGTGTTCAAGATATTACTAACTAACATGTTTCTGTAGGCTTGTGCGATTGTTACTTTGAGTGATCACGATTGATTATGTAAGAATAATCGTGATTACTTGATTAATCAACCTGGGTACAAATTACCCAATGACATACATACCTCTAACAACAAAGGCATATCAATGACGATAGCTGCAAGGGTGTGTAGAAATGTCCATTTGCAGGCCAAGAGTTGAGCCAGTCATGACAGCGATACATTTTGATAAATAGTCTTCTCTTGGCATGCTTGGCCTGCAAATTAACATACATTCACTGAGCAAAATGTCAATTTTCGTAACCGTTCGCATGAAAGAGTAATTAAAAAGGTTTTGAAGTGTTTTATGAAGTAGAAATTATTCACGATTGTTTAATTTTTAATCATGTAAATTCACGATTTAAAAAAATACTTGCGATTTTCGATTTAATCACGTAATCGTGCGGGCATATGTTTGTGTGTTTGTTTTGGAAATGCATTAACTTATTTATGAACTGTAGTCGATCACCTGCATAGCTAGAGACTGAGTCACCCTTTAACCCTTTAACCCATCAATTTGTTTTTAAAAATTTCAATTTTCTCATAGAAAATGTTCATTTGCAGACCAAGAGAAGACTGTTTTTGAAAATTTACCACTGAAATGACTGGCTCGGTTATCGAGCCAGTCATTCTAGTGGTAAATTTTCAAAAATATTGTCCTTTTGGTCTGCAAATGGACCTTTATCTAGACCACTGCCGAAGCCGTTTTTGGCTGATATGAGTGTTAAAGGGTTAATGCCAGTCTTCTAGAATGGCAGATGAAACAAGACGATCTTCTGATATTTCAACTTGTTTTCCATTGACAGGTGCCTGGAGTTATCACCGACCAATCTGACAGCATTAATGAGTTTGGCCGTTAGTTATACCAATGAAGCATTACAGCCTCAGGCGTGTACGTCGTTACGATCGTGGCTGCGTGTACATCCTAAATACAGTCATGTAGTCAGCGTGGAACAACACAAAGTTAGCAATAGTGTAGCGATTTCCTCATATGTTCCAAGGTAATTACATTGCATTTAGGTATTCTATTTGTCACTTTTTTGGCGCTTCATAGCTGTGTCTTGAGATTTTAACACAAGAATAACTGTTCCAGTAGATTAGGAATCCACAACATTTGTTTTGATTTAAAAAATGATCTAAATCTGAAATATGCTGTGAGATGATAAACAGAAGATTGAGGGTTTGTAATCTCGGATTACTGTTCTTTAACCATTTAACACTCAAGACGGCCAAAAAACGGCGTCTGCAGTGATCTTGAGAAATCTCCATTTGCTGACCAAGAGAAGACTATTTTTTGAAAATTTACCACTGGAATGACTGGCTCGATAATCTCGAACAAATTTAAGGGCTAAAGGGTTAATGCAATATAACCTGGGTTACGGAAACAATGCATTCAAGAATTCAGAGCCGATGGCGAGCAACTTAGGCGAGCTATTCAATCCCCTTTATTCTCCTTTAATGAATTCTGTTACGTCTATGAAGAATAAAATTCACAAACTCTACGTGAAGCATAGAAAGGTTTAAACAACCCTGCCTACAGAGCAATTTGATTTTACTGCTGGAATATGGAGAAATCTGGCTTTGTTTCCCTGTAGTGGTCAGCCTTTGTATAAGTATA
Organism: Chaetoderma sp. LZ-2023a; assembly: GCA_034401795.1. Taxonomy (NCBI): domain Eukaryota; kingdom Metazoa; phylum Mollusca; class Caudofoveata; order Chaetodermatida; family Chaetodermatidae; genus Chaetoderma; species Chaetoderma sp. LZ-2023a. The sequence continues at coordinate 158,657,908 of CM067359.1, forward strand.
CAATGGAGGGATATGAGCTTCCACTCAAGTATCTGATGTCATGATAAAAAATGTCATATGTTAGCTGATGTCGTGATCAAAATGGCGTAGTTCCATCACAAAAAGTGAATAGTCTGTCGTGAAACTTTACGAATTGTATATCTTTGATGAATTTACAATTTAATCAAATTTTGTTCAGTATTTTGAAATTATCTTGACTAGGAGCTGCTTCTGCCTTTGGCAGTTACAACTGCAAGTTAAATAAGTTACAAAATATTCACCAGAATGTTTATTAAACTTTTAATTCATCCCAGAAAATATGACTCATACACTTTCGTGATAGACGTTTCCAGTCAAAAAACAGCCCCTGTCAAATTAGATTCAAAATATTCAATAGATTAACTTAAGTTACCTGTATGGCTGTAGTAATTTAAATCGGCATCTATTTGAAAATTTTCTGTCAGACTCGGCTAGCTGCCCATGTGGATACACTGATGAATCCACAAATCACTATCTCCTCCACTGCCCTCTTTTTAATGACCAAAGAGTCTCTCCAAAATCAGCTCGTCCTAAAGAATATCTCTCTTGCCACACTGACAGCTAATCAACTTTTATACAGCATTAACAATGTCGACTTGGAAAAGAATATTACAATATGTAACGCCGTATGCCAATACATAGTCAATACCAACCGCTTTAAGTAACTTCCTATTTGTTAAATTCGCAACTATAAGAGCGAAATGCAAACAGCCCAACATGTACAAGCATGGTGAACGCAGCATTAAGAGCTCCTCACCTTACCGTTCTCACTCTTGTCAAATTCTTAGTTTATACCCTGTTTCTCATATTCTCCTCTCCTCTCTTTTTGTCTCTCTTTCCCTAACTCTTCCACACCCCACACACATACACACTCAATCCCAACCTCTCTCTCTCTCTCTCTCTCTCTCTCTCTCTCTCTCTCTCCCTCTCTCTCTCTCTCTACTTCCCTCCCCCCTCTCTCTCTCTCTCTCTCTCCCGCTCTCTCCTTCTCTCTCTCTGGCTCTCCCCCTCTCTCGCTCTCTACTTCCCTCCCTCCCCCCCCCCTCTCTCTCTTCCCCGCTCTCTCCTTCTCTCTCTCCGGCCCCCCCCTCTTTCTCTCTCTCTCTCTCTCTCTCTCGCATGCATTATGCACACACGTACGCACACACGCACATATTCATGTACACATACGTAAGCGTGCGAACTACCTAGACAATTGTAATCAGTGGTTGATATAAATTATCATTTAACTAGTTATGCATACGTTACTATTTAATTATGTTTTATTATACCCCATCTTGGTGTATTTATTAATGTATTGTATTTGTATGTATGGGAGACATGTGTATAAGACTTATGTCTTACTGTGCTCCCATTGAACAAAATAAAATTCTGTTTAAGCCAATAGTTACCTTGAAATTTAGATTCTGGGGATTTGGGTTTTAAAGTATCAAGTCAATTCCTATAAAAAGTAAAAGTTTGTGGAGCTTAGCTAGAAATGGGCGGGACATAGATAGAAATGGATCCTTCTATCAATTCAGGCCCTAACATGTCTACCAGTGTCTAACTTAGATAGCAAGAGTGTGCAGGTGGAACAATGTACTGTAATGTTTCAGGAAGTCCTCGGACATGTAAAATTTATCTCCTGTAATTTACTTGTCTTTTTTACATCTGTAGATCTGAGTTAATAGGATTACAGGAGCAATACATACAGGCTGCTCGACTCTCAACACAAAATATAGATCCTGATGTACAGGTAATGTGCACTTCATTATCATACTTCTTTGGATAATGAGATATAACGTGGAATGCCATGACTGGATTTGAAACCCGACGCTTGTCTTCGTGGTTGAATATGAGTCGGATGCTTGGCCCTGGTGCAGTGTCTCCAAAATAGGAGGCACTGCACCAGTGCCAAGCAGCCGGCTTTCGTCTTTGACAAACAAAAGCATCGGGTGTTAAACCCAGTCGTAGCTTTCCACATTACATCTTATCTAAATACTCCGCAAAAATATGGCAGGTGCCAATACAAAGGATCTCACAAATGAGGTGATCTTACCCTCCATTATGTACCAAACTTAAGGGGAGACTTGGATGACGACACAAACACTCCCAACACCCTCCATTACGTACCAAACTTAAGAGGAGACTCGGATGATGACACAAACACTCCCAACACCCTCCATTATGTACCAAACTTAAGAGGAGACTCGGATGACGACACAAACACTCCCAACAGGAGGAACAAGTAAGCATATTGGATCCATCAACTCTAAACCATGGAATCTTTAGTCATCAACCATATTGGTTAAAGCCCGTTGTTGTCATAAACTACTCTCTGGTTAATCCAACCAGTCCTTACACAGATTACATTGGTTCCTAACACAGCTTCTTATGCGGGGAGAGTCTGTTCCTGGTGTTTTTAGGGTTTATGTTGAAGCATTTTATGAAAATGGGATTCCTTGCTACTTCAAGACATATTAACACTTGGATGGTCAAGCGAGTCAAAACCGTTTTCTACAGTGGTCTTGCCGAATATCCAATTACTGGCCCAGATAAGAATATTTTTGAAAATTTTCCACTGGCTTGATAAACTGACTCGCTAAACGAGCCAGTCCTTCCAGTGATAAATTTTCCAAAATAGTCTTGTCTTGTCCAGTAAATTGACATTCACGGAGCAAAAAATTTAAATTTTCGTGAAAAATTGTGACCTATTAAAGTGCTAATTCTGTGATGTGATGTGATGTCATGCTACTATTATAACTTTACATTCTATTTCTCATTCAAGACTGTCAATCAGGCCATCAATATGTTGACTCAAAGATGGGGGGAATTTATATCCCCTGTAAGGAGACAAACTGGTTCCATGCTGGTCTCTGAAGTGAAGTCAGTGTCTATAGCTGATAACAACATTGTTTTGAAAATGAACATCTGTTAGAGTAAACATGCTCTATAAAAGATCAAATGTATATATTAGCATTGCTTTGATTTATCGCACACAATGTATACTGGATAAAACAATTTAGCTTCAGCAGTAAAATGGTTAATATACCTGATAATGAGAATGTTAACCTATTGCTATTACACTTGGATACATGTCTGTTTATCCCTGAAGGACAAAACACTGGTTATTGTGACCTTGATACAAAATCCTTTGTATTTAGCTATGCATCTTGTTCTCTCCTTCACAATTGTATTGGATTTAAACATAGATACAAGTTACACATTCCATTTGCTCCTTTGAGGTCAAAGGTCGGGGTTACTGTGACTGGTACAAAAACCTGGAGTTTTCAACTTAATTTGATCAAGATAAGCTGTTGAGTATTTTCAAACTACTTTGACTGGAAGCTGTTGCTGCAATAGATCCTGAGTCAAATTGGCTTTATAAATTCAACAGAATGTTTGTTATTTGTAAATTCGACCAAAAACGTACACTTGCATGATAGACATTGTGATTTTCATGACAGAACTACGTCATATTGATTGTCACGACAGCTAACTAGTGATATAAATGTTTATGATGTCAGCCACTTGAGTAACAGATGATATCCTTTCATTGTGGTTTATTCTGATCATTAAGGTTTAACTTGATTACTATTGAACATAATTTCTTTCCATTCACAGTGTGGTTTAGGTGTTTTATTCAACTTGAGTGGTGACTATGTTAAAGCAGTGGACTGCTTTACAGCAGCCCTTCAAGTCAGACCAAAGGTAGGATATAGGTTGTCCTTGTTTAGTAATTACTGATATAACTCTAGCAGTCAAAGAGGATGAGTTCAAAGCTTTGGAAGTACTCGTTATAGAGGGATCAATAGACCTTTTCTATTTATCAACCCATCCTATGACCTCATAATCAGCTACATGACGTGTAGAATGACATCATAATGATTGATGTCAATAAGTACGTCACAAACTCATATTTGAATACAGGCATTGTGTTGTTGCACAAATTGTATGTCTTTACTATTTAATAAGTATTCTGTTGAATATTTTGAAGGCAGCAACAGCACCAAGTCAAATTAGCTACAAAATATTCGACAGCTTACGTATATAGTTTTCAGAAAATTGATAGTTATGTCATTCGAGGATCAATCCATCCCAACACGGCGAAGTGTTGGTGGAGCTTAGATAGAGATGGGCGGGGCAAAGCTAAAACTGGAAAGGTCCATTGCTAGCTATTCCCTGCCAATTTCTAGCTAAGTGTTGGAATCAATTTATATACTTTGAACCCTTAATTCCCAGAATTATTCATTATTCCACAAGGTCAAGGTTATTATATAGGTCAGCTGTTGAATATTTTGAAATTAATTTGAATGGGAGTTGTTGCTGCCTATGGCAACAAGAGCTCGTACTCAAATTAGTTTCAAAATATTCCAGAGAATATTTATGAAATTATAAATTCACTAAAGCGACTCAGAAATTCATAAACATTCCTAACAGAGTTTTCGAGTTTCGTGACATAGAAAATATGTCATGTTGATTGTGACATCAGGTAACATGTGATGTATTTGATTATAACATCAGATACCTGAGTGGCATATCAGATCCCTCCATTTCCTCTTATGTCTGAGAATGCGTGATTGGCATCAGCGTCTTTATGGTATCACAGTACACTAGCTTACATGTAGGCTGCACTAAATTACCCCCCAAAAATATTGCAATATATTGTGTATAAAAATCGCGATATATCGATATATATGTTTCCCAAAGGTGGATGAAGGCTTACCGAGTGAGGTGGCATGGTACTGGTCACATACACACATTTGGTAATTGTTAATCAAAGCCAACATGAAACTGTTGAATATTTTGAAATGATTTTGACTGTTAGCTGTTGCTGTCATCATCAGTAACAGCTTTAAGTCAAAATAATTTCAAAATAATCAACACATTACAGTAAATGCTTCAGAATATTGTAGTTTTTGTTTCGCCTGTCAAGCAGGAAGCGAGACATGTATCACTTTTCCGGTGAAGGCGGAGTACTTTTAGCAAATCATTTATATTTATATTTCAGAACTGCTTCATACTACCAGAACTAAACTTGGAAATATGCTTTCCTATGCCATAAGGAAGGTGTTTGCTGATAGTGAGGTCACTAGGTCAAAGGTCAAGGTCATTATGGCATTTGACCTCTGTTCTTTAATCGTATTGGAACTAAGCTTGGATACATAGCTACCTATAATGTTAAGAAGCAGCGTGATAAGATTCAGATCACAAGGTCAACGGTCAATGGAATTGACAAACAGGAGACAGACGAGACATTTAATTCTGCAGAATTCTTCTTTTCATCCTAGCATCGTGAATTTTTTACCATGGAAGTATCATACACACATACATTAGTCTACCCTGTGTAAATCCAGAGGCTACTTTAACCCTTTAACTGTCAAGCCAGCCAAAACCGGCCTCTGCAATTCTCTTGAGGAATGTCTATCTGCAGGTAGAGAGGAGCATATTTTTGAAAATTTACCACGGGAATGGCTGGCTCGATAATTGAGCCAGTTATTCCAATAATAAGTTTTCAAAAATACTCTTCTCTTTACCAGCAGATGGACATTCAATAAGGAAATATTTTAATTTTCTTGACCATATTTGACCAGTAAAGGATTTACGGTATTTTTCAGCTTCATGGTTATCTTTACATGAGATCTGCTACACTGTGTAAAATATTTTCTTGAATATTTTGACAATAATTAAACTGGAAAATATTCAACATTTCCTTGGTTGCCTTGAAATTGCAATATATATGTTTCAAAATTTGAACGGGAAAGGGTTACGTGTTAATAACAAATGTTTATGCCTAGCTTAAAATTAATCCATCAATGAATAAATCCGATCTGTTGATCAAGTATATGTCATTATAATCAATTACATCACATGTAGGCTGACGTCACAATCCTAATTGACAGAAATATTACGTGGATTTACTATAAATTAATAAACATTCGTTTGAAAATTTTGAAACTAATTTGATTGGACGATGTTGCTGCCATGGGTAAATTAGTTTCAAAATATTCAACAGCTTACCTGTATAGTTACCTTGATATTGGGATTCTGGGAATTCAGGGTTCGATCGATCCCAACACAGGCAAAGCGTGGGAGGAGCTTAGCTGTATATGGGCGGGGCGTAGCTAGAAATTGGTCTCTCTGCTCTTATTACCTTTGTAACTTGTCTGTCTGCCTCCAGGATGCATTGTTGTGGAATAAGTTAGGTGCCACACTAGCCAATGGGAATAGAAGTGAAGAAGCAGTTGATGCATACCACCACGCTCTCCAGCTATCACCTGGCTTTATTCGCTCTCGATACAACCTCGGCATTGCTTGTATTAATCTTGGTGCACATAAGTAAGTAACAAGAGATTAACGCTAATGGAGAAATTTGGTCAAGAAAATCCACATATTAATGTTGCGTGATGTCAAAGTTTAAGATTTTCAAATTAAAGTAAAAGTTGAACTGGTGTTTATTTCTCAACAAATTTGTTGGAAGATGGTGCTGTCATAGACAGCAACATCTTCCAACAAAATTGTTTGAAAAATATACACAAGTTATCGAACCAGTCATTCCAGTGGTAAATTTTCAAAAGTAGTGTTCTCTTAGCCTGCAAATGGACGATCCTCAAGACCTCTGCAGAGGTCATATGTTCCCTCTACACATGCTCATACACAATTGCAATAGGATCTCATGTTCCAACAATCCCCTCCCCCCAAAGACACAGCAAACACGCACAAACAGAACCACCTCACTTCACACCTGCCTGTACACCCACGCCTTTTTGGATGTAAGGGTAGCTACATAGAGGCCTACAAGTACTCCTATATTTTCCTTCTTTGTATTTTAATTTAGCAATTCCTATATTTTCTATGCGAGGGTCAAAACCTATATTTCCTATATTTTTATTGTTGTTAGCTCACAAGTATGCATGGAAGCTAAGATAACGATAAAAAATAAAGATTTGCGCGGATGCGCACGTGATCAACAAGACGGATGGAAGGACATAAGGAGTGACGCATAGCCAGCCTACCCAAGAAGTCTGATCATTATATTTCCAAAACAATTACAACAATAAATCAGTATAATGGACGCATTTTAGGTGGGAAAATTCCTTTATTATCCTATATTTTTGACAAAAAAATGCTTATATTTCTATATTTTTCGACATTTACTCCTAGTTTTGTGGAGGGTGACTTGTAGGTCTGTATATATTTAATTTAATATACCTATCAAAGAGACACCTCATCTGAACCCACTCACCAATACCACCCTCAACTACCTACTAACCCCACTCCCCCACCCTAAGCAAAAAACCATATCTATGCAGATATCTACCCTGTAATACTTTAATCGTCATGTCAGCCAAAACTGGCGTTGAGGTTAGACTTGTGCGATTATTGCGTTGAGTGATCGCGATCGATTATTAAAAAAAAATCGTGGTTACTTGGATACAAATTACCAGGACATAACAACAAAAGAATAGCAATGACGAAAATTGCAATGTTGTTTGGAAAAGTCCATTTGCAGGGAATGAGAAGACTATTATTGAAAATGTATCAATGGAATGCCTGACTCTATTCTCAAGCCAGGCATTCCTGTAATACATTTCAAAAATAGTCTTCTTGTCCTGCAAATGGACATGCATTCACCACGCAAAATGTCATTTTTCATGACCGATCGCATTAAAAAGTTTATTGAAAGTTAGGTTTTGAAATTTTTTATGCAAAAGAAAATATTCACGATTATTCGATTATTTAATTTTTAATCGTATAAAGTCATGATTTAAAACATAATCGCGATTTTCGATTTAATCACGTAATTGTGCAAGCCTACTTGAGGTTTGTTCATTTAGAGGTCAAAAGATCTGGTTTTAAAACCTTACCACTGAAATAACTGGCTCGATAAACAAGCCAAGCCAGACGTTCCAGTGGTTACTTGTAAAATGTCTTCTCAGCCTGCAAATGGACATTCACATTCAAAAATGTAAATTTATTTGCCAATTAATTAAATTGTTAAATAAGCAAATTTAATAGCACTTGTTGATTTATTACTCTATGTCTTTTGGAAGAAAAAAATACCTAAAATAGAAATATCTTGTTATGTTCTAAAACACATATAATAGGTAACTGTCCTTATGTTCTCAGGGAGGCGGCTGAACATTTTCTCGAGGCTCTGAATATGCAAAGGAAAAGCAAAGGCCCCAAAGACGAACGATCAGCGATGTCTGAGAATATATGGGGAACGTTGCGTATGACCATCTCTTTGATGGGCCGACCTGACATGTATACTGCTTGTGAACGCAGAGACCTAGATAAGCTGACCTCTGAATTTCACATTATGCGATCCTGATAGTGTACTTCTCAGACATCTTATAAATAAGCTAAAATGTTTCCAAAACAAAGAACAGAAGTATGTTAGTTAGTAAGCAATACTTTATTTAATATTTTGAATATAATTGGTTTGGAAGATATTGCTGCCTTAAGCAACAATGAATTCCAATTCAATGGAGGATTCCAGTTTATCCATCAATCATATGACATCATAATCAACTATGCAACATGTAGGATAACGTCATCATCAATTATGTCCTGTATGACGTAGATAAGTTCATCATGAACGCTTAATTGATGATGGACTAAGCGTTGTTGTATGAATTGTATATCTTTACTATTTAATACACATGCTGTTGTATATTTTGAAATTAATTTGATTGGACGCTGTTGCTGCCATAGTCAGCAACAACACCCAGTCAAAGTAGTTTCAAAATATTCAACAGCTTACCTGTAGTTTTCTAGAAATTGAGATTCAGAGCATGCAGGGATCGATTGATCTCGACACGTGCAAAGCGTGGATGGCGCTTAGATATAGATGGGCGGGGCATAGCTAAAACTGGCTTTCTCCATTATGTTCAAAGTATTCAACAGTATGTTTTATTTTGTTTTGGAAATACATTCAGTAGGGTTTCACGGTATTGGAAAAATGAAAACCGGTTACGGTATCAATTTCCATACCGGTATACCTTTCATACCGGTATTATTACTATGGACAAAATAGAGTGAGGCTCCAGTAGTACGATTCCATAGCCAGCATATTTCCCATACATACGAACTAGGCCTATATCAGCGCTCCTGAAACAGTCGACGCAAATTTCCACAATAAAACCAATAAATTATACGAATCCCGATATTAAACGCTGAATATTAACTGTCTTCAGTTAAATCATATCCCAAAATGGCTGATATTCAACCAAATCATCCGTACAAATGATTTGAATTTGCCATGAAATTACAACTACTACGTGTCGAGATCACGAAATACAGGTAACCAGTGACAATCTCGTCCCAAATAAACTCGCCCAGTGAAACTGCGAACAACCAAGACTTGATATTTGACTGACAAATGTCATTGCTACGCGTCAAAGCCGTTGGATATGCTGAATATAAATCTATGTTTTACTCATTTTCCTGGCTACTTTTGTACTTGTATTGATGTATGTGCCAGAATAATAAATAAACTGTCCATGAAAATGTGTGCCTGATACGATGAAGTTGCAACGGGACGAAACCGCCAGGAATCGTGTAAATCTCCGCGTAGTGGTACAACCAAACCATTATAACACGTACTAAATAGACTATAATATGCTGAGAATACATATGCCTACGCTTGCTGAGCCACGTTCTCGTTACAGTAGCTTGCATCGATCGCTATCTAGCGTTACCCGCCAACATAAGAAGTGAATATAGATCGCGGGGACAGAGTTTTTCTCATATTGTCGGTTCCTCTTTACTTGGGCCGTTGGCCGATCACTACAAAGGTGTAAAATTCTGGGAAATTGCTAACTAACCAGGCTGTAGTAATTGATATAAAATATCACGCAAAATATTCATTTGATATGATTTTCTAGAAAACAACGGCCCGAAATTATAAAATATTAGCGCAAGAAAAGATAGGGTTTAAGTATTTTTAATCACCCCCTATCCTATGAGGTTAATTAAAATAAGTTTTATTCTATTTACGTTCTTATAAGTAGTAATTTATCCATTACTTTAACCCGAGCCTCTAACAACAATTTGACAGATACGGATAACTAAGAAAATTTCCAAGTGTGATCATTAAATATCATTTTCCCATATGAAGAGCAGTAACTTATCGTGTTAGCCAGATATATTATTGGAAGGTAATTAATGGAAAGCGGATTATCTGCCTAACAGAAGGTTATACCAGTTTTATGTTATATTTCGGTATCGGCAAAATCATACCGGTATGACTACTGGCTATGATACCGGTATTCGGTATAATATCAGTATATCGTGATGCCCTAACGTTAAGTTATTTTTGAACTGCACTATATTGCAATTTTTAAAGTTGCGAGAATAGCAAATCATTGGTGCTTCTAGGATAGTGATTCATTCTGAGTGTGTTTAGGCGTTTTCTGATCAAGATTGTTCTAAAATATTCAGATTCTTGCTTAGTGAATGTCAATTTACAGGCCAAGAGATTATTTTTGAAAATGTACTACTAGCATAACTGGCTCAGTTATCAAGCCAGTTTTTTCAAAAATACTCATTTGTTGACCTGTGTTAAGTGTTATGCAGAAGTGTTAAACATGTGAATTGTTACCCACCTTCACAGTGTTTTACCTTGATTATGACATCATATGATTGATGGATAAACTAGAAAGGTCTATAAAGGTCTTTACGGCAGTAAGTGGAAGATTTTTTGAAAATTTACCACTGAAATGAGTGGCTCAATAATCGAGCCAGTCATTCCAGTCATGAATTTTCAAAAATAGTCTCTTCGCTGCAACTGGACATTCACTGAGTAAACTTTAGATTTTCTGTCCAATCTTGTCCATTAACCCTTTAATGGTCAAATTTGGTCACAAAAATTTGAATATTTTCTTATTGAATATCCATTTATAGGCCAAGAGAATAAAAATCTTGAAAATTTATCACTAAAATGACTGGCTCGATAACCGAGCCAGTCATTCCAGTGGTAAATTTTGAAAATTTTTTATTTTCTTGGCCTGTAAATGGACATTCCACAGGACCATAGAAGAGGCTGGTTTTGGAAGGTATGAGGATTAAAAGGTTAAACAGTTTAGTTGATTTCACTATTGCATTTTCCCTGGGGAAAAAATTTAATTCTTTACCAAAACATTCTGTTGAATATTTTGAAATTAATTTGACTGGAAGATTATGCAGCAATGGATTTCGTTCAAATTAATTTCAAAAGTTTCAACAGTGCTCCTGTATCATCACCTTGAAAATGAGATATGGGGAATTCATCGGTGAATGTTTTAATCATTTAGGTGCTCTTAAGTAGAGTGATCCTATCTGTTACTCAAGTATCTGGTGTCATAATCAAATATGTCATATGTTAGCTGACATCATAATCAAAATGACAGGCAACAGTTCCCAATCAAATTAATTTCAAAATAAAAAAGCTTACGTTACTTTGAAATTCACAGATTCTGAGAATTCAGGTTTCTAACTATCAAATTGATTCCAACATTTGTAAAAAGTAGGTGGAGATTAGCTAGGAAGGGGTGCCTCTGTTGTCATATTTGATTGTAGAAAATCATATTAAAAAAACTTCATGCTTTTGGCATTAAAACAACAATCATCAGTCATATTATATGCAACTTGAATAGTATGTCCAATATGATCCTGAGCCAGAAATTTAACCAGTTCAATTAGCCAGAACTCAATTTGACTAATAGTGCATTTATTAGCATGTGACTAGTTGGTAAGTCAGTTCCTGTTTAACGGGGTATTGGTGAGATATGGTGTGTGACACTGTGTGTGTGTCTGTATGCATGTGTGTGTGTGTGCATGCATGCGTGCGTGTCTGCGTACACAGCTTTGCTAGTCATGTTTTGTCTCCAAGTTTGTGTTGCCAATAATTATTGACACATTGTCTTGGTATAAGATTAACCTTTATAAGCAGTAAAGAGCGAAATAAATCATGGTTTTAAATATATATTTATATATATACGTTATCAGGCCTGTAGATTTCTACATCAGTTCAGCTGTGTGTGTATCGAAAACTTCTATAAAACATTGATTCATAGAGCAATGTCCAAACCTCAGAATCATGTCAAAGTAGACTTGCGTGATTATGTGCTTAAGTTGAAAATCGTGATAATTTTTTAATTCATGAATTTCTATGATTAAAAATTAAATAATCGAATAATCGTGAATAATTTCTACAGCATATATTTAAATTCCCACCTTTTAAGTACTTTTTAATGTGATCGGTCACAAAAATTGCCATTTTGCTCAGTGAGTGTTTGTCCATTTCCAGGCCAAGAGAAGACTATTTTTGAAAATGTATCACTGGAATGACTGGCTCGGTTATCGCGCCAGTCATTCCAGTGGTAAATTTTCAAAAATAGTCTTCTCTTGGCCTGCAAATGGCCCTTTTTTAAACACCATTGCAGCTTTCATCATTAATATGATTTTAGTGTTATATCTGGGTAATTTGTACTCTTAAATAATCAATCGTGATCACTCAAAGCCATAATCGCACAAACCTATGTCAAAGTTTGTTTATTTATCAAAGTTGGGCACGCAACATATTTGTTAGTTTGGGTGTTGGGGATGGTTTGTAGTCGCACACAAAACCGGAGTACTGGAGATGCATTGATAGATTTGGTAATTTTATCTGAATCTATTGATAAGTTTTATGATGCATATATTACCCATTTGGCCTCTAAAAATCACTGTATCCCATGTTAACTCTTCCATGATCTAGCTGGCCAAAACGGCTTCTGCTGTGGTCTTGAGAAATGTTCATTTGCAGGCCAAGAGATTTGAGTAAACTTTACCCTGGACTAACTGTCTTGATATCCGAGTCAGTTATTCGAGGGGTAAGTTTTCTAAAATATTCTCTTGGCCTGCAAACTGATATTTATTCCCTGTTATTGACCAATAGAGGCATCTGATATGTGACTCGCGTATCTGATGTCATAATAAAATACATCATATGTTAGCTGAAGTCATAGTCGCAAAGATGTATAGCTCCATCACAAAAATGAAAGTGTGTCATGAAGCGTATGTTTTTGATGAATTTAAAATTTAATAAATATTCTGCCATGGACAGCAACAACCCCCACCCCAGTCAATTTAGTTTTAAAATATTCCAACAGCTTATCGTTAGAGTTACCTTGTTGAAATTTAGATTCTAGTAATTCATGTTTCAAAGTTTAAAATAGATTCCAACACGGACAATCGCAACACGGCGAGGTGTGGGTGGAGCTTAGCTAGGGTTGGGCGGGGCATAGCTAAAAATGGAAAGGGCCATTGCAAAAACCATGTCTGGGTGTGTGTGTGTCTGTTCAGGGCTATAGCTCAGCTTCTACTGCCGAATCTTGACCAATCTTGGGTGGAAGATCGTCCTTCGAGTCTCAAAGAACGGTATTTATTTTGTGCTAAAAAGATCAATGTCAAGAGATCATTGGTCAGAATCATTGAAATGAGTGTTGGCCGAGATCTAGTGGAGGAATCTTTACCACCGACATCCAATCTGAGAATTCACCGTTCCAGAGTATCCATCCATCATCTGACCTCATATGACGTCAGCGACCTCAGCGCATGTATGATGACGTCACAATCATTACATCACAAATGGTTCCATATAGACCGTCATCAAATCTCAAACAGTCTGACACGTTGTATGAATTGTATGTCTTTGTAATTCTTTGCTATTTAATAAACATGCTATTGAATATTTTGAAGCTAATTTGACTGGGCGTTGTTTCTGCCTTAGGCAGCAACAGCTCCCAGTCAAATTAGTTTCAAAATATTAAACAGCTTACCTGTGTTGTTTTTAAAGAAATTGATAATCAGGGTGTTCAGAGATCGATCGATCCCAACACGAGCGAGGTGTGGCTGGAGCTTAGCTAGAGATGGGCGGGGCATAGCTAAAACCGGAAAGGTCCATTAGATTAAATGATGCGCGACATACGCAAGCCCTGATCATGATGTCTGGTTTAAACTTATTGAGAACTATATGACAATACTTCAAATCAAATCATGAGAAAAATATTTGGCTGATATCAGATTATAGTGGGCACTAAATGATATATATATATATATATATATATATATATATATATATATATATAGAGTCTTTTAATGCCTACTATACCGTAATAGCTGCCAAATATTTTGCTGTATATTTATAAGATGATATTTATGTGATAATTGATATTGGGTTAAAGCTATTTATTTTATATATTATCAAAAAAAATTTATTAATTTGTATAACAAAATAATAATAAAAAATTCATTGGATATAATCACATGAAAGTACTGTTATTGTACCCCAACATTAATAGCGAGCATATACAATCAACGTTCTCCTAAGGGATTAACTCTTTAACGGGCAAGTAAAATAAAACAGTTATGCGTACTGAATGCTCATTGGCAGACTAAGAGGATATTATTATGAAAATTTATCACTGGAATGACTGGCTGACTTATTGAGCCAGTCATTCCAGTAGCAAATTTTCAAAGATAGCCTCTTGGCCTACAAATGGATATTAAAATTCAAGACCACTACAGAGGTCGGTTTTGGCTGGCTTGACCATTAAAGGGTTCAGAATACTAACAACAAGTGGTCTCTTAAAGCAGGTCCATTACCGCAGAGCCCCAATGTGATGGTTCTCTAAGGCAGATACTGACCTCATAAGAGAGGTGATTGCGTGAGCAAATGGGATGGTCATGGGTAACTTATTAGTGCATAACCGAATACAGCTATTCATCAATAACTCTACAATATACAAAAGCCAAATCACCAAATCTGTAACATACATTCATATTGTGGTTCGCTTACACACCTCTCCCACAAATAGAAAAAGCAGATGAGTCAGATAGTGACTCATGCCAACGCAACTCCCATATCAGAATCTTTTTCCCAATTGTTTAATGTTAAGAGGGAAAGATGGCAGGGAGGCTATCAAGTGGATATGCACTGGCTCCTTGCGCCAACTTATGAATAGAACTCATCCAGAGCCTTCATACTCTCGCATGGAGCTTCTGGCCCATTGGTACTCCAGAGAAACAAGAATCAAGTGGACGTGCACACAGCCACTGCACAAGCAGAAAGAGCAAGCAATCTTGAAACTAGATTTTCATCTTTAAGTCATCTTAATCTTACATGCTGCTGGGCTGCACCTTATGTAGCCGTTGAGGACAGTCTTGTGCTAGATTTACAAAGACAAGTATTGGAACAGAGAAAAGACACTAGAACAGCAAGAACATAGAAAACAAGCACAAGAATAGAGGAACAATGGGCCTTTCCAGTTTTAGCTATGCCCTGCCCATCACTAGCTAAGCTCCACCCACACCACTCATTTTGGGATTGATCGATCCCTGAACTCCCTGGCTATCAATTTCCAGAAACCTATACAGGTAAGCTGTTAAATATTTTGAAACTAATTTGACTGGGCCATGGGAAGAAACCGATCACAATACAAACGAGTAATACAGAATGTTTATTAAATGGTAAAGATATACAATTCGTATGTGTCGGACTATTAAGAATTAGAGACGGACTATACTGAGTCATTCATGATGTCATCCTACAGGCCATGTGGTTAATTATGATGTCATATGATGCATGGATAAACTTGGAAAGGTCCATTGCAGCATTTTTGTGCGCTCATGGCGCATGTACTGGCAGTAAATGCCTTGAAGGAACAGCTGTTTGTGGCTGAGAGGCAGGTGCCTGGAGGACTACCCCTCCCAGTCTTAAAGCAGGAATGCCAATGTACAAACTGCCATCAGTGCAATGCCTTATTCTCCAGGAGGTGCAAGGCCGAGACCCAATACGCAACCACTTGATGACAGAAGCCAAGATAACCACCACCTGTAATCGTCCTCGCCTATTGCCATAACTGGCACCCGATGGACCTGAAGGGATGCCGAATCTTATCTATGTGTTTAGCCATCTAGCTCATCCAGACTACTTTACCAAATACCTGCGCAAACGCATCCAGCAACAACTACCAATATCATCAGAAAGACAAAGTGCTGAAGCAAACCAGGCCAGCAAACTTCACAATCCACTGAAAAAACGCAAACAGGAAACTGGAGGGGATAGTCAACAGAGATACCATGAACCATCTTCTAACACACTTGGCTTGGATGGTTCAGGTCTGTCCCTTGCTGAGTAATCTCAGTGTGGCAGCACTGTGTATAGTAAAGCAGTGCAACCACCCAACGATGATGGTGAGGTAAACTAGAAAGACTCCCTCAGTCAATTTGAAGTCATTACAGAACTTAATAATCGGAGTGAAAATGATAGCGGTGCTGCGGGAAATGTGCTCTCAAAGTGTTGACTGACATACTCACCTCCAACTGAGTGTTCTACCGTAACCTCAAGGAAGCGCTGCAACTTGATTTTGGAGATCATGCAGAAGAAGAGACAATCAAATCACAGATGTGCAGCTTGTGTAGAAAGAATGAACACTCATTGCAAGAATTAACTCCAGAAATAAAGACAGTATATCATGCAATAAACACACCAACAGAAAAAGTTTGGACACAGTTCCAAGATATGTTTTCTTAGTCTTATACAATTATTGCAAGGTAACATAGCACAACTCAAGAAGCACACAAAAAGAACAATTTGATTTACTAATAGAGGATTTAAAGGATGAGCAAAGCAGCACAGGCCCCTTAGCTCGTTTGCACCTCTTATCCTCCCAGTTTGTCAACAGAAAAGGGGTCGACCCCAAAATTACCAAAGATGAGGACACAGACATTGATTACCGCTGCAGATACGTGCAGGGTGACGCTAAACATGCCCCATAGTATCTCTCTGCCATAAGGTGGCAAAAATGCAAGACATAGCATTATCATGCGAGTCGTCGCTCCCACTTACGTGAAACCATGATTGTGATGCCACCATGCACACACCTGTATCAAGGACGTAGATGCATGCGACACTATTGATAGTGGCGACAGAGTGACCATAATGTGACCCGATGTATAGGCACACATGGCTGAACAGCAAAGCCACAGTTATATGAGCCAGACATCATGTTGCATGAGGTCAATGGCCAAGAGATGCAATGTCTTTACTCTTTTACTTTGCACTGATGCGAGTGGCCATAACAGGCATAAGCTTTTTGCACAAGATTTGTGTGGCTGACATTTAGACAACTGTTGTCCTTGGTACTGATTCCATGAGGGAACAGCACGCCATCGTTCAAGGATGGTGAATTAAAGCTAACGAGACGGACTACCGGTGTGGCACAGTCATTAAAAGTTTGACTATTGTGCTCTCTTGCTTACTTTGGGTCTCCAGATCCTTGTGAAGTTGGAAGTGTTGATAGACATTTGAGTCACATATTTTAGGGAAGATTTTATGATTAGCTCTGAAGTGATCTTATCCACTAGATCTTTCCATATGGTTTTAATGGGGTATTATATAAGTAGATGGGTGGACGGGAGCTTGTACTTGTGTACTATACCCTGGATATGTGTGGCGACCAGCTTGATGATGTAATTTCTTTCATAGCCAACTGCCGGACAACCATGTCATATTGTATGGTGTCATCCAAAACGATGATGTTCCTGAATGTGCGTTACTAGGAATTCCATAACGGTTGTGGTAATATTGTGGAGGTTTTATTAGAGGTTCCCTTTCAGTGGGGTGAGGTGGGTGTGGGAGAGTGGGGGGGGGGGGGGGTGTTGTTGTCTGGTTGTCGTCCCCCTGAATCTGAATATTTTAAAATCTAGGTGCTCTCAGAGAGTGTGTCTCGCATTTCTGGAGGTAAGTCTAGACATTTAGTTGCCTGTGAATTCATTCAATTTTACTGATTTCTCCCGAAAAAAATAATAGCTGATCTCAATGAATCATTTGTCAATGGTCACCACGGACGTTTTTTGTGAACCATCCAAATCTGCATCAAAGAACATGAAGGCAGTGGAGGTGGGGTGGGTGTATGTGTGCGTGCGTGCATGATGAATTATCCAATTTCATTTCAAGGGGAAAATATGTGTTTAAATATAGGAGAATAAATTAGAATGCTTCTCAGTCTCATTTCCAAACATTTTAAGGTCACCACCTGACCATACTACCAGCCTGGTGCACGGGATACACCTTTGGTGATCACGTCTTAAAATTCCTGTCCTATATCATTTCAACCCTGGCTACGCCACGGACAATAACAATTTACATTCAACATTTAAGTTTTGATCAATTTACTTGTGTATTGTGAGATACTTAATTGGATATGCAATGTGGATGTCTGATTCCTTATCGCTATTATTTGCACGTTTAAGACGCTACCATTGATAAATCAGATTCAAATTTGTGTAGTCACGAAATTTGTATTATAATTATATCTGTCATTGTGTTTGCAGGTTGTATGTGTTTATAGTTAGGTTATCCAGGTTTACTAAAAATACAGACTTGTTATTGCATGTTAGTCCATAATAGATCTTCAGCTAGACTAATAGAGTGGGCAGAAACAACTGAACCTGAGTCTTTATGAATATTTCTCGTGATAGTAAGCAAGTCAAACACCCTCGACAGTATGTCCTTTCCTATTGATGATGTCCAAAAAGCTATAGTTATTAAAGGAAAGTAGTTGTTCCGCCTTAGAGAAGCCTTCGACTATGCTTGCCGTACATCAATATCCAGTTATGCTGCAGATTTCCATATATATCCGTAACCGGAACGTTGAAAAACTGAAGCCTGGTGAGCCTATCAAATTCTGCCATCAGTTCTGTCCATGAGATGTATAAATCAGTCTTGTTGGCCTTACAACTAGTGCCTCAATCAATAAATTGATTCTGAGGCTTCCCATTGAAGTGTTCGTGTAGACTTTCTTTCAGTTTGGAAGCCTGTTGTCTCCATAAGAACATTCCCAGTGTTCCAGGCCCTCTGATAGAATTATGGTTCTCGTGGATTGTTTTGCTCGGTGGACGTCAAGAGAGAATTTCATCTGAAATACCACCCCACCCCACCCTCATTTTTATATGTTGATAGATAAGTCAATATCAATTATATTTTAGGTAGCCCCTTCTTCCTCTTCTTTTCGATCGCTGGTATCACACTTGGAGAGCCGTTCGCAAGATCAAATCTATGGTTTTCTGCAGTTCTTCTACAGGCCCATACAGCTTTTCAAGAAAAGAGGTTGACAAAGGCCAGATCTCTTCTCTCAGCAGCTGATACGTACTGCAACATTGAAGTATGTGCTCTGTGGTCTGTTCTGCTTCTCCACAAGGACAAGCGGGCGATGTCGTAAGGTGGAACCGCCTGTACATGTGTTGGTTTAGTCTGTTGTGTCCAGTTCTGAGACAAAAAATGGTCACGTGCTCTGGCCTCGAGAGATGATGGTATGCATCTTCTGATTGAGGTGTTCTATAGAGTGACTTGATGATAGTCTTCATCTCTGTATGGGTAACCATGTTTTCTGTCTGATTCTCTTCTGCACCTACCGTTGCTATCTTGTCTGCTTCCTCATTTCCTAGGACTCCACAGTGTGAGGGGATCCACTGCAGTGCTATCCGAAAGCATTTGATGATTTGTAGTGCTTCTTCAAGTTGTGGCAGCTTACCTTTGGTGATAGCCTCAAGGAAGGAGCGGGCATCAGATAAAGACAATCTGTGCAATAGGGTCTGCTGTTCTGCTGATGGTATTAGCTGCATGAACCAGTGCTTCGACTTCAGCTCTGTAGTTTGTGCACTATTTGCCTGTCGGTATTGCAGCTGGCTCATGTTGTCCGTTTGGATACTGTATGTGCAGTCCGGCACCTCCGCTCCTAATTGCATCTTTGGGTGATCCATCTGTGTAGATCCTTATTCATGTCTCCTGAGGGTACATTTCTTCCAGCATGGCTAGGGTCAGGGCCTTCTTGCTCACATCACTGTGTTCATCTTTGGTTGTGAGATGAGGTACTGTGGTGCGAATAGCTATGCTCTCTAGTTTGTTTTCCCAGGGTGGAGGATCAAGGGTGTGGTTTGGGTCTTCTACTTGTGCTGGCAACATTTCTTGGTGTTTCCTTTGAAGTGCTTGTATCTCTTTCACAAAACTTGATCTTTAAGTCTTCCTGATGACAGCTGTGCTTGCCTGATCTTCATCGGGTGGTTGTTGAACGATTTGAACTTTGCAGCTTGGATCAGTGCTTTGCATTCCCTTCCTTTGCTAAGTGGGGGGGGGGGATGCCTGCTGTCTGCTCCATTTTTTCTATTGGTCTTGATCTCATTCCACCAGTGATGATGCGCAGTGCCTGATTTTGTACTCTGTCAAGGTTCTGTTGATGAGATGTAGCTGCTGTCATCCATGAGCTGGGTCCATACTCAAGGTGTGGTCGTACGGCACCTAGGTAGATGGTCTTGAGGATCCTTTCATTGGCACCCCACTTTGTTCCTGTCAGCTTCCTCATGATGTTTAGCTTTCTTCTGGCCTTTGCCTCTGCGTTCTGTATGTGCTCCTTCCATGTTAATCTTCTGTCGTAGGTGACTCCCAGGTATGTCTGCTGGTCCTCATACTAGAGTGGAGTACCGCCCAGTGTCAGATTGCCAACCTTGGTTTTGGTGGACAGTGAGAATAGCATGGCTGATGATTTTTCTTTGTTGATGGTAATACACCAGCGATTGGCCCAAGCTGTAATTCTGTCCAAGGCGAGCTGCATTCTGTACGTGGCGGTCGTTGTGTACTCCTCGGTGCACCAGAGTACGAGGTCATCTGCATAGAGGGCTGCTTGGATCCCATTGGGCAGCTCTGCTACAATGTCATTAATGAAGAGTATGAACAGAGTTGGTGATAATACTCCGCCTTGTGGCACCCCTTGTCTCAGCAATACATTCTGTCCAGATTGTCCATCCACCAGCACCCTAGCTCTGCGATTGTGTAGGTATGACTTGGTCCATCGGAACATGTTGCCACCGATGCCTGTGCACCAGAGCTTCACGAGAAGGCCATCCTTCCACACCTTGTCAAATGCCTTCCGCAGATCGATAAAGGCAGATAGCATCACCTTCTTGGCTTGAAAAGTGTCCTCTATGACCTGTGCAAGATGTGTTCTTTGATCTTCTGGTCTCCTGTATCTTCTGAAGCCAGCCTGCTCTGAAACTATAATATTCTCCAACTCGAGGTACCACTGCAACCGCTGGTTGATGATGCGCTCCATGGTCTTGCATATGCAGCTTGTAAGACTGATAGGACGGTAGCTCAGCACTTTCGTCTTGTTCTTCCCTTTTTTCAGAATAGGTGTTATTCTGGCTTCCTTCCAGCACTGAGGAACCTCTCCATTGGTCCAACTGAGATTAAAGATGTCTAGCAACTTGCGAAGAGATGCATTACCAAGGTGTTGGATCATTTCATTCGTAATGCCATCTGGCCCGGTAGATTTCTTCTTCTTCGATTGGCGGATAGCCTTCTTCAGTTCTGCTAAACTAATGTCAACTTTCATTGCATCGTGAGTGTTGGTGTCTGTTCTTTCCTTTTGCTCTTTTCTAACCTCTTTTTGATGCATTCGTGGTATAGAAATGTTGCTTTCTTTTGCATATGCCTTTGAGGTAGCTCCTCATATACTACTAAGAAGGTTAATCTTATTGTACAAACATGATATGTAAAGGTTATTACTATTTTCCAGAGCATTTTTAATGATCATACTATAGTAACCACTTTCAACATTGTCCACATTTATGTTTGAACTATCACCGCCTCTTTTGCACATATTCTTCCTCTCCACTGACGTGGAACTTGTCATTAGTGACGAATTGGAATGGTCCTTAACTTTTGTGTAGAGCCACTACTCGGGTCCTTGCTAATGTGCCCAGGTCCATCGGATTCCTCACAAATTGGGTCCTGTTCAGCGGACCGGACCATCTCATTTAACGTACCAGAAACATAATAACTTTTAGTCATATTAACTGACATTTGGAACAAATCTTAAATATAGGCTATGGGTTAAATGTTACATAGGATCCTCGAGAAATTACCTACGCCGCAATTAACGGAACAATTTGTCGACGCGGTACGTAGCCGAAAAAATTTGTTTGTAGCCGCGAGGCAGAGGGAGTGTTGGCGGCCTCATCATGATTGTCCGAATCCAGGACATGTGGTTTTGTGATAGCCTGCTCTAAAGGACCACCACCTGCTAGGTCCAGAAAACAAGTGGACGCTATTGAGAGGTTTACCTCTCTTGGAATGTGACTGCCATGGGGGCTGCACAGCTGAGTGGTCTAGAGCGTTCACCTCTGCCACGAGATTCGAATCTAAATGTTACAGGTTCGATCCCGCACTCAGGCATGTGAATATGTATAAAAACCTTAGCAGTCCCTGTCCTTTGGAGGGGAGTAAAGCCGTCAGTCTCATCTCATGCAGTGTCTGTGCCATGGGGGTCATAAAAGAACTCATTCACCAGCAGTGTCAACCGTTAATTCAGCAGTCGCTAGTGCATACAATATCAGATAGTATAAATAATGTAAAATATGCTGAATACTCTGTAAATAAATTCATAATTGTATGTCAGTTGTCAGGTCTGTTGTCTGTGTGGGTCCATGATGCATATGCCGTGCCTAAAAATCAGCTAATATGAAAGGAATGTGGTATGCTCATGTGCAGATCGGTCTTCACTGAGTGGCATGACTGGCAGCACAGACGGTTCTCCTATCAAAGGAGGAATCTATAAATCAATACAATGTGTAATGATGGTGGTTAAACTGTTAACCCTTAAGATTCCATTATCTCAATTTCAGTCAAGGGCACAGGGAAGACATTGAGTATTGTACGTGTAATTAGTCTCATGCAGAAAAAAAGCAGCTAACAAGGCCATGTGCAAGCTTGCTTGAATGGGAGGATGAACCAACCTTGTTAGTGTGCATTAGCCTTATATTGTTGATAGAACATGCCCACCTGGCCTGGATTAATATGTGTGGAGATATATACAATATATGTATCATTTCCCAGGACCTTATATATTCTAATCATCCCAACTATTTTGTTGGCTTTGTTTACTGCTGTCTCTGCATGGCTGTTAAACTTCAGTCCATTGTCAACAAAAACGCCCAGATCATTTTCACAGATTGTTTCGCCAAGTGTTATGCTTTGACCATTTTCATTCATGCTGTAAGGCTGTTTCTTATTGCATCTACCCAAGTGCATGGTTTTGCACTTGGATGCGTTAAAGCGTAGTTGCCAAGTATATGACCAGTCTTTTAGATTGTTGAGATCTGTCTGTAGCTGCTGATGGTCCTCTTCTGAAGCTTTCTTTGAGTAGAGCTTAGTATCATCTGCAAAGAGCTTTATCATACTGCTTACTACTTCGGGCATGCCATTAATGTAGCAGACGAATAATGCCGGTCCCAGGACACCGCCTTGTGGGATTCCACTGAGGACTGGAGCCTTATTGGGCTAGCGCCGTTAACGACAACCTTCTGCCTTCTGTTGCTCAAAAAGTCTTGAATCCAGCCCAAGGCATCTCCTTTGACTCTGTCGCTCTTTAAATTGCTAAGCAATCTCTGGTGTGTGACGGTATCAAACGCTTTGGCAAAGTCAAGGTATATTACGTCGACTGCTCCTCCTTGATCTACGATGTCAGTACAAAAATCTAAGGTTTCTAACACTTGTGTGATACAGGATCTTCCACTTAAGAAGCCATGCTGACGGTCGGAAATAGAGTTTGACATATGATGAATGAGCTTTTCTCTAACGAACCGCTCCATGACTTTACATACAACTGAAGTCAGGCTTACAGGTCTGTAATTGCTGGCTGATGATTTACTGCCTTTCTTGAAAATATATGTTATAGCTCTCGACCCTAGCATCCACCAAGCGTAAATATACATGTCAAGACTGTTGCCAAGTCTCCAAGCACATTAAAGACTTTCTTGCATGGTACACTACAACATTCAATTGTGAGTACCCGGCTAGGCCAGTTAAGGAAAGCAGTGTTCAGCTAGAGTGGACCCAAGCCCAAATAAGTGGACAATAAATAACCCAAACTCTTGCTTCGAGGATATCGAAGTGATAATATATTCTCTGAAGTTTGACTGTCTGATATGACCATGAATATGTGTGACTTATGCTGTCACGATAGAAGTTAAAATAAAACTCTACGTAAATATAAGAGGCTTATACTGCCACCAGCGATGTTAAATAATTAATATTGTACTTATGCTAGCCCGACTACTTTGGGTGACTTATATTGCCACCAATGACTACAGAAACAACCGATATCTACGCGATGCGAATACTGGTTATTCTATCATTTAAAAGTTGCGTTTCACGATTCGCTAGGCAGTTTCGTCAAATACTGTTCTTGGCTACTTAAAGCCATTCACCAAGAATTAATTTGAATCTCGACAAAATCAGTTCCACGGAACTATGCGGACTCGAGGCTAGGCTTTCTTCAGACCAATCTTTTTCTGAACCTTCAACGTTAGAGACCGGACCGAACCCCGACTGAAAGTTAAAGTCCCGCTTATATACAATCTTAGTTTTTTATATCTTGTTGTTCTCTAAAATTCCAGCTGCCTTTTATGACAGAATGACTTATCTTGTTTGACGACAAGTCTCGATTTGTGTATCTACGCCTATGAATCTGTCCGAATGACGAATGGTCGGTTTGATACCAAGTATCGATTTGTGTACCCAACATCCATGAATCTGTCAGAATGACGAATGATGGGTTTGATGACAAGTTTTGATTTGTGTACCCAACATCCATGAATCTGTCAGAGTGACGAATGATGGGTTTGATGACAAGTTTCGATTTGTGTACCTAACATCTATGAATCTGTCAGAATGACGAATGACCGGTAAACAAGTTACCATTCTTCTTAGTCTTGAGTGATTACTTTTCGGCTACTGCTTATGAATCTGTCCAAATGACGAATGATCGGTAAACAAGTTACCATTCTCCTTATCCTGATTGTTTACTTCTCGGTTCATTTTCTCAAGCTTTCGTGAGAATATAGATCGCCATTGTAACTAACTGCTTCCGTATGTCATATTTCATCTGATTCCGGCTAGACGCTAATCATCTTGCCAATTTTGATAATGTACGTACACCGTCTGACAATGTATGCATATCCCACGCTGATAATGTACGTATTCCTCTTACAAGGACGCTATGGACGGTACCAGTTATCCAGTGCTAATAATATATATCCAAATAATAAATATATATCCAAATAATAAGATGCTGGTAATGCATCTAGTATAGATGATGATGATCATTGCTAGTAACCGCTGATCGGTACATCTTAATATACATGGTGACATAGTCTATTAGCTCGCCTGGTATTCACATCTGAATTTTGAATTTTTACTCGGGACTTACTCGTACATATAAGATGTCCAGCGGGGTCATGACTTCCCACAAGACAATCCCATATCTACACATGCCCCTCAACCGAGGTTAATTAGCCGTCCCTTGAGGCCTAAAGAGAGTGATAATTAACTCGTTGTGCACCATCAACAACCTAAACCACGCCCTACCAGAGTCCTCCAGACCATGTCATACATCCGACTACATCATATCTTAACTCCAACAATGTTAACTAAACATGTCTGGGTAGCGGAATATCGGGCGCAATCGACTGTCCCCGGAAACATATCCATAACACAGGTTTTATAAATGCGCCACTTAAAACCATCGATTCCGGCACTTTTGGCTGGGTTGAGTTTGTTTAGAACGTTAAAGATCTCTTCAGTGCTAGTAGGGTTAACGAAGAATGATGATTGATAGCTGCCTGTAAGGTAATCAGAAAATTTTTTCTCGGATGTTGATTGAATTTTGTTCGAAAGTTCTGGTCCTATATTTACGAAATAATCATTGAATCCATTGGCAATTTCGAATTTATCGGTAATGACCTTATTCTTGTGAAGAAATTGTGTCTGTTGTGCCGTATTGGTCTTGTTTAAAAGTGATTTAATGGTTTTCCATGTCTCTTTTATGTCATTTTTGGACTGTTCAAATTTCTTGTGATAATATGTTTTCTTAGCTGTTTTTATTATTTGATCTAATTTATTTCTATATTTTTTAAACTGAATTTCATTGTAATTAGTTTGACACTTGATAAATGTTAAGTAGAGCTGATGTTTTGTATGACAGGCAGCTATTAATCCACCTGTAAGCCAAGGTTTAGTTGGGTTATGCTTATATTTTTTACCTTCTTTCATTGGAAAGCTTTGTTCAAAAATAGTCGTGCAGATGTCATGAAATTTGTTGTAGGCATGCTCACAAGACTGAATGTCTGTTACTATGCTCCAATCGACCTCTGACATAGATCTTTTGAATGTTTCAATGTTGACCTGACAGTAATCTCTGCATTTAAATTTTTCCTGTTCGAACTGTTTCTGGTATGTTTGTTGTTTTTCTAGGAGAAATATAGGTAAATGATCTGAGATATCAGTTACAAAAATTCCGACATGAGTTTTACTGATATTGCGATTAATATTATTGCAGAATATGCTGTCAATGACGGTCGCCGTAGATTCTGTTATTCTAGTTGGTTTAGTTATTGTCGGATAGTAAAAGTAGGTATTTAATAAGTTAATGAAGTCTTTGGTATGACAACATTTCTGTTGCTGCAGATCAATATTGAAATCACCCATAAGGTAGGCTGTTTTATTTTCCTTTTGTATTGTATCCAGAATTCTGCTCAAAGCTTCAATGAATTGTTTGTTGTCACTGTCAGGAGGCCTGTAGATTGTGCCAACAATTTTATTTCTACCTTTTTGAATCGGAATTTCGATAAATATTGTTTCAATGTATTCTTCCATTATGGAAAAGTTTTCACGCAAAATGAATTGAATATTGTCTTTTATGTACATGCCTACACCACCTCCACCATCCTTGTTAATTATGTCAGATCTGTGCTTTTCGATAAATGTATAGTTATTCTTGTTAACTAGAGTAGTAGGTGAGTTTACTTTTAGCCAAGTCTCTGTAATTCCAATAATTCCAAACTCGTGTGCACTCATATCTAGGAAATTATTTAACTTGTCATTGTTCTTCAGTATCGATCGAGTGTTTGCGTGCATGAGTGAGAGTGCAATGCTTTCTTTACTGTTTGTTATAAAGTCATTAAATTGGCTTAGAAGTGTATAGTTACAAGTTTGTGGAGGTATGGATAAGTCAGTTCTAGCATCTTTTGAGTTGATGTCTCTATACGTGTGGGTGTTAAGTTTGAAGGGATTTAGAATTAGGTCTTGTATGTGCTCTATGTAGTTATATTCAACATGTGGATTCATGATTGCAAGTGTGTAGTCAGCATCATCATTAATGTGATTGAAAGGGAATAAAGATTTGTTGCAGTTTAGACACCACCATGGCTGGTCATCTAACTCAAGATGGAGATAATCAGAAGCAGTGAGTTTAGATCATCTTAAGTGAACCCACTCTGAACACAAGTCGCATAATAAGGCTTTTTGATTAGTTCTAACAGGTCACTTACAGGATGAGCAGGGGAATTTGGTTGGCATGGTAAGGATAGAAGAAGAAAAAAGCCGAAACAACTATAGTCGGAAAGAGTTTAGGGGAGGAAGATGCCAGAGATACTTTCCTTGTCTTGGCAAGATTATACACGGCTTAGTTTCAATCAGGCAAAGATATTCTACGTTGCTGTTACATGTACACAACTGAAAATTGAAATGATGAGGGCTGATCATTGGTTGGGATTGGTAATGATAATTAACCCTTTAAGCCATGAATTTGTTCAAGAGAATCCAAATTACTACAGAAGCTGCTGGTATGGGTGTCAAAGGGTTAATGATAATGATGAATGCTAATAATAGTGGTCTATGGTCATCTTAAAGTATCCATTAGTAGTCCGGTGGAGGTCATCTCTGAAAATCAGCAACTGAAACAGCTGAATCAACTAGTCGAGCTAGCGGCGGATTACCAGGAATAACCTTCATGAACCCATGAACCTATTATTAATAGCTGGCTTAGATTGTTTACCATTTACAGCCCAGTGAAAGGCATTTGGGAGGCCAATAGAAGACTATTTTCGGAATTGTAACACTGGAATGCCTGGCTCGATTCTCGGGCAAGTCATTCCACTGATACATCCAAAAAAAACCAACCCCAGTCTTCCCTTGGCCTTTAATTGGACATACATTAACAGAGCAAAATGACAATTTTTGTGACCGATGTTATTAAAAAAAGTAAATAAGCAGTTGGGATTGACCATTTTCAGCCCACTGATGGGCATTTGGAAGGCCAATAGAAGACTACTCCTGGAATTGTATCACTGGAATGCCTGGCTCGATTCTCGGGCAAGTCATTCCCGTTATACATCCCCCAAAAACAGTCTTCCATTGGCCTTTAATTGGACATACATTAACAGAGCAAAATGACAATTTTCGTGACCGATGTTATTAAAAAGTAAATAAGAGGTTGGAATTTACCTATTTTCTACAGTTGAAGTTTTTCACAATTATTCAAGTATGATGATTAGCAGCTGAAATAGCTGAATAATCGCGATCGATTATTTAAGAATAATTGTGATTACTCGATTAATCAGTTTGGATACAAATTACCAAAACATAGCAGCAAAAGGATATTGATGGTGAAAGCTGTGACGGTGTTTAGGGAAAATCCATTCGCAAGCCGAGTGAAGACCATTCCCGAAAATGCATCACTGGAATGACCGGAGTCGGTCATTCCAGTGATACACCTCCAATAAAAATCATCTCCCAGCCTGCAAGTGGACACACATTTATTGATCAAAATGTCCATTATTGGTGTCGGCAAAGAAATGGGAGACAATATTTTTGCAAGGAGCCGGGTAGATAGAATAAATCAGAGAACAGGAAGGTTAAACAAGTTCATCTTACATTCGCAAGCGTGACATTAGATTTTAAAGCAAGTTTAAAATAGCACACATATTACCTGAGTAACACATTACAAAGGACAAAAAATAGGAACGATGACAGGAAATGTGACATCCGATTTTGACAAATATATGAAACAACACACATATAATGTACACTAGAATGACAATAGGATGGCATGTATGTGGCCTGAGTAAAAAAATGGTGGGCAACAAAACAAAATAAGCGTAGATTTTAGAGTAACAGCTCTAAGAGCAGACATCAGGATAAACAAAGCGCAGAATAAGCTGGATGGTTACAAACACCTCCAGAAAAATGGTGGGCAACAAAACAAAATAAACTTAGGTTTTAGAGCAAAAACAGACATCAAAATAAGCTGGAGGTTTACACAGACACTTGATGGCACAGTGTGAACAACATTTTGAATACCTTCAGTGGTAGGTCTATCAGCTATTAGGCCTTTGTGCCAACCTCATGTCATTATATCTGGGGACTGTGCTGTTATCTGGAGAGTTATCATATTGGCTGGATAATATATTGGATATAGTCTATTCTGTAATGATTACCACCGAGAGAAAGTTTATTGCATTGTAGAAAATTAGTCGGTTTTGCTCATTAAAGTTTAGGGGGGTGTATGTTAACAAGAGGTACAAGTTGAAGACGAAGAAGATCTGGACCCATATGGGTTCCTTTCGTCCAGCGTCAACACACAGTTACATAGGGTATTATTCGCACTTTGAGAACACGACCCTGAAAGTTTAACCGCAGTCTAATCTATTTTGCAACCCTTCTACCGTGTATACATAGTTTACCTTGGGAATCGATTTTTACCTATTAATTTACATTAAGCAGGCTCATAGAAGCTTGAAATAATAATTTCCAACATGGCTTCAAGAGCCGTAGACATTTTAGGTGGATTTAAATTGTATCCTTTTTTCAATGCGCCTTAAAATACTTGTTTTACTTCTTTTAATTTTATGTATCTAGTTTTCGTTTTTCTAAAAAAAATTGTAACTACTCGTCTCTATGTCACCATGTGTCTGTATCTGTACTGATACTAGGCAAAATCCTAAAGGGCATCACGCATGGATTTCACAGTCCACAATATGAAATTTGTCCATTAATCCATTCTAAAAGCTTTATGATTTTATCATGTAGCAGCCCTCAAAATTTCAAATATTTGTGAGACCCATTTTTTGGTCCCGTGTTTTCAGGTCTGCGTAACCAATTGTTCGGTTGCGCAAAATCAGTTTGCGTAACGAATTGGTTGCGCAAATTGGTTACTCCATTTTTTTTATCCAAACCTGCTTTACTTGAACGTATTTCATCTGTATATTAAGTTAATAATGAATTTAAAGTGCATGTTGCTGAATTATCATTAGCATATTAATTACAGCATGGACAGTCAGACTTATCCACCAGTTACCTAATTTACAGATAAAATATGTTTAGTTACTCAACTATTGACCTAATCAATTACATCACATATAGGTTGATGTCACCAGTCACTATTATAATTGACAGACAATACTAACTCTCATAGTAGTCTGTCAATAAGTATTAATTGTATGTCTTTTGCAATTTAATAAACATTCTGTTGATTGTTTTGAGGGGAAGTTTGTTTCAAAGTATTCACCAAGTTAGCTGTATAGTTACCATGGAATTGAGATTCTGGGACGAAGCTTGGAGCATAGCTTAGCTAGAGATGGGTGGGGAATAACTAAAAGTGGATTCATCCATTGTGATATAAGTACTGTAATATTTCTCAAGTAAATTGAGCAGATTGAGTTTTTGTTTTATGTCCATTCATTTGTTCCATTTCCAGACCAAGAAGAATATTTTGGAAAATTTACCCCTGAAATTACAAGCTTGATAACCGAGCCAGTCATTCAGTGTTAAGTCTCCAAAAACAATACTCCTTTGGTCTGCAAATGCACATTTTCTCTGCCAAAATATCAGTATTTGTATGACAACACTCATTGGTAACATCTTTCCAGCTTGCAACAATTTCCGGGTTCATACACATTGGGCACAATAAAATTCCATACTTTTTCCAAACATATATTTCAAAATTCCAGACCCACTATAATAATTAGTGACTAATGACCCAATATTTATAAATATCTTAACACCCTCCTCCCACCCCACCCACAAACCCACTACGAATACAAAGAATTGAATATCTTACATTGTTGTGGCTTACCTAGTTGAGCAACCCTCTCCAGCCCACCCACCACCACCTTGAAAGCAATGGCTTCCAGTCATATTATTTTCAAAATATTTAAAAGAATATGCTTTAATTTGTAAAGAATTCCACCTGTATCAAAGAACTACCATCTTAATTGCCCCAAAAACAACAGGGGTTGAAATGTTTATAAAATTGTACCTGTGACGGGTAGATTTTTTTGGAACTGTTACCAAATATTTGTACTTGTACAAGCAGCGTACATTTCTAATATAAAACAATAACCCGCAAGTCCGCCACAATAAAAAGCGTAACAAGCTCTAAGGCATTTAGTAGATAGCTTGACCCTTCTTAACTTGTATGCTTTAAACTGACAATTTAGTGCAAATGCGATTTACTTGAAAATAAGAGTTACTACGCACCGGTTTTCCTGACATATAATCCTGTTTTCTCGGCCGCTCCAAAGCAATGAACCACTTAAATATCGGGTGGTATTACTGTCAGAACCTTCCAATAATAATATATTGGGTCATATAACTCGTCAAAGTGGGCGCTAACATATTGCTTTACTGCGTTTAAAAGCGGCACAGTGACTAGATTTTTCGTTCGCCATTAGCCAACAATATTAATCGCGAGAGTCGCACAGAGATTGGTTGAAATAAATCATGTAATTAATTCGTTATGAATGACAACGAGGCATGTGATCAAAATTTTACTACGATAGTAATTTTCATTCATGCCTATTGAAATCGGATATCCCGCGAGCCAATCAGAAACTACGAGTGCGCATTATCGATTGTTATTAACTACGACTGTACAGTCACGCGAGACATTTCTCATTACCGGTGTATTAGCAGACCCCCCTCTAGGCTGATTCGTGGCAATGTTTATTGTTGAAATTAGTAACCGGGATCGTGGCGTTCTGTAAGAATGGCATGTTTACGTTTTTGGATTCCAGTTGGATTCCCGTATTTTTCAATTTCGGGAATATTACGAGAATCCCGTCGAATTTCGAGGCCTGAATTATTGTGTGTCATGGAAAAATACACACTGACACAGTAGCTAGGATCTATGAATGTAACAGTTTAATTTAACTGATAAATTCTTAAACAGCTGTCTCTACAAGCCAACTGAAACTCAAGGAGAATATACTGTGAGACTCACTCAACAATGCATGTCTTATGTTATATCGGGATCCAATCGCGTATATAAAATAATACATCGGGAACATGCCAGCCGACGGTTGCACGTACTTGCATGCAGCGGTTATAATTGAACAGTCCGTTGTTGATGCATAACGTGTAGCGAGACTAGTTCCCGGCCTATGTAGTAATGCTAGCGGAAATACAATGGAAGTTTGTCTCTGACACATGCGCGCTGTCGCTTATTTATAGAATTTCACAGACATGTTATCGATCTTTTAGATGTTTGAAAATGCTAAATTCTGTTGTAAATAGCATGCTTCATATCAAAAACGATCAGAGATAACTACCGTTCTGGGCTTTGTCACTTACGCGACCATTTTTTCGTTCACGGTAATTTTACTTCACGTAACCGACACACGAAACGATCGTTCGCGCCAAATTTTGAGGGCTGTGTAGTGTGGATACTATGCCACCGTGGTACTTAATGCAATTTATAATTTCACATCAATTGCTTCACAAAATATCATCGCTGGAGTACTAGCAGTTTATCACGACCCATAGTGTGAAGAATTAGCTTTTTATACATGTGCTTCCTAATCTGAAGGTGTTGACCATTGCGCTACAATATTATTTTGAAGTCACTTTTATGTTATTCAAATCATTAGTCCGACAAATTTTGGAATACTGTAACTGCATATGGTCTCCTCATTTTAAAAGACAATCTTGTATAATCGAAAGGGTCCAGCGCAGAGCCACTAAACTTGTTCCCCATTTGAGAAACTACTGCTACACAGACAGGTTAAAGGCTTTGAACCTCGTGTCACTAAAATATAGAAGGCTTAGAGGAGATTTAATCCATGGTTCGTACGCATGTATGGAAGTCTGGAAAAAGTATGAGAATTTAGGAAAGCCTTTTCCAGGGCTGGAAAAAGTATGGAAATTCCAATTTTGGGCCAACTGGTATGGAAAATTTAAATATCGGCAATCCTAATTTTTTCGACCGGCATTTTTTTGTTTACGAACAAAATCTTGCGTTTCCGCCAGTCTCGCAAGAATGTAATTGATTGGGTCCCGGTCGCGTCTTACAATAGAAAGCGGCGTATTACCGGGAACGTCTCACGGTTGTTGAGTACAACGCAATAAAAATGAGTGAATCGGCAGTCGTCTGTCAAATAGTATAGTGTGAGAAGCCGAAACAATGAAATAATTTGTGAGATTGCCGTTTTTTGTGATACAGTAAACATGGGAAAGTGCAAGTATTCTAGTGTTTGGGAAACTAACGCTAAATATAATGATTGGATTTTACCGGAAAACACATCAAACTCGCATGCCAAATGTAGTGTTTGCAATAAGTCTTTTGGCATCGGGAATATGGGCGAAGCAGCTCTTGTTGGCCACATGTCGGGAAAAAAACATGAGGCACTGACAGAAGTTTGTCTGAAGCCAGCGCCAAAAGTTTCAAATTTCTGAGTCTGGAAAAAGTATGGAATTTAATTCTGCTGAAGGTGTATGAACCCTGATTACATTGACAAAAAAACACATTCTTTAACCGATCAAGTAACACACATACTAGAGGTCACACATTCAAGCTCAACACTAAATGCAGCAGATAAGAAATTCGTAGGCATATTTTCCCAAACCGAATTATTAACACATGGAACTCACTCCCTTCTGTTGTGCTCGAGGCACCCATGCTCGACGTGTTTAAATCAAAACTAGATATGCACCTAAATGACATAATATACAATCATGACATAACCAACTAATAGATATATAATAATAAGACAATCTAGAAATATACCCAAATGCTAGGCACAGAATGGTGTAACCATGAGCATAGGTGGCACACCGCAGCTGACGCGGGGATAACCCATCTGCACCACAGCACCTCCCAAAGTCAACCAGGGTCCTGAATAATGTCAATGAATAATGCCAACCAAACAAATAAACAATTGTAACATTGTAACTAAACAAAGTACAAGCACAAGTAATACAATACCAACATAGCTCCAGAGGCAACAACAAGTCAACGGCTTATGCCTCGTAAAATAAAATGAAAATTATGAAAAAATGTTAAAATTTAACATCTATTAGCGTGGCCCGATGTCTACAGTAATGTGGTACTGGGTGTTGAAATCAATTAAAAAATCTGAAATTTTCTCAAGTTAAAATTATGTCACAGTAATTATTAAATTCAACATATCATCTGCCACATACCGTTAAAATTCGACTAAAGGACGCAGTTTCTTTTTCATAATACATGTACTAGAAAGGGGGTTGCGTCCTATAATCGAGAGCATTCCTTCCGCACATTTTTGGGTCAAAATCTTTCTTAAAAAGTCACAGATTATACCACGGAAATTGAACTAAATGTTACCCTAGACAATTCGCACCGCCTGACAACTATGTTTAATGTATACTCCAAAAACACCAAGCGGAAGTGAAATTATTAAATTGGGGCGCCTAAATATTGCCTATTCTTTAATACATATCACTTATTACATCAAAATTAACCCAGAATTTGACATAAAATGGCGTCGAGAAAAGATACGTGTATAAATCACGTGATTCGCCTCCAATCGCAAAAGATCTTTATTCTAATTAGAGCGAGTACTCGGATCTAAATATTCTGGACTCGGAAATTGCTATATATCATCATTGCGCGATAGGAACTGAATGTTCCCGTACCCGTTTGATAACCAACTCCTGTTAGCGCATAAGATTACACAGCGCCTCTAATCACACAAGAGCCAGATAACCAACTCCTGTTAGCGCATAAGATCACACAGCGCCTCCAAACGCAAAAGAGTCATTACAACTAGTGACCATCTGAATATTCCCATACCCGTTTTAGAACCAACTCCCGTTAACGCATGAGATTACAGTGCCTCCAAACGCAAAAGAGCCAGATAACCAACTCCTGTTAGCGCATAAGATCACACAGCACCTCCAAACGCAAAAGAGCCAGATAACCAACTCCTGTTAGCGCATAAGATCACACAGCACCTCCAAACGCAAAAGAGCCAGATAACCAACTCCTGTTAGCGCATAAGATCACACAGCACCTCCAAACGCAAAAGAGCCAGATAACCAACTCCTGTTAGCGCATAAGATCACACAGCGCCTCCAAACGCAAAAGAGCCATTACAATCTGTTTCTATCACACGATTTCTATGTTTTCAAGGAGACATTTTATGCCAAAATTAGATTGATTTTGATGTAATAAACAATCTTTATTGAAGATACACGATATTTAGGCGGTTCTATTTAATAATTTCTCTTCCACCATGATAATTTTTAGTCATGCATTAAACATAGCGCTGAGTGATGGTTATTTTTTATACCAATTTTCAATTTTTTAAAGGTACGTTTTTTTCTAAATTTAACATCGTCTTATACTTGAATACAAGTTTTTTGGGCGGATTTTGGTCAAATTTGGGACAGCGTCCTATATTCGAGGGTGGCCTTTAGTCGAGAAATCATGGTAGTTATATTTTAGCCCAGAATATCTTTAGTCTCATTAGTTAAATATAACTAAAGATAGGCCCCTCTAAGCATCAACAGGATTTAAGGATGGCAGCCATTTTGAAGAGATATATATTGTATATAATAACCGTTGGTCCAATTTATAAAAAAACCCATTGGTAGGCATAAATAATTGTTGTAGTTTTCATGCACAGCAAAATTTATTTCACGCATTATGTATTTTTCCTATATCACCCTATCAAACACAGTTACCACGGTACTGCAGTACTCAACCCTACACTAGTTTAGTAATTACATCGCCTTGTTCGTTTAGTTACAAAGTTGACTCTTGGATGGAGATCCTGAATGTTTACTCAGTCTGCTGTCCTTCCCAAAAAGTCTTGTCCACTAGATTTCCACATTGGCTGGACAGGCACTGACCATATTCCTCCTATTAGAAGCCTAGGATTCTATAGGATAGTGATGGAGAAATTTCACCAGCAGAATGTCTGAGAAAGGGGTAGGCTTATATTAGGGAGTTTTCCCCCCAAAATATTTAGTCAAACCCCAAAACGGTTTCTAATAAGCTCATGTTAAACGTCGACATGTATTTCCGGGATCCCACAAAATTACATGGGAAAACAAGCACATGCATGTAGCAGACTAATTATAGGTAGCGAGTCACGAGTTCATCACACGATCATCTATTTAGAATCTTGAGAATTCGGAGATATATTGTTTGATTAGCCATTGAATTCAATCATATTCCACTAGTTATTCACAATTTAATATGCACAAAACTAAAAATAGAGGCCGGTCTTCGTGCATTCTCAATCCCGTTTCGACGAGGATCTCCCGAGACACAAATGCAAAATGCTGTAAAGCGATCTCAATTTCCTTGTATGACAGGATTCATATGAACGCGCAGTTATCAAATTGGTACCCGTTATGCGGATCTCATTTAACGTGCAGTCCTGGGTTACCATCACGCAATATAGTAATTTCCGATTTCCGAGTCCAAAATCACAGGTCCGTGAATCTGCTGAGTACTCGCTCTAAATATTAAATCTATGTGCAGCTTCCTGACTTTCACAGCAACATTTTGTTAGATTTGATGAAGAATTTTGATGTAATAAACGATAGTTATTACAGCGAACACACTTTTTATGTGGCCCTACATAATAATTTCACTCCGGTGGTTATTGGCATAGTATACATTAAGCGTAGTTGTCTGATGGAAATAATATCTAGCGTGAAATGATTTCTATTTTCATTTGCTATTCAAGTTCGTTTTTAGCTCACCTGGCCTGACTGGATTTCAACTTTTATGACGAATTTTGAAGTAATAAACGATGAACTATTTATTATTGTCACTATTTGGAAAAAGTTTAACCGACCAAGATGCCGAGTTTGGGGGTAGGCTTGTATTATGGTTTTTTCCTGTTTTCAAAGTGCTAAGAAAACCTAGAGACTGACATTGCTGAGTTTGTGGGTAGGCTTCTATTAAGACATAGGCCTCTAATAGGAGGAATACGGTAGGTTCCTGTATATATGCAACGCCTGTAATAGACAAGGTAGGCTTGCATGATTTTTCGATTTAATTGTGATGTTCGATTTACTTTTAAAATCCTGATTTTTACGATATAATTGAGGGAAAATCATCACAAATTTTATGTTTGTTTAAAATCTGAAGTGTGTACCATTTTAGCAGTACATGAATACAATTGTAATCGATTCACGCCAGTGTTTATTGTGTTTATATCCCGCCATGCCATGCACGTGTCAAATTATTTATAATTACTAATCGCAACACAAAGCGCTACGATAAACAAGCTAACAATAGCGAGGTAACACTGTTGTCATTAGAAAAAGAACCTAGTTACTCCGTCGAATCACCATTCAATTTTCTTTCTTTCGCTGCAGACCCTGAGTCTGTCGTGAAATACCAAGTATATACTTAGTTGCAGAGTGCTAGGCAATAATCAGTGAACATAATTTTTTTAAATTCTAGAGCTAGCAGTTTCAATTAATAACATGGTCAGGCGGTTAATGATTTTTCCTTTTTGATTCGGTTGTTATGTCTAATTAAAGAAAATACATGTATAGCAACAGCATTCCAGATTGTTGTATAAAACTCTTCCAGTGGGTCAATACTCTCATTTTAACATCATTTCTTATCACCAAGCTACTATTAGAACATCGTGAGCACGCTTTCTAGACAATACAATTTGATATTTAATCATTTCACGGCTTGAATTGATGACTTTTTAAAGATAAAATGGCGGTAGGATAGCGATGGTCAGAACTGAGAAAATTATGCCATTACACGTACTCCAATTTGATGACTGACCGCCTAAGAGTGTTTTAGATAAAATATCACAGCGCATAGTAGCTACATGGCGTATGACACTGTGTAGCCTGGTTCCCAAATAAATGCCCCAAGGAACCAAGCTACCGCAACGGGTAAGGTGTACCACAGTTCTGACTTAATTAACTTCCTGGTTAGTGTGCTGTAAAAATATGCGCATGCGTGTCAAGATATTGCCATGACTTGCAAAATAGTAACGCAATTTGGACACGTAATATGCTAATTCTTCTTAGATGCACCAACATTTATGATTATGGCGTGCATTATTAGCTCACCTTGCCAGAATGGCCAAGTGAGCTTATGCGATGGCGACCGTCCGTCGTCTGTCATCCGTCGTCCGTCAACTTTTTCTTTAAACGACTTCTTCTCAAGAACCACGAGGCCGATTTCAATTATATTTGGCAGGAAGCATCCCTAGGGCATAGAGATTCAGGTTTGTTCAAAGGAAGCCGATCGGCCAAAATCCAAGATGGCCGCCGGCCAAAATGGCCGATTTAAAAATCTCTGAAACCACTGGAGGAATTGATTCAAAACTCATAACACATCATCTATTGCAACAGTAGACCCAAGTTTGTTCAAGGCAACCTGATTGGCCGATTTGCCTGGCGGCCATCTTGGATGACCTAGTTTTCGCGAAAACAACTTCTCCAGAACTGCTGAAGGGATAGACCTGAAATTTGGTACATATGCTTTGTGACCAATGTCAATTCAAGTTTGTTCAAGGGAAGTTCATACATTAAAAAACATGGCCGCCATCAACCAATCAAAATTTAGCGTTTGTTGGTCATATTGGCTTTTTTGTATTTGATGTATTTTGATGGCGAAAATTGCTTTATATATGCTTATCAGTGTGGCGAGTTCAAATATGCCACTTTCGAGACTGTCGCATAAATGGTTTGGCTGCTATCTTGGTTTGTTTTCCCACCATAGGCTCCCATATTAAAGCAATGGGCCCATAGTAAAGCAATGAGGAATTCTTTAAACGGCTTCTCAAGAACCACTGGACCAATTTCAATTATATTTTGGAGGAAGCATTCATAGGGCATAGAGATCTACGTCTGTTCAAATGAAGCGGATTGGTCAAAATCCAAGGTGGCTGCCGGCCAAAATGGCTGATTTTTAGAAACACTAAAAAATCTTCGCCGAAACCGCTGGAGGAATTGATTCAAAACTCATAACACATCATCTGTGGCAACGGTAGACCCAAGTTTGTTCAAGGCAACCTGATTGGCCAATTTGCTTGGTGGCAATCTTGGATGACTTACTTTTCGCGAAAACGACTCCTCCCCGAACCGCTGAAGGGATAGAGCTGAAATTTACTAAATATGCTTAGGGACCAAGGGCCATGCAAATTTCTTCAAAGGAATTTCGTACGTTAAAAAACATGGCCGACATCAACCAATTAAAATTTAGCATTTGTTGGTCATATTGGTTTTTTTTGTATTTGATGTATTTTAATGGCGAAAATTGCTTTATATATGCTTATCAGGGTGGTGAATTCAAATATGCGACTTTCGAGACTGTCGGATAAATGGTTTGGCTACCATCTTGGTTTGTTTTCCTGTCATGGGCTCCCATAGTAAAGCAATGGGCCCATAGTAAAGCAATGGGGAATTATATTTGGCAGGAACAATCCTTAGGGCATAGATATTCAAGTTTGTTCAAATGAAGCCGGTCGGACAATTTGGGCGGCAGCCATCTTGGATGTTGGCCGATTTTTAGAAAACGCATTAAATATGATCTAGGGCAACAGCTGAAACAAGTTTGTTCAAGAGAACTTGATTGGCCAAATAGTTTGGCGGCCATCTTGGATGACCTAGTTTTTTCGAAAACGAACTCCAGAACCGCTGGAAGGAATAAGCTGAAATTTGGGAGATTTGATTGAGGCCTAAGGGCCATTAAAATTTGTTCACGGGAAGTTGATCCATCAAAAAATATGGCTGCCGTGGCCCAATCAAAATGTAGCATGTTTGGTGGCCATATTGAATTTTTTTATTTTGACGAATCTTGAAGCCGAAATTGGTTTTATATATGTGTTTGGGCATTCTGATTTCAGATTTGCCAATTTCAAAACTGTCGGATAAACGTTTTAGCGGCCGTCATGGATCATTTTCCAACTAGAAACTCCCCATGTACTAAAGCAATAGGAAATTTCAAGTGTATTTGGCAGAAAACATACTTATGGCATAGAGATACACGTTTGTTCAAATGAAGCTGGTCTGTAATTTGCCTGGCAGCCATCCTGGATTTTTGAAATACCTTTAAAAATCTTCTTTTCCAAATCTGCACGGGGGATTGATTCAAAACTCATGACAGCTTATATATGGAAACAGCTGAATCCAGTTTGTTCAATGGAACTTGATTGCCTAATGCTTTAGCAGTGATCTTGGATGACCTGGTTTTCATGAAAACAACTTCGTATCCCGAATCGCTGAACGGATTGGGCCGAAATTTGGGAGATATGATAAGGGACTAAGGGCCATTAAGTTATCTTCAAAAGTAGGTGATACATAAAGAAACATGGCTTCTGTTTTCTTGTTATAATTCTGCTCAGCTCTGTAGGGTTCTACTTATTGTTGATGGCCTTTCTGGTTGAAATGCCTATGATGCAGGTGAGCGATACAGGCCCCTTGGGCCTCTTGTTTAAGATGTGCAATGTGTTAATCCTGTATTTCGCTCACAAATTTAAAAAAATCGTATTTAACATGACTGCTCATATATATTCATACGCATGATTTGCCGATTACTGGAACTACACAACAAATTACATTTGCCTGGTTCCCTGTACAACATAATATTATGGCGCTAAAAGAATTGATAGCGGTTCCAAACTAATTATGCGATATCAAATCAAGCGGTAAGGGTACTAAAAACTTTGGCGGGAAATGTGAGTACCATAGGATATGTATTGTGTTGTATGTATATTTCCGAACCTTACCACCGCCTCCCCCCCCCCCCCCCTCCTCTTTAACAGGACTAGTGCATTTATTTGTGGACTAGTCTATTTTCAAAATCACTAGTCCGACGGACTCGTGACATAAAACATTAAGATCTACCCCTGAGTGTCGTATTGTACAGTGAATACATGTATATATATACTGGGGCTGAGACATCATCATCGTATCTAGGTATACTGACTGAGCCCTGGTGTTAATCGTCTATTAATGTTGTCTGTCTCTGTTTATAATGTTCTTTAATGTAGGGGTCCATCAATTATATACTTGACCTTTGGCGGACTGGCCATAGTCAAATGTAAATAGTATTTATTATTCACAAAATAAATATCTTTTGAATCTTAGAATATTTTGAAAATAATTTAGCTGAGTGTGTTGTGGTCTTAGGCAGCAACAACTTTCAGTCAAATGGTTTCAATATTTTCACATAATTTTCTGTTTTATTTAACCAACCGTATCAATATATTGAATGAAGTGAGCATTGCTTCTTTCAGTTTGGCCATTGCATGTTGTTACAGAACCATTCCTCAGCCAATGTATAGTAATGTGCTGCTCTTTAACTGCATCATAATGTCTGAGTCTTGTATAGCCAGTTTAATTCTCAGTCTTATTAACCCTTTAATCCTCATATCAGTCAAACACGGCTTCTGCAGTGGTCTTGAGAAATGTCCATTTGCAGACCAAGAGAAGCCTATTTTTGAAAATTTACCACTGGAATGACGGGCTCGATAACCGAGCCGGTCATTTCAGTGGTAAGTTTAAAAAACAATCTTCTCTTGGTCTGCATATGGACATTTTCTGTGAGAAAATTTAAATTTTCTTGAACAAATTTAATGGTTAAATGGTTAATAGTAGAATGTGCAATTATCTCATTTCAAAGCAAGCTAGTTAGAGCTGGTCAAGTTACAACAACACCTCCAGTATACTAGCTTGCATGACTCATACCAGAGTCTTAACCCTTTTTACCATGAATATTATATTCAAATCTTTCATTTAGATTCAGCGTGGGTGGTGTGGTGGTTAATTACCCTTTCTTGCTCTGATCATGCCAAATGATTATTTGGAGAAGAAACACTCATGTAGAGGTTGGACATAGTGGGCGAGGAGGCGGTAGCTTAGGCAGTAACAAGCAGATCATGTCCATGTTCGGCCAACTGATAATCACTGGAAACATAGGCAATCTCCTTCACTCCTTGCCTCTCACCACCCAGGAGTATAAATGGGTACCTGTGTAAATGCAGGGGAAGTTACCAATAATAGAAGGAAATAAAAGAATCTAGAATGGCGTGAATGCGACCTGGAATCATGGACTCGATAAATGCCAATCAAACCAATAACTTCTTGTTGGACATAGTGTTGTTTTCTTAGACAGCAGCCTACAGCATTGCTTTTCTGTTGCAATGGAAAAGGAAATGAAACTTAGAAATACAAGTCTCCAAAACACAACTGAGCCAGATACATGTAGTTTTAGCACATCAATATAAATAAATGAATAAACAAAATAAATAAACTAGATTGATCGGTCGATCGCAATTCCCCACATTCACCGCTGTGAACTTTTGACACAACTCACCCCGGGGGCGGAGCCAAATGTAAATATCATTTTGCACTCCGCAATCATATGGGTAACTCACAAACTAAATTTGGTTGAATTCCAACCAACAGTGTCAGAGGAGTTGCATTACAATCAATTTCATGACCTTTTAACCCCATCCCCATCCCTGGGGGAAGGGCTAAATGTACATGTGCTCCTCCACGCCACATTGATATGGGTAAGTCACATTCCAAATTTGGTTGAATTCCGTCC
Organism: Chaetoderma sp. LZ-2023a; assembly: GCA_034401795.1. Classification (NCBI taxonomy): domain Eukaryota; kingdom Metazoa; phylum Mollusca; class Caudofoveata; order Chaetodermatida; family Chaetodermatidae; genus Chaetoderma; species Chaetoderma sp. LZ-2023a. The sequence goes on from CM067359.1 coordinate 158,700,624, forward strand.
AAAGGTTTCGGAGGAGATGCATTACAATCAATTTCTGCAGGCTAAAATTTGACCTTTTGACACCTCCCCCATCCCATGGGGCACAGCCAAATCTAAATGGCCTCTTGCCCTCCACAATCAGATGGGTAACTCAGATATCAAATTTAGTTGCGTTCCGTCTAACGATTTCAGTGGAGTTGCGTTACAGCTTTTGACCCCTGCCATGCTCCCCTGGGGGCGGAGCCAAATCTAAATATTGTCTTGCAAAGCAGAATCATATGGGTAACCAACATCCTAAATTTGATTTAATTCCACCCAATGGTTTGGGAGGAGATAGCATGACGGATGGACAGACAGACGGAGCCGATTACAATATCCCCAACGGTTGTTTTTTTAAATGTGGGGATAATAAAACTTGCTACATGTATTTCATTTCAAAATGTTATAAACCTTATTTTATAGTAAAAAAGTCTGATTCTTGCCTGTCATTACAGCACTACTGTCAGACTAACAATTCTTGAGCAAATGTTTGTTAAAACTTTAGTGGGTAAGATTTGGCATGAAACTTTATCTGCTTTGTGAATTTCCATTGCCGGGCCAACTGAAGATTATTTTTGAAAATTGACTGGAATGATTGGCTTGGTGGTAAAGCTTTAAAAATAGGCTTCTCTTGGCTTGTAAATGGGCAGTATTGTGTCGTAATTTCAGCGTATACTACCTAGCCGAAGATACGATGTCGCATAGGATTAAACCTTTGTAGGCATAGGAATGGCGCTATATGTGTGTCATACACTGCCAATTGAATCCGTCGAAGTCAGAAAAACAAATTATGATTTAACTTCGGCATGCTACAATTACTCGCGCACGTCATTATCCCCACGTTTTGAAAAAATGTCTGGGCTACTGGGCTATTGTAATCGCCTTCTGTCCGTCATGTTAACTCCTCCCATATCATTGGGTGGAATTGACCCAAATTTGGTATGTGGGTTACCCATAGGAATGCGCTTAGCAAGACAACATTTAGATTAGGTTCCACTCCCAATAGGACGTGGCAGGGGTCAAAAGGTCGAATCAGTTGTAACGCAACTCTGAAATCGTTAGACAGACCTCAACTAAATTTGATATCTGAGTTACCCATATAATTGTGGAGTGCAAGAGGCCATTTAGATTTGGCTCCACCCCCAGGGATTGGGGGAGGGGTCAAAAGGTCAAAATTTAACCTGCAGAAATTAATTGTTGCGTATCTCCTCCGAAACTGTTGGACGGAATTCAACCAAATTTAGTATGTGACTTAACCATATCAATGTGGAGTACATGAGCTCATTTACATTTGGCCCCGCCCCTAGGGGTGGGTGAGAGGTGTGGGTCAAAAGGTAAACAATTTGATTGTAATGCTACTCCTCTGACACTGTTAGACGGAATTCAACCAAATTTAGTATGTCAGTTGCCCATATCAATGTGGAGTGGATGAGCACATTTACATTTGGCCCCGCCCCAGGGGGTGGGGGATGGGGTCAAAAGGTCATGAAATTGATTGTAATGCAACTCCTGAAATCTTTAGACGGAACTCAACCAAATTTGATATCTGAGTTACTCCTATGATTGCAGAGTGTAAGAGGCCATTTAGATTTGGCCCCGCCCCCAGGGCTTGGGAGAGGGGTCAAAAGGTCAAATTTTAACCAGCTGAATTTGATTGTAATGCATCTCCGGGGGGTGGGTTGTGGCGTGTGTCAAAAGTTCAAAGCGATGAACGTAGGGATTTGCGATGACGCGTCATCGACCGATCAATCTAGTATAATAATGCAATTCACTACCTTGAAAAAATTATTGCAGCATCAATCCTTGATGGCTATAATATACATTTACAACTACCGGTACATTTATCCCTACATGTATTTGTAACCACAATTCATCAAAGACATGCCAAAGCATAATTGCAACTCATTAACAATTTAGCCTCCCAACCACACCCCTCATAGCAAAAAATCCATAGGTGCAAAACTACCCACTCTACAGCGCTAGTCAACCCATTGCGAACAGACCTGGCGGCAAGATGACTTGAGGATCTTGTTTTCGCGAAAATGACTTCTTCAGAACTGCTGAATGGATCTGTCGAAATATGGGAGATTTGATCAGGGACTAAGGTCATTAAAGGGCAGTTGATATGTAAAGAAACATGTCCGGCGTCTGTCAGATAAACGATCTGGGGCCATCTTTTGGTTTTTATCACCCATCAAAAACTCCCATACTAAAGCAATAGGAAATTTTTAATATCTTCTCGAGAACCAGTTGGCCGATTTTAACCAAATTTGCTCGGAAACATCCTTGGTCAATAGGGGTCCAACATTGTTCAAATTCAGCTGATTAGCCTGGTGGCCATCTTGGATTTTGACCACTTTTTAGAAGCATCTTTAAAAATCATCTTATCCGAAACCGCTTAGGGGATTAATTCATATCTCATGAAACATGTAGAGTATCAGCTGATACAAGTTTGTTCGAGAGAACTTGATTGGCTAAATGCTTGGATTGGATTCAGTAACTATAATAGAATTTGATAAGACATGTACAATGTACTATAAGCTTAAAATGTAATATATCCATTAGGACCTATATCTTAATTGACATGAGTCTCTTAACTGATTACAAGGAATTTCATGAACTTAAGAGATGCTGACAATGGCAAGGTTATGTGGCAGTCAAGCGACAACTTGTAAGTATTTGTGCTCGTACATGTACATCATAACATGACATGTTACTCTACTCACTATTGAGAGATTGGAGGAAAGCTCAATCTAATATTGAGACAGATTGCCTCTCTTCATTACATATCGAGACTTCATTGAAATCAAATGAGCCATTGCTGCATAATAAGACAATACTTATGATAAAAAGCTCATATAAGAGAACTCTGACGATACTACGGGCCCAGAATGAGTGATCCCTCACTCACTTTCTGCTACTGCAGAAAAGCTAATAAATTTGACCGGAAGGGTTTGCAGCAGAGTAATTCAAATTAGTTTCAAACCACGGCTTCCACTATTTTCTAAATACAGGAAGTCTGGGACTTCCAAGATGATGCTATTGCCTATTGGGAGTCCAAGCAAGAAACATGGAAGTCTAAAATGGTTCAAATACATGTAATTTGGTTAAAATCACTGTTTTTAGAGATGTCAGGGCCAAAAAATAGGAGTATATGGGAGTGTAAACAAGACCATTGGGAGTATAACACTCCCGGACTTCCACTAGTGGAAGCCCTGTTTAAAACTAGATGATACATGTATAAAAAGACAGAATCTGCTTTACATACACAATTGAGATGTACATGTTTAATACTTAGTGAGTTGTTAAGTTTTTCCGCTTAGCAAAATTTCTCAGCTTATATTTCAAGATCACTTAATCCTATTGCAACTAAACTTGGCTATGTGGTTGCCTATACTGTTAGAAAGCAGCATGATGATACTGGGGTCACCAGCTCAAAGGTCACTGTCACTGTGACCTTGATACCAAACTCTGTTTTTTCAATGTTATGGTTAATGTCACTGTGACAAACAGGATGCAGACGAGACATTTAGTTCCGTGGCATTCTTGTTTGCTCCCTTTGTCACTCTCCCAAGAAATAGACCCATTTCTAGCTATGCCCACCCATTTTGTACGTGGAATCAATTTATATTTTGAACCCTGAATTACCAGAATCCCAATTCCAAAATACCTATAAAGGAAAGCTTGAATATTTTGAATCTTATTTGACTGGCGACTGTTGCTGCCAACAGCTACCAGTCCAATTAGTTAAAAAATATCAACAGAATATTTATTAAATTTTAAATGCATCAAAGACATACAAGTCTTACACTTGACAGCCTTTTCAATGTTTATGACAGAGTTAAATATTGATGACTGTGATGTCAGTCTACCTCTTGGTGTAATTGATGTCAGATACTTTAGTGACATATTGGATCCCTCCATTTTAGGAGCACTACTTTTAACTCCTCTCACTCTCACAAATGTCACTCACTGATCCTTCGGTGTATTCCACTTTCACCTACATTCCACTTTTGCCTACAGTTAAATTTTGGGAAACTAGCGTAGGCGAAAGTGGAATAGTTTCTGGTCTTGGTGGATGGTCGTGGTCCTTAGGTGGTGCCACTATAATGTCACTCCGTGCATATTCCCGAATTGCATCCATTGATATCACATTTCCACCTCTTGAAGTTTCAAGAAATTGCAAGACAATTTCGGAATTAATAGCCATTACATGTATGCTCACGGTTTATTCACACTCCACACAATAGATCTCACTAATCCCCCCCCCCCCCCCCCCTCGTAGGCGAAAGTACACATAGGCAAAAGTGGAACATACATGTAGCCGAAAGTGGAATAAACCGTTCCTTCATCTGTTTTTTTAAAGAGTATTTCTATTCTTTGTTTTGTTTTTCAGATCTTCACCAGACACCGAGCATGAAGGTATTAATTATGTTTTATCAGTGATGTGTACAGTTATTTGAACTGTTCCTAAAAATCATTGATAATATAAATGGTACCGGTGAAATTAAGGTAAATGTTGGGTGCATAACTAGGCCTAGGGTTAACCCTTTGATGGTCGAATTTGGTCAAGAAAATTTTCTTATTGAATATTCATTTACAGAATGAGAGAATACAATTTTAGAAAATTTATCACTTCATTCCAGTGGTAACATTTTTTAAATTGTATTCTTTTGACCTGTAAATGGACATACCACTAGACAATAACAGAGGCTGGTGTTCGCCGGTATGACCATTAAAGGGTTAAACCTAATGGCCATGCTGGCCAAAATTGGTCTCTGGCAATGGTCTTTAGAAATGTCTATTTGCAAACCAAGATATTATTTTTGAAAATTTTCCACTAGAATGACTGGATTGATAATAGAGCCGGCCATTCCAGTCATAAATATTTAAAAATACTCTTCGCTTGGCCTGCAAATAGGTATTTACTAAACAAAAGTATGATTACAGTTTATGCTATATTGTCATGTGTGTCCTTGGAATAATTATGCTTCCCCCCCCCCCCCCCATATAGATATATACATGGGGATATATAAACATTTGCTTTGTCAGTTCATCTGTGCATCCAGTGTGATAACTCTAGTTATACTAAGGTGATCTTCATCACACTTTGGTTGGATGTTGGTTTTGGGGGTCCGAAGAAGGGTCTCAATTTTTGGGTCAAGGGCAGTGTTTCTCATGACATCTAAATTTTGGAAGTCCAAGGACCAGACACCTAGAAATCTAGGGGTCCCAGCCTGAAATCTGGATTATCTGAAGTTCTGCTAGTGGAATTCTCACTTAGTTTAGTGGAACATTGCCACCTATCATGCCTATAGTTCAAAGAACCCTATTGATTTTTGGGTCAAAATGTCAAGGGTCAAGGTCATGGTGACCCAATTAAAGGTATTTCTGAACAATAACCCAAGTTGTACTGTAGGGATTTTCTCTCAAATTTTGGCGAGATATTACCCTCATGGGTCTTAAGAACGAGTTTAATATTGGGAGGGGTGGTCAAAAGGTTGAGGGTTGTTGTGAACCAATTAAGGAGATTATGTGGCTGCAGACTAGGCATCCTTTAGCAATCTCTGATTGTCGTTCTTATTGTATATTTCTCAGCTCGAGTTCCTAAGAAAATATTGAAATGTCGCGCCGTAGCACGGGAGCTCAACTTCTCGTCAAAAGAATCAATGGAGAGATTTCGTCTTGAACAGAAAGTTTTCTTTAAGGGCAAGTGCTTAGAAGGTGAGGCAATTGCAATTCAGTACATAGTGTCATATCTCTGTACACATTGCTACATGTCGGTATTCATTGTAATGGTGCCGTCTGTCCGGGCGGGTGGGCGACAGAGTGGTTTCCGGATGATAACTCCATTACCGTTTGTCGGATCGCATTGGAACTCCATTGGGTGGTTGGACTAGGTGTGGGGAAGAAACCTATCGAAATCGACGATGATCAGAAATCCAAGATGGCTGCCAGCCATCAGTGGCCATCTTGAAAATTGGTTTCTGGATGATAATTCCATTACTGTTTATCGGATCGCTATGAAACTTCATAGAGTGGTTGGACCACATCTGGGGAAGAAACCTATCAATTTTAACGATGATCTGAAATCCAAGACGGCCACCAGCGGCCATCTTGAAAATTAGTTTCCGAATGATAACTCTTTAACTATTTGTTGGATCGCTTTGAAACTGCATAGAGTGGTTGGGCTAGGTCTGGGGAAGAAACCTATCGAAACTGACGATGACCCGAAATCCAAGATGGCCACCAGATCTTGAAAATTGGTTTCCAGATGATAACTCCTTAACCGTTTATCCAATCGCTTTGAAACTTCATAGAGTGGTTGGACTAGGTCTGAGGAAGATACCTATCGAAAGTGACAATGATCCGAAATCCAAGATGGCCACCAGCCACCATCTAGAAAATTGGATTTCGGATGCTAACTCTGTTTCCTTTTATCGGATTGCTTTAAAATTTGATTGGGTTGTTGGACTAGTTCTGGAGAAGAGACCTGTCGAGATTGATGATGATCCGAGCTCCAGGATGGCTGCCATCTTGAAAGTTGGTTTCTGGATAAAATCTCCATTACCACTTATCGGATCACTTCATAGGGTGGTTGGAATATGTCTGATGAAGAAACTTATCAAAATTTACGATAATCCGAAATTGGTTTCCGGATGATACCTCCTTGACCATTTAACAGATCGCTTTGACACTTCATAAGGATGATTGGTCTGGGTCTGAGGAAGAAAGAAATATTTTCTAATAGCTCTCATTCATTGGTTTGTCATCATGGCAGGGTATTATGCGCCGTTTGTGGAGCTCTTGTTTAAAATTTATCACAGGAATGACTCACTCGGTTACCGAGCTAGTCATTTCAGCGTTAAATTTTCAAAAATTGTCAATGCTCCACTAAAACTACTAACACTGGTCATGTTCACACTGACAATGACTGACACACCACATTATCCACAGGCATAGATGCCAAAGGCAGAGCCACAAGCACTACAGGCGCACAGGGACAGACAGAGCTCAGGGACAGACAGAGCTCATTGCAATATTGAATGGGGGTGTTCTACCCTGTCTGGCAATACATACAAAATGTATGGATGCCAAGAGAAAGCTGATCGCAATAAACAAAAATTTCTATAGCCTGATCAGCTTCTAGCTATGTGTTGTGCAAATCTAATTGATCTGTAAACCAAATATTAACCAAATGATGCCAGATGTTTCATGTTTGGATTCTAGTAAATGCGAACAGATAAAACACCTTTGGGCCAATTGATGAATCCAATCCGTCTATCAAGTATGTGATCTAATAATCAGTCTGTCAGGAACTTTTAAAAGTCTGCCAGTTGTACGAATTGTATGTCTTTACCATTTAATAAACATTCTGTTCAATATTTTGAAACTAATTTGACAGGGTTCTTTTTTTGCCATATATAGGCAGCAACAGCACCCAGTCAAATTAGTTTCAGAATTGTCAACAGCTTCCCTGTATAGTTTTCTGGAAATTGAGATTCCTGGAGTTCAGGGTTCAATCAATCCCAACATGGGCAAAACATGGGCAGAGCTTAGCCTAGAGGTGGATGGGCCATACATTGTGGTTAAAAGTGGATTCATCCATTGTGTTATTCTTGCGACACTTTCAATGATAATGAGCGTGTCTTGAAAGAAAGATGTGTTTCTTTTGTCTTATCTGAACATTCAAGCAGAATACCTTTGAAAATTGGCTTGTAATGCATGTTAAAGTCGTATGATAAAATCATGTTTTGAATGGACCTTTCCAGAGTAATGACGTCATATGACATCCTAATCAGGCCTGCCCAAATTGAAAATTTGCATAACCCAAAAATGGGTTACGCAAATTTCTTTGGGGCAACCCATTTGAGTTCGCGTAACCCATTTTGAATATGATACTATTTGAAGGTAAAATTCATTTCGGTTACATAATGGCATGACAGTATTATCCCTTTAATGGTCAAGATCAATGTATTCTCATATATTAAATATCCGTTTACTGGCCATAAGAGGAATATATTTGAAAATTTACCACCGAAATGACTGGCTCAGTCATCGAGCCAGACATTCCAGTGGGAAATTATCTAAAATAGTCTGCCTGCAATGGATATTAATAAATGTTTTGGTTGGCTTGACCATCAAAGGGTTAAATCCGCTTATATAGAACTTTAATTAATTTAAGACACGGAAGTCTTATAAATGAAATCGGCTTCGTTCGTTTACACGCATTAAACTTAAGGCAATGGCGAATGGGAAAATAGCAGATTCATGTATTAGCATAGAAAGGCGGACAGGGAACTACTAGTCTCTGATAGGGCACTCATTACATCGCAAATCATCTCAACAACCAGGTTCTATCCATTTCAATCTTTATTAAATCAGTCCAATTTTTAAAAAACTATTATTGCCTCCTTTATTATACAAGATGTTAGCAAACAAATTAAATAATTTTGCAAGATTTACCGACACAAATAACGGGAAATGTCTCTGGGAAAATGACAACAGAAGTTCTTTTGTGGCATCCATTTTGGACATTATAATATTTCGTGGTAATGAATATTTATTAGTTCTCTACAAAGTGGAGGCGAGACGTTCACTGATTGGCTCTTTCAAGGCACACCCTCCTATTTTTCTTCCCGCTATGTGACGAAAAGATACGCTTGTCAGGGCTATTTTCGAACGTTCATAGACGTATCTTATTGCCGAATTAACCTTTGTTATGCCATGATTTAAATCTAGAATGATCAGATTCATTGTTCCACCATATGGAAGATTTATCTTATTTTGTTGTGAAAATCGTGATTTTTTGGTACAAGTAACCAGGTAAGAAATTTCCAGCAAAATTGTATATGCCTGTTCAAAATGACATTGACATTATCTTTTCTGTTCTTATTGAGCCAGCGTGAAACTTTTTTTATCAAACCAATATTTTGAGTTTGGGGGGTTAGCTTCTATAAGGGAGTTTCTCCTTTCAGAAAGTGCTATGGAATTCTAGGGGTTGATGTCGGCGACGGCTTCTATTAGGACATAGATTGATGTAAATTCAATGTCTCAAGTAACTAGACTGCGCGAACGAAAAATGGGTTATGCAAAAAACATTGCGTAACCGCCACGCGAACGACCATTTTGTTCACACAATTTGGGCAGGCCTGCTAATCAGCTAAGCGGCGTGTATGATGACATCATAATTGTTATGTCATAAATGATTATATATGGTCTGTCTTTAATTCTTAATAGTCTGAGACATAAAATTTGTGTGTCTGTACTATTTAATAAACACGCTGTTGAATATTTTGAAACTAATTTGACTGGCCGCTGTTGCTGCCATGGGCAGCAACAGCACCCAGTCAAATTAATTTCAAAATATTCAACAGCTTAACCTGTGTAGTTTTCTCGAAATTGATAATCAGGGAGTTCAGAGATCGTTCTATCCTAATACGAGCGAGGTGTGGTTGGAGCTTGAGATGGGCGGGGAATAGCTATAAATGGAAAGGTCCATTGCCAATTACTAGCAGCAAACACTAATACCAGGACTTGATCTCAACCCAGTGTTAAAGTTCTGTCCCATTAAATATAGACACTTTTGCACGAGATATGAGATACCTGTCATGCCTGTTGATTTCTTTTCAATTTACCCAGCATGCAGTACCCTTAATCCATAATTGTGTAACTATTGGACGGCATATTAGTTTAGTCTGTCTGTACAGGCCATGATTCTCCAGCAAAACCAACACGGCATTGGTCATTTATCCTCAAGCTCTGGAAGCATCAGCATAGGATGTATTCATGGCAGGACATTACACAGCATGTGTAGATCAGTACTGTTCAGCGCAAGTGTGTCAATTTCCAAGAGAAAAAAGGAGAAAACTTATCAATACTTTGATAATAATTTGCGTGAAAATTGTTGCTATCAATGATGGCAATAACATTCAATCAAATTATTGTCAAAATAATTGTGAGGTATTGTGACTAATACCTGCTAGACATTTCGTACTAATTTGAATAAACATTATTTCTGCAACGCATTTCAGTCTATATATTGTAAAATAGTCATAATAATTTTCAGTCGACTCTCACTACATATTTGAAGAGCAATTTGACTCTAAGGTGTTGATTACTAAGGCACCAACAACATTGATCACACAACCAATATCTTACTATATGGGCAGAGTGAGCATAGGCCTATATATAAGCTTTCTCGCCAAGAATGAATGATTAGCAAACAGTGTGTATGTTTCATTGACAGATTATGCGTATATTTGAAATGCTTTGATCAAACAGAAACATACACACAGTGGTTTGGCTAAATATTTCCTTCGTGCCGGCAATACATTTTGGACATATACTCACTCTATTTAGATAGCAATATTGAACGCCTTGCGATTCTATGGACAGCATTTTGACAAAAGTTGTTGGTGCCTTTGTCAGCAACAACTTAGTCAAATTGCTCTTCAAATCCATAGCGAGAGTCAACTGAAAATGATTATGCTTATTTTAGAATATATAGACTGAAAGCTGTTGCAGCAATAATATTCAGTCAAATTAGTATCAAATCTGTAGCAGGTAGTAATCGCATTACCAGATACTAATTATTTTGACTGAATGTTGTTGCTGTCATTGATAGCAACAAATTTCACGCAAATTATTGTCATAATACATGGCATTATTGTATATAAATGTGGTCTCCTATTTTTCTCAACATTAACATTTTCCGTTTAGCTAAACTTAAGTTCATATCTCATCCTTGGTTAAGCATACTGGACCCAAACTTGGGCACATACTACCCTGTAATAACAGGACATCACACAATAATGTTGGGATCAAACTGCAATGTCATTCTAACCTTGGTAAAAACTTAAGTTTTTTTAACATTAATATTTTCAATTTAGTTAAACTTGGCAGTTCATATCGCAACAGTGGTCAATTATACTGGACCCAAACTTGGACACATGCTTCTGTATAATGAGAGGGCATCGCCTAATGACGTTTGGTCAAAATCACTGAGACATTGGTTAAAACGTTGCTATTTCAATATTAACATTTTGCAATTATCTCAACTTAGCAGTTCATATCTCATCCTTGGTTAAGTGTACTGGACCCAACCATGGTACATGCTTCCTTATAATTCAATGGCATCACACAATGCTGTTGGGGTCAAAAGTGCAAATGTCAAGGTTATTGTGAAATTGGATTTTTCAACATAACATTTTGTGTTTTGTTTTTAAGAGTTGCCTATGAAAAGTGTTTGTGGTTTGTTAATCTGTTGCCTAATAGAGGAATCCGATTTGTCACTCAAGTATCTGACGTAATAATCATTTATGCCACTAGGTAGCTGATGTCACAATCATAATGGTGTAGCTAGCTCTGTCATGATCATCAAAAAGTATGTCAAGTGTTCGAATTGTTTTGTCTTTGTTCAATTTCCCATTAAAGGTACATATTCACAGCAAAATTACTGAAAATAAAATGGTTTAAATTATATACTTTTAGAGGCTTAAACTGTGAGCCTATGTGTTATGAAACGAAATAAATCTTAACATATGATGATTTCATTCCATGTAAATTAATAAAAAATTTTAAGTTGCAAAATTGAAATAGAGGCACGAGCCTCATTGCATCTAAATTTTGGCTGTCCCAGTGACACCACACTTAGAAATATAGGTGTCCCAAACTGAAATTTATGATTTTCATGCCATTTTTCTCATCCATGCTAAAATTATAGAGTACCATGTGTGCACAGCTATGAATTATGGAGGGTCCCATGCTAAATTTTGTGGGTATATTCGTGCAAAAACCTATAAAACTAATTAATATTTAACAATCATGCCATATTTTCATGTGTCTCATGAGACACACTACCAAAATGTTTGAGCCTCCCCCAGTATTATTTTTCGTTGTCTATTATACCCTCAAAAGGACCCTTTTGAGAAACTCTGGTATTGGTTCCAGTTTCTCATATTTGTCTTCATGCCCATTGATTCGAAATTTATACCAGGATCTCCGATCCCGAACCCTGCTCCTTACAGGCATTGAGCGTCTAGACGTCTTACTTTGTGATAGTGTGAGAGGAAAATGTTTAGCCCTTTAAACCTTTAGCACTCATATCAGCCAAACGGCTTCTGCAGTGGTCTTGAGAAATGTCCATGTGCAGACCAGGAGAAGGGTATTTTTGAAAATTTGGCACTGGAATGACTGGACGATATCTGAGCCAGTCATTCCAGTCGTAAATTTTCAAAAATACTGTTCTCTAGGTCTGCAAATGGACATTTTCTGTAAGAAAATTGAAATTATTTGAACAAATTTGAGGTTTAGATGGTTAATGTCCAGGCCGCCCCTCACCTGCCACTACAGTTGTCCTGAAGAATATCCATTTGTAAGCCATGAGAAGACTATTTTTTTTAAATTTACCACTGGAATGACTGGCTCGATAATCGAGCCAGTCATTCCAGTGATAAATCTTCAAAAATAGCCTTTTCTTGACTTGCAAATCGACACTCACTAAGCAGAAATTTTAATTTTCTATATAAAAACTTGACCATAAATTAGCGATAAATGTCACTTTGTCTTTTTCCTAGAATGGTATTTTGAATTTGGCTTTGTGATTCCTGGATCCACAAACACATGGCAGTCCGTTATCGAAGCTGCTCCAGAGGGACAAATGATGCCAGCAAATGTACTTAAGTAAGCTTCAACATCACAGATCAGATATGACAAATTATTTACAATATAAAGAATATTTGAAAATAATTTTACTGCAAGCATTTGCGGCATAATGCATCACCAGCTTCCAGTAAAATAAATTTTAGGATATTCAGCAGTTTGCCTGCATTCTTGCTTTAAAGGCGAGATTCTGGGAATTAAAGGAACGGATCAGGGAACTAACATATGCTCTTGAATGAAAGCTTTATATAATAATCAACCTATAGCCACCAGTAAAACACAGAAATAAATCAGAATAATTAGGAAAAAGCAGCTAAATACCATTTATGTCACTCTGGTGGTAACCAATTAGTGAAGCTGCTGGACCTATGTGCTCTGGTGTATGCCGAGCAAATAAATAATAACCGCTACAGCCGGTCATATAAGCTCAATTATATTCACATTAAGCTGATTAGCCACTACTTCCTGCAGGTAAAATACTGTTTAGTTTTAAAACAATTTGACTGAAAGCCGTTGTTTCCAGAGACAGGTCTACATTCAGTCATTCGAATTTCACAATATTCAGTGGTCATCGTATTGTGACCTTGGAAACTAGTAGTTTATTTTGAAATCATTTTGACCGCAACTTGTTACTTCCACCAGAAAAAGTGACTTTCAAATATAGCATTTTCAAAAGGATCAATAGTTAATTAGCAGTTGCGAGTTAATCGCTCTACATCGACGCCTATAGAGACTACTATTCGTACCGCTTACAAAACTATATTCAGGTGCGCTTTTGTTATATTCAGGTAGGCATATGCGGTATACCTGCACACACAGTTAACACATGGCAGAGTGAGAAACACCAGCTTTGGCACTAATTGGCTCCAACTTAAGCGCTCCTAGATTTAGTAAATGATTCATTTCCATTTTTACCGATGGTAGTTTGTTTAATATTGTATGAAATTACCAATAAACATAATTTTTTATTTACCTTTTCCCTTCCTTTAAGAGATGTAAGGTTATACTGGTAGTTTGATCATTTAACCATTAAATTTGTTCAAGAAAATTTAATGTTTCTCATAGAAAATGCTCGTTTTCAGACCAAGAGATTATTTTTGTAAATTTATTGTTGGAATGACCAGCTCGCTTATCGTGCCAGACATTTCAGTGATAAATTTTCAAAAATGGTCTTCTGGGTCTGCAAATGGACATTTGATTCTCAAGAGCACTGTAGAAGCCATTTTTGGCTGCCTTCAGTATTAAGGGGATACATGTAAAGGCAGCAACAACGTTCAGTCCAAGTAATTGTAAGATATTCAGTAGAATATTTCTTAGAGCAAAGAATTTGCCAGATGTATGTGTATATTTTAGTTTTGAAGGGTTTATCTATGACGGATTGTTTGAAAGTATACACTGTGCTTCATTCAAGGCAAGTAAAATGAATCCAGGCAACAGGTTTTAAGTTGCTCATTCTGATGGCAAATGCCTAAAAATCTCATCAAGTCTTTGACACTCAATTTGGCCAAAAATGGCGAATGCAGTGTTATTGAGAAATGTTTAGATTACAGACCACGAGAAGACTATTTTTTGAAAAAAATGACTGGAATGACTGGCTCGATAATCTTTTGAGAAAATTAAGTTATGCCACTGCATGCATCGTCCTCAGCAGTTATCTCTCTGAATGGAAATAAATAATTGAGTGGCAATGTCCCAATATTAAGGCTGATATAATATATGTGTCCTTACTAATTATAAATATATGATTTGGATTTCAGTGGCAATGTTATTATTGAAACACGATTTTACGACGGCCAGCTTCTCGTCAGCACATCAAAAGTTCGAATCTTCTATGTTTGACCCACTCACTGAAGACAGAAGTGCTAATATTGTGTCCCATCTTAGCCGCCAAGTTTTACAAGGGGAGATAACTTGTTTATCGATAAATTAGTTTATCAGATATGTACCATTGTGTCCCATCTTAGCCGCCAAGTTTTACAAGGTGAGATAACTTGTTTATCGATAAATTAGTTTATCAGATATGTACCATATTCAGTCACAAATAATGTATTTTTGAAAAATCATGCACTCAATTGCTTCTTTTATAAGAGTTATTCAGTGTAATATTTCATAAATACATTGCTTCTTTGCTCATTATTTAGTATTTCTAAATCTTAGTTGTCTCCCTTGGCATATATAACGGGTTAATCCCTACGCGAGCCAGTGACTGTGTTTGCAAACTGGAGCTGTAACCCTAGTACATTGTGAACAGAGGCATCGGTAGTTACGCATAAGCTCAGCTTAGTAAATACATCACAGAAGATAATTTGCTCTTTAGGCCACAGAGCTCAGTTCATCAGTTGGATAAAACCTCGCAAGATTTAAAAAAAATCTTATTTTGTTGTGCTTAAGTGTATTTGAAAATTATAAAATTATATATATATATGTAGCTGTTATAACGGCAAGACTGAGAGGTAGGATTTAGTGTGACTTATTGGACCTTTCCAGTTTGTCCATCAATCATGACATCATAATCAACTATGTGACGTGTAGGATGATGTTATAATCAATGACGTCATGAATGGCGTAGATAAGTTTGTCATGAACGCTAAACCGATGTCAAATTTAAGCATTGTTTTACAAATTGTATGTCTACTATTTAATAAACATGCTGTTGAATATTTTGAAACTAATTTGACTGGGCGCTAGGCAGCAACAGCACCCAGTCAAATTAGTTTTAAAATATTCAACAGCTTACCTGTATAGTTTTCTGGAAATTGATGGTCAGTGAGTTTAAGGATCGCTCGATCCCAACACGTGCGATGTGTGGGTGGAGCTTAGCTAGAGATGGGTGGGGCATAGCTAAAACTGGATTCATCCGTTGATGGAGGTTCAGTTTGAAAGCTGTTGCTTTCTTTAAAAGACAACTTTCTCCCACAAAGTCTGTAGAAAGTATTTTTAATGTTATGTTTAGCTCACCCGCATGAAGTGAAACAAGCTATTGTGATATCCTCCTGTCATCTGATAGCTGTGGCGGCTGCTATCGCGGCGTCATTGCCCAGTTTGTATTTTGCTCAACTTATCACTTGATATCTCATGTTTGGTTAATCGTACTGGACCAAAACTTAGAGAAATACTTATAATGCGAGGGCATCACACGATTATGTTGGGGTCAAAGGTCATGGTCTTTGTGATCTTGGTAACAACCTTATTCTTTTTAGCATTAACATTTTGTGTTTAGCTCGGCTTCATGTTTTGCTTAACCGTTAATCATACTGGACCCAAACATGAAGGCATGTTTTTCTTATAATAAGAGGGCATGGTAGTCTCCTTGTGGGTTAAAAGGTTAAAGGTCAAGGTAATTGTGATATTGATAAAAAAAAAATCTCATGGTTACTTAACCCATTTAGCCTTAAATTTGGTCAAGAAAATTTCAAATTTCTCAGAAAATGCTTGCAGCCTTCTATATCTATTTTATATTTGAAGTCAAGCTTCATAGTTCATCTTAATGTCAAGCTTCATGGTTGCATTGCAACCACCTTTCTGGTTCAATAAGTGAGAAAATGAGTAGGCCATTCTGATCATTTTGTTTGAACATTTACAGATTGTAGTATTTATTGTTAAAACCTGTGTTAGCTGTCTGCCTGCTGAATTTCTGCAGACTACCCTTTCCCTGTGATTTAACTCTGAACCTGCTGAATAATTTGAAAACAATTTGAATGAAATTTGTCAGTGGCTTTAACCACCAACAACTTTCAATCAAATTGTTTTCAAAATATTCAGCAGGTCCAGAGTTATTGGCCATTGAAATTTTTGTCTGGTGGCTTGCAGCAGTCGGACAGTTAAGCCTTTAACCAAAATGTTTTCTAAGTGAAGTCCATATGCAGGCTAAAAGAAGACTATTTAAAAAAATTTACCATTGGAAAGACTGGCTCAGTTACGAGCCATTTCATTCCAGTAGTAAATTTTCTAATATATTCTCTTGGCCTGAAACTGGAGAATTTCTGAGACATTTTATATCTTCTTGACCAATTTTAAGCAGACAACAAGTTCAACGGGCAGTAACTCGCGACCTGCTGAAAATTTTGAAAACAATTTGACTGAAAGTTGTTGGTGGCTAAACCACCGACAACTTTCAGTCAAATTGTTTTCAAAATATTCTGCATATCCAGAGTTAAGTCCCATGGAAAAGTGTATTCATCAGAAATACACCTTTCCCATATTGACGGCATTACGATGGGATTTCCCTAAATCAATGCTCAGAGCAAAACTGCTGGCTGGTACCGCCACCAACAAGCCCCTGACCTGCATTGAGTTACTTTTGCACTAAAATACACCGCAATCTAAACCGTTCCTCTGATAAACTAAAATCAGTATATTATTTAAATCATATATCATTGGAAAGCGCATTCACTTGCCGAAACATTAATGCATTATATTTTATTTTTTTGTAACATCTTCACAGTTATTTGTGTATATAAAATACACCATTCGACTTAGATTCATTAAATCAAGTGGATAATAGGGGATATTGTAAAATTGCAATCAACTGTATTAAATTTTACAAAACTATAAAAACTAATACAGAAATGTATAGAAAATTGGCTTAGCTTTCCAATGATGTATCACTTCAATAATATTATAAACATAGTTTTTCATACGCACTGTATCTGATTCCCATAGTAAAGTAATGCTGTTTACACGTCGGCTATCATGTTTACGAGCCAGAAGTGGTATGCGCGATGCATTCTGGGAAGGTATTTTCCCAAAATGCTCTAATGCGGGAACGGTCTATTAAGCAAAGGTTAAGGAATTCCTATCATGTCCATGAAAGTGAGATCTCAATACTAGACAACTGACACCAAAGATTACTTTACATCAACTTAACACCATTGCCTGGTTGGTTCATGATGGATATATTGGCTTGTATTTATATATATATTCTATTTATTTATTTTTAAAAAGATTTTTTATTATTAAATAATATAATAACTGTAAATAGCTGCAGAAATTAATCTTTATTTGATGTTGATTATCTCCTTGTCGAGATAATTAAAATAGTTTCTTGGTCAATGTCCATTTGTAGATCGAGAAAATTTTGTTATTGAGCCAGTCATTTTAGTAGTAAAATTTCAAAAAATAGTCTTCTTGACCTGCAAATGGACATTCCTCAAGATCACTTTAAAGGTCAGTTTTGGCAGACTTAATTGACTGGTATAGGAGTAAGAATTAAAGTAAAAATTGTAAACAATAGCTTTCTATAGAATCAACTTTATGTCAAGATTTAATATTTTAACCCTCGCCATAATTTACAGTCGAGCATCGAATTTCAAAACTTCAGGACATAAAGGTTGATATTACAGCAGATGGTTATCACATTATTATAAAAGATTCAGTCATAAGCTTTCCCCGAGCAAGGGTGATGAAGATGATGATGATTATGATGATGATATTCTGTATTCCACGGCTGCAGTACCTAAAAAATATCCTAAGCTGCAATCAGTACTTCTTCTTTGGCGACTGCTTCTTGTCTTCATATTTAACTCTTACCACACTGATGTCAAGAAGCTGGTGTACCTTTTTCAACAATTTTGGTGGACGATGTTGCTGTCTATGACAGCAACATCTTCCACCAAATTTGTTAAAAAAATGGAACACCAGTTCATCTTTTAATTTAATTTGAAAAAGTTAAAATTTTAACATCAGAATGGAAAGGGTTAGGTCCCTCAGGTTTGTCTTGGTCATCAGTGTACCCAGTTTCTTTTAGATCAGTATGTAGCACACTCAGCAGGTTTGTGCAGTGCCATCCTCTGCGATCTTGTAGATGTTGGTACCGAGTACAGCAACAGTCTCAAATTTCGAAGGACATTTATATGAAATGTGAATATCAATAGTAACACCTTTCTCGTCAAGGCAGCAAAACCAGCCTTTGCAGTCTTTTTTGGAAAATGTTTATTTGCTGGCCAAAAGAAAACTTCGAAATTTTACCACCGAATAACTGGCTCATTCACCAAGCCAGTCATTCCAGAGAATTTTTCAAAAATAGTCTGCTCTTAGCCTGCAAATGGACATTCACTAAACAGATATTTTAATTTTCTTGTGAAATCTTGACCATTGCCGAGTCAATGGATAATAATTGTCCTCAGGATGTGTTATATTGTACAAAGAGAAATATTTGTTTATTAAATGTCCATGCGAAGACTATCAGTTATCGAGCCAGTCATTCCAGTGGTAAATTTTCAAAAATAGTATTCTTTTGGCCTGAAAACTGACATTCCTTACGACTGCTACACAGGCTTCTTTTGGCTTGCTTGAATGTTATAGACTGTGGTTTAGGTGAGCACTTTTGGGTGCATCTTATGTTAGTTGTTTCAGACATGTTTGACTGTAGATAAGAGGATCTCAAGTGAGTTGTAGACTTTCATGTTGATTCTGGTCATTTTACTAATATTTTACATTATATTTCCATTATCACTATATAGCGCTTGACTACTGAGAATTCTGACCAATATCATTGTGTTCCCTGTATTTGCGCATCCCATCTCTTTGTGCATACGCATTCAACCTCTGAGAGTCCCTCACAATCAGCATGCACACATATATATTGATTCACATGTCAATCTATGGTTATTCATTTTGCTCATGCAAGACGACTTTCTCCACTTGAAATTGTGAAACTACTTGTCAATATAGGTTTAAAGCAGTGCTGTTGATTTCTGACACTGACATATTATTTCAAAATTTTCACATCTATGGCAAAAATTGTTCTTAGAAACATAAAATATTACAGCTTGTACCTATATTTGATGATTAAATAATTTCAGATGACATTTTCTTCCCCTTTAAGAATAACAGATGTTTTTACGCAGTCAGGTTCAACATTTGTCAAACCAATCTTTCAAATATGATACATATGTTACCATTAGTTAATCTTCAGCAACAATGCGTTTATGTGAAACATATGTTAAAAATATGGTAGCATATACTGCAAAACAAATACTTTTTGGTTGTGCGCAAAAACTGGGTATGCCATTGGATTCAGCAGCTTCTCCTTTTGGGGTGTATTTTACGCAGACCGACAATTAAAAAGTCAAGTTTCATACAGGTCAATAAGAACCCATGCTAGTTTCTTTTATTTATTCAACAATTACAATTTTTGCACAGACTATTTGATAGGAGGCGATAATCCAAACATGCGCAATATGTGGGCACCATAGGATATGCAACAGACTATAGTTACAATCATAGCGTTGTACTATTTATGATTTAAAAGTATTTTTCATCATTTAACCCTCGAATCTGTTCAAGAAAATTCAATTTTCTCCGAGAAAATTACCATTTGCAGACCAAGAGAGGACTATTTTTGAAAATTTACTACTGGAATGACTGGCTCGGTTATTGAGCCAGTCATTCCAGTGGTAAATTTTCAAAAATAGTCTTCTTGGTCTGCAAATGGTAATATCTCAAGACTGCAGAAGCCGTTTTTGGCTGATATGAGTATTAAGGGGTTAAGAGACTGTCTGGTTTAGGTGAGCATCTTTGGGTGCATCTTATGTTAGTCATTTCAGACATGTATAACTGTTGATAAGAGGATCTCAAGTGAGTTGTAATTTCATTTCAAATTTATCACAAAGATTTTGTGAGATTTCAGTTAGAGCGAGCTATAGTGAGTTATAATTCAGATCTTGCTAAGCGAGTGTGATAGGGTCGATATGATATGACAATGAGCTTGACTCACATAAACTATTAGTTTAAATTTTCACATTGATTCTGGACATTTTCTTATCATTTTTATAAATTTTTTGACGGGGGAATTATGTAATGGCACCATACGGGAGGGTGGGCGGGCGGGCGTGGGGGAGGGTGGTGGTGGTAACTCAGTTACCATTTATCGGATCGCTTTGAAACTTCATATAGTGGTTGGACTAGGTCTGGGGAAGAAACCTATCGAAATCGTCAATGATCCGAAATCCAAGATGGACGGCAGCCACTGGTGGCCATCTTGAAAATTGGTTTCCGGATGATAACTCCATTACCGTTTATCGGATCGCTTTGAAACTTGATAGAGTGGTTAGACTAGGTCTGGAGAAGAAACCTATCGAAATTGACGATGATCCGAACTCCAAGATGGCCGCCAGCCACAGGCTGCCATTTTGAAAGTTGGTTTCTGGGTGATATCTTAGTTACCATTTATCGCATCACGTCATAGGGTCGTTGGAATACGTCTGGTAAAGAAACTGATCAAAATTTACAATAATCCAAAATCCAATATGGCCGCCAGTCATCGGTGGCCATCTTGAAAATTAGTTTCCAGACGATACCTCCTTGACCGTTTAACGGACTGCTTTGACACTTCATAAGGATGAGTGGTCTGGGTCTGAGGAAGAAATAAATATCTTCTGATAGCTATCATTCATTGGTTTGTCATCATGGTGGGGTATTATGTGCCATTTGCGGAGCTGTTGTGATGTGTTTTACATTGTGTATCCATTATCGCTACACTACTGAGAATTTACCAATATGCAACAAAATATAGTAACAATCTTATTATTAGCCTACCTCGCGTGAAGGGCCAAGTGACCTTATACCATGCTGGCCATCCGTCATTCATCCATCAAATCGCTGCTTCTCCTTAACAGTTTGATCAATTTGTAACAAATTTGGCTGATATGAGTGAGTATATGGAAGGATTTTATGCTTATAGGCACTGGAATTTCTGTTCAGACTTATGATCGGTCAATTTAAAAAATGAAAAATTAACTGGAAATTGTCAAATTGCTTCTCCTTTACATTTTGACTGGTTCCAACCAAATTTGGGTGAAAGGATCCTATCATTATCGGCTCTAGCAGTACAATTCAGAATTTTTATTCGTCCATTTTTTTGTGTGAAAATCTTAGGATTTATTACAAATTTACCGGAAATTGTCAAATGGCCTTTTTCTCCTTACCATTTTGACCAATTTCAACCAAATTGGGCTGAAAGGAATCTATGGTGATAGGCTGTAGAATGTCCATAATTTATATTCATCAAATTTTTTTATTCAAAATCTTAAATTTTATGACAAATTTACAGGAAATTGTCAAATCGCTTACTTCTCCTTAACAGCTGGACTGATTTTGACCAAATTTGGCTAGAACGATCATATTATGCTAGGCTCTAGAATTCCATTCAGAATTCTGTTTTGTTAATTTTTGGGTGAAAATCGATTTTATGAAAATTTCACAGAAATTGTCAAAATGTATCTTCATTAGCTGCTTAACAGATTTCAACCAAATTTGGATAGAAGGACCATTTTTTTAAGGCTGCAGAACCGCTCTTCAGAATTTTAATTAGTCAATTTTTGGGGTGAAAGTAATAAGATTTTATGGCTGGAATGATCTTACAGTGGTTGGCTGTAGGACTTGTGATTTTGATTTGGTCGATTTTTGACAGCCATCTTGGAATTTCTGAAAAGTTTCCAAAACCAGTTAAAATGCTACCCCTCCTTAATCACTGGCCAGATTTACTTTCGTGGAACGATCCTATGGTGGTAGGCTTCAAGATATCAAATGAGAATGTTGATTGATCCATTTTTTTGTTGATCATCTTGGATTTTCCAAATATTATCCATCATATCTATTTACAGTCAAATGCTAATGGTCCAGGTGAGTGTCACAAGCCCTTGGGCCTCTTGTTTCATGTTTGAAGTTATTTTTAGCTACCCGTAAACGTTTGATATTTCTACACTTTTCAATAAGGTTTATCACTTTACATTGTTTTATCCATGAGGAAATAAGTTTACAACTATCATTGTTACATCATCACTGCTAGGCAACAACTGGTGTAGTAATGGACCTTTCCAGTTTACCCATCCATCATATGACTTCATAATCAACTATGCGACGTGTAGGCTGACGTCATAATCAATTACAGCATGAATGACTCAATTTAGTCCATCATAAATGCTTAATAGTCTGACACGTACAAATTGTATGGCGTTACTATTTAATAAACATTCTGTCGTAGAATTTTACTGGGCGCTGTTGATAGGCACAGGTTAACTATTGAATATTTTGAAACTAATTCAGTTTCAAAATGTTCAATAGCTAACCTGTATAGTTTTCTGGAAATTGAGATTCAGAGAGTGCAAGAATCGATTGATCCCAACACGGGGAAAGTATATGTGGAGCTTAGCTTAAGGGATGGGTGGGGCATAGCTAAACTAGATAGGCCCATACATTGCATGCATCACTAGCGCATCAATCTACTGTGTGATAATACACTAGTTCGATATATATTGAGGATCTCGAACGAGGTCTCATTTAATATCACTATTATCAAATGAGTTGAAAATTATCACTGCACAAGCTTTTGCGAGTGCAGTGATAATTTTTTACGAGGTTGATAGTAGAGATATTAAATGGGATCAATTCTATTTATCATATAAACTGGAATTTTTACATTCGATATTCTCAATCCCTGAAACCCTAGTTTACATCTTCCATTAGCGTACGATTGTCAAGGTCATCTAATCACTCCCTGACAACTAGCTAATTGTCATACACCGAGAAATATATAGTACTTGTCATGTGAACTATGAGAAGAATTTTCACACGAATCAAAGTTTATTTATTTACGTAACTAACAAATATATATTACAAAACATTTGATATACTATGGTACATCACAAAGCGGTATTGTTGCATTATGACGTGCGTCACTGGTGCTCCACTTCGGCGTAGTGATATCCAATACCGCGATGATGACCGTATTCTGATTGGTCAGTATAAAATTACTTTCCTCTGCTAACAACCAATGAAATTACTACAATGTATTATTAACCAGATTCATGTTGTTAATATGGAATAGGCTAAAAGCCATTGTTTATATGATCTGTAATGGTTTAACCCTTTAAACCTCGAATTTATTCAAGAAAATTTAAATTTTCTCATAGAAAATGTCCATTTCCAGACCAAGAGAAGACAATTTTTGAAAATTTACCACTAGAATGTGGCTCGATTATCGAGCCAGTCGTTCCAGTCGTAAATTTTCCGAAATAGTCTTCTCTTGATATGCAAATGGAGATTTCTTAAGACCACTGTAGAAACCGTTTTTGGCTGATATGAGTGTTAAAGGGTTAATAACTGTTATGTTATGTAATATAAGCTTGCCTATGTGATAAAAATCATTGTATCATAGTTGCTTGTTTTGAAGGCCGAGCGATTATCATGCGTCGTCGTTCATATAATTACGTGTAAATAATAAACAATGTAATTTAATGTTGTATAATTTATTTTTTATTTTTTATGTTTGTCTGTCTGTCTCATAACTTGTGCTATGATTAAAAATATAATTTAACCCTTTAACCTTTGAAATTCTCATTTATCGATTTCAAGACAAGTAAACAGAGGAAAGCTGTTGAATATTTTGAAACAAATTTGACTGGGAGCTGTTGCAACAGCTCCCAGTAAAATTAGTTTCAAGATATTCAACAGAATATTCCTTACATCATAGAGTTGATCATTTCTGGTCTTTGATGGTTAAAGGGTTAAAACATTGATTATATCATTGCTTGTTTCTTGTGCTCTTATAATTCTTCTGCTCCTGATTGATAGGCCAATGGAAACCAAGTTTGGTGGAAGGACCCTCGTGATGTTAATCTCCACATTCTACTTCACTAACTACATATGATCAAAGTTTTATAATAACCATTCTTACTCTTACACGCTTATTAGCCAGTAGAGAATGTGCCCTACCATATATGCTCACGTGCCCTGCCTTACTGTTCCTACATACCCTGTCATAGTCTGGTGTCTTGACAATAGAGGTATGCAATGGCTTACATAGGCATAGGCATTAATGAAGTCCCAGTTGAATGAGTTGTCTCCCTTGA
Organism: Chaetoderma sp. LZ-2023a; assembly: GCA_034401795.1. Taxonomy (NCBI): domain Eukaryota; kingdom Metazoa; phylum Mollusca; class Caudofoveata; order Chaetodermatida; family Chaetodermatidae; genus Chaetoderma; species Chaetoderma sp. LZ-2023a. The sequence goes on from CM067359.1 coordinate 158,725,157, forward strand.
TTATCCCTCTGCTGGTCAAGATTGGTCAAGAAAATCAAAATATTTGCTAATTGAATGTCAATTTACTTGCCAAGAGAAGACTATTTTTGAACATTTACCAGTGGGATGCCTGGCTCAATAGGCGAGCTAGTCATTCCCGTTGTATATTTTCAAAAATCTTCGCTTGGTCTGCAAACGGATATTCCTCAAGACTACTACAGAGGCATGTTTCAGCCGGCTTGACCATTAAAGGGTCTAAGTATCTACGTCTAGCCTAAGTGTCTAAGTAAAGCTGAATTTATTCTAGATTTTATGTAAAATAAATTTCATGTTAACTATACAGGTAAGCTGTTGAATATTCTTGACTACGTCAACAACATTTTCCAGTCAAATTAGTTTCAAAATATGTAACAGAATGCTTATTAAATTGTAAATTCACCAAAGACACAATCGTGATGTACCATTTCCATTTTACTAATGGAGCTATACATCATTTTGATTGTGACCTTGGCTAACAAATGATGTGTTTGATTATGACATCAGATACCTGAGTGACTGATCATATCCCTCTATTCACAGACTCATGTTAAACTTAGTCATCCTTTCCAGATACCACGAATCAGACAAAGGGCACGTATCACACCTTACTGTACCATAAGTTTGTTCAAGGGAACTTGATTGGTTAATATTGGATGACGTAGTTCTCGTGAAAACTACTCCAGAACCGTGAATGGATCGAGTCAAAATTTGGGACATATGATTAGGGATTAAGGACCATTAAAGCTTATTCAAAGGATGCATAAAAAAATATGGCCACTGTAAGCAAATCCAAATGTTGCATGTTTGGTGGCCATATTGGATTTCTTTATTTGATGGACTTTGACGCCAAAATTGGTTTGATATAGGTTTTTCGTAATTCGGATTTCAAATTTGCCATTTTCAAACTGTCAGATAAATGGGTTGGCAGCCATCCTGGATCATTGTCCTGCCAAAAGCACCCATACTAAAGCAATGGGAAATTCAAAATGTCTTCGTATCGAGACCCATTGGGCCAATTTGAATCATATTTGGCAGGAAGCATCAGTATGGCATACAGATACAGTTTTGTTCAAATGAAGCCCGTCTGTCAATTTACCCGGTCGCCATCTTGGATTTTGTTCGATTTTTTTTAAACACCTTTACATATATTTCCCGAATATGCTTGGGGGATCGATTCAAAACTCATGGAAGGTCATCTAGGGAAACACCTGAGCCAGGTTTGTTCAATGGAACTTTATTGGCATAATGCTTTAGTGGCCATCATGGATGACCTAGTCTTCATGAAAACGACTTATCCAAAACCGCTAAATGGATCGGCCCAAAATTTGGGAGATATGCTTAGGAACTAAGGGCCATTAAAGTTTGTTCAAGGGAATTTGATACGTAAAAAAACATGGCTGCCGTATTCTCATTACAATTCTGGTCAACTGCTTAGGGGTTTTACTTATAGCAGATGGCCTTTCTAGTTGAAATGCCTATGTTCCAGCTGAGCGATACAGGCCCCTGGGGGGAGGGGGGGGCCATAAAACATGCACCCTGGCTAAATACCAACCATAGTTTAGGTATCACACAATCTGCAGGTTCTCTATGTAGTTATTATGTCAGAAGTCGGCAGACTTAAATACCATCTAAATTTCTGCCAGAACTGCTTTAAATTCCTTTCAACCCACGGTCCCAGAGAAAACATTGATGGTCTTCCTCCCTGACTCTTCTCCTGTCCTTCGTCTTTATGCCACAAGACCAGCAGCAGCAGGAGCCGCAAGATAAACACCGGCTTCTGCCACGAGGCCATAATGGCAGCAGCCAGCAACGGTCTCCAATCCTGGAATGACGAACGACCACCACCACCAACAACAACAAATTTGATCAAACAACGGACTGGGCATCCATACCGCCAGAGCTGGTAAGATGTTTACTGCTTGTTTCTTTTCTCTGTTCCCCGGCAATGAGAATGGCATGCCAATATGGTGGCCTGACTCAACTGTTGAGTTTAATGTGCTTGGTGTTAATGCACAACCAAGCCCGCAGAAACTGGGCACTATGACAGTCCGTAATCGTCAGAGGGAATATGTGGCAGACAGGCGGTCAGCGCCTCTATCACTGAACATGCCGATACCAGCTCCCGGCGCCTGGTCCATAGATGCCAGACCTGCTGGTTGTTTGGGATGCTGGCTGCACTTCTAATGCAGTTTTACGTGGGCACAAGCACCTCTCAGAGATGTCTTTTCCGTCTTCTCCTATACCGATGCTATCCCTCTCTTCTGTCCCCGCGGTTTGGATCGAGAACTTCTTGGAGCAGGAGAAAAATAATCGCCGCCAACTGCATCCAATTAATGAGGTAAACGATGTTAATGTCGCAACAACAACCGAATCAACTACAACATCCACAAGCGCCACCAACAACAACCGAATCAACTACTACATCCACAAGCGCCACCAACAACAACCGAATCAACTACAACATCCACAAGCGCCACCAACAACAACCGAATCAACTACAACATCCACAAGCGCCACCAACAACAACCGAATCAACTACTACATCCACAAGCGCCACCGACAACAACCGAATCAACTACTACATCCGCAAGCACCACCAACAACAACCGAATCAACTACTACATCCACAAGCGCCACCAACAACAACCGAATCAACTACTACATCCGCAAGCACCACCAACAACAACCGAATCAACTACTACATCCACAAGCACCACCAACAACAACCGAATCAACTACTACATCCACAAGCACCACCAACAACAACCGAATCAACTACTACATCCACAAGCGCCACCAACAACAACCGAATCAACTACTACATCCGCAAGCACCACCAACAACAACCGAATCAACTACTACATCCACAAGCACCACCAACAACAACCGAATCAACTACTACATCCACAAGCACCACCAACAACAACCGAATCAACTACTACATCCACAAGCGCCACCAACAACAACCGAATCAACTACTACATCCGCAAGCACCACCAACAACAACCGAAACAACTACTACATCCACAAGCACCACCAACAACAACCGAATCAACTACTACATCCGCAAGCACCACCAACAACAACCGAATCAACTACTACATCCACAAGCACCACCAACAACAACCGAATCAACTACTACATCCACAAGCACCACCAACAACAACCGAATCAACTACTACATCCACAAGCACCACCAACAACAACCGAATCAACTACTACATCCACAAGCACCACCAACAACAACCGAATCAACTACTACATTCACAAGCGCCACCAACAACAACCGAATCAACTACAAGCGCCACCAACAACAACCGAATCAACTACTACATCCACAAGCGCCACCAACAACAACCGAATCAACTACTACATTCACAAGCGCCACCAACAACAACCGAATCAACTACTACATCCACAAGCGCCACCAACAACAACCGAATCAACTACTACATTCACAAGCGCCACCAACAACAACCGAATCAACTACTACATTCACAAGCGCCACCAACAACAACCGAATCAACTACTACATCCACAAGCGCCACCAACAACAACCGAATCAACTACTACATCCACAAGCGCCACCAACAACAACCGAATCAACTACTACATCCACAAGCGCCACCAACAACAACCGAATCAACTACTACATCCACAAGCGCCACCAACAACAACCGAATCAACTACTACATCCACAAGCGCCACCAACAACAACCGAATCAACTACTACATCCACAAGCGCCACCAACAATAAACAACACACAATCAGAAAACCCTGGTCAAAATCACACGTCTAGAGGGAGAGGGCATGGCCAGTCCCATCGTGGAGGCCACAACAACGCCCAAGGATGCGGGAACCAGCACAACAATAGCAATAGACAAAACATGTATGAAAGATTAGAAGAGAACTAAACAGATCTCAGCACTCACTAATCTTGTGACAACACTTGGCACCACAGTCGCAACAAAATCCACCACTAGACCGCAATCAACCACAGTGTCAGCACCGCCACTAAACACGTGCTTTGGATGTGGTCAACCGAGCCATTGGAGGGAACGATGTCCAAACCGACCTCCATCTAAAACCCAACCGCTGACTGATGAACCCCGCAGCCAGAGAATCCGTCAAACTAGCATGGGTCCCGATTACAGAGTCACTTCCGTGCTCGTTCCTACAACCCGGCTCAACTGCGGCCTCTGAACAACTAGGTCAGGCGGCCACACCTACTCATCAACATATTCCTACGACATCATACATTCACTCACACCTGGCTTCTTTTGTGACGGTGACTACAATACAAACTGCATCCGCAGCACTGCCATCTCCCCCTACGGAAAATGTGACCCAACACTCCGCATCTACACAACCTTGTTTCCTATGTAAAACGGCAGTGGTAGGTTGTAGCACCTCCGCTGAAACAACGTTTTTGCAAGCACCACATCCCACTGCCATGGCACTTAACACCCAGTGTCCTTTGGTGATTTGCAACTCACAACCTCTTACATCCACCTCACAAACATGCACCATCAGCAGTGATCCCGAGGAAAGCACCATTCAACATCATGGATCCGCAAGAATAAACATCGTACAAAGAAAAGAAACATCCCACAACACCATGAGTTCTTCTGCACCTCAACTAAGCATACCATGGCGCAGTGTAAAAAGTAGCTCGCAGTTAGCTTCCATCACCGTCTTCAACAAGTGCTTATATGAGAGCATCCCACCTCATAAGAAGCCACCCCATAGGCCTACAAACATCTTTTTACAAACAGCTACGGGAGCAGATGTACCCGTGGCTGGTGTAGTAAACCTAGTAATACCGATAGAGGAGATGCAATTCATACAGCAAGTTGTTATCGCCTCCATCCAAAATGATGCCCTGCTTGGTTCTGATTTCCTCAGTGCCAGCATACATTGTAAACAACAGGAATTAAACATACACGGCCGACAGATACCGCTTGGACCGGAATCATCATTATATGATACGTGTGCGGTGATATTAGCGACCACCGCCACAGTTGAGCCGGGACAGGAAAGGATCTTGTGGGCCACTGCACCACAATTAGGAAGCAACACTCACACAGCCATGCTGGAACTCGACCCCGAATACATGCTCGCCTCAATGCGCCAGTCCCCACATCATCTTGGACACCACCAACAAATATCATATACCCTTTCGAGTATTTCACTGCGGACCCAATAACACTCGGACCAGGAGTCCGTTGTGGCCATTTGGTGGATGTGATATCACTGGAAACAGACCCAACCACAAACACAACAACAACAACATCTGACGATTTGCCAGAACATTTACACGACCTATATTTGCGTGCCACAGTTGGATTGATACAATCCTAAAAATTACAAATACGGAAATTACTTCACAAATATCGCGATAGTTTCTCATCAGGAGACATGGACCTTGGAGAAACTCATTTAGTACGACACTCCATTGACACCGGAAACAACTGACCCGTACGTCAACCCGTTAGACGTCTCCCAATTTATAAGGAGGTGGAGGCACACCATCAGGTAGGGGACATGTTGCGGACCGGAATAATTGAGCCATCAGCATCCCAGTCCCATTGTACTAGCAGGCAAAAAGGACGGATCTTTGCGGTTTTGTATAGACTACCGTCGCCTTAATGATCTTAGCGTCAAGGATGCTTATCCGTTACCTCATATAGATCAGGCCTTAGATTAATTGTCGGGAGCCAAGTGATTTTGTACCCTTGATTTAGCTAGTGGGTACTGGCATGGAGCCATGGATGAGGCTGATATGGAGAAGACCGCATTTGTATGCAAAGATGCTCTTTTTCAGTTCTGGAAGATGCCCTATGGCTTGTGCAATGCTCCTGGAACTTTCGAGCATCTCATTGAGCAGGTATTAACTACCCTGCAATGGGAAATCTGTCTGTGTTACATTGACGACGTAATCATCTTTGGTCCAATGTTTGAGCAAACTCTTTCCAATTTAGACATCGTGCTGTCAAGATTCCACATGGCTAACATGAAGCTCAAACCAAAGAAATGTCATCTCTTCAGACAGTGTCGAGTTCCTGGGACACGTCATATCCGGTGATGGAGTGGCCACCCAACCGTCGAAAACAAAAGCCGTGGCGGAGTGGCAGCCCCCTGAGTCTGTCACGGAAACTAGGAGCTTCCTTGGTCTCTGTCAATACTATCATCGATATATCCGTCATTTCAGTGAGATTGCATCACCTCGCTTTAAGATCACTAAAAAGGATCGACCCTTCGAGAGGATGAGTAAGTGTGACGGTTCCTTTAGGGCAATGAAGGAACTCTTGACAACCGGTCCTATTCTCGCTTATCCTAACCCTAACCTCGATTTCATCCTGGACACTGATGCATCAGCTTACGCTATTGGCACAGTTCTATTTCAGGTCATGGAGGATGGAATGGAGCACGTATTGGGTTATGGTTCGTGTACTCTGAATAAAACCGAGAAACGTTACACGACAACCAAATGAGAATTACTGTCTGCAGTCTACTTTGTCAAGTATTATAAACACTTTCTGTATGGTCGCCCATTTACCCTCCGTACAGATCACGCTTCTCTACAATGGCTCTGCAACCTAAAAAATTTGGAGGGTCAGGTAGTGAGGTGGCAGAAATCCCTGCAGACTTAACTTCAACGTGGTTCATAGACCAGGCAAACTGCATGGAAATGCCGACGCCTTGAGCAGAATCGGGCTCGAGGATGAACCCGAAGTAGCCACCACCGTGACACATACAACAGCCATTTCCGGTGTTCCCCGAATTGTGGTGCGCAGAGTGGAACATGGGGAAAGTCGCTCATGAACAAGCGAGAGACGCGCAGACACGAAACATTACCCTCCTCGGGAATCTGTTACACCGCTATCTGCAACAGCCAAGTACAACTAACAGTGGTTCGAAGAATGCCATATGCATAAAGGTGTTCATTACATTAATAACCGCATTGTGATCCCCAAGTGTTATCGGAATGATATACTTCTACACATACACGATAACGCCGGTCATCTAGCTGTTGAGCGGACATTAGCTAGAATAAAACAGAGTTTCCACTGGATCGGGATACGCGATAGTGTAAAGGCATGGGTCGCCAAATGTGTCCCATGTCAAAGACGCGCTGTTGGCCAGCACCATTCCACACCACTACAAGTTAAAATTGTTGGTGCACCATGGGAGCGAGTGGCTATTGATGTGCTCGGACCCTTGAATACGATGGATGAAGGCAACAAATACATCCTCGTATTGCAAGATTATTTTAAGAAGTGGGTGGAAGTATTCACTCTGCCGGACCAAGAGGCATCCACAATAGCAGAGGTCTTGGCAAGCAATGTGTTCTGCCGGTTTGGAATGCCCTATTAGCTGCACTCCGATCAAGGAAATAATTTTAAGAGCCGGCTGATCTCCGAGCTCTGCAAATTGTTTCATATAGTTAAAACAAGAACAACTCCATATCATCCCCAGAGTGATGGGATGATGGAACGGTACAACCGCACACTTGCGGAAATGTTAATGAAGGAAACACGCCTTGATTGTAGAGATTGGGATCTACGACTCCCATATGCGCTCATGGCATACCGCACTTCAGTACATTCGGGTTATACCCCTGTGCAGTTAATGTTAGGCCATGAATTAGCCTTGCCACTGGCTCTGGACATGCCCAGTATACCGGGGGAGAAAAATTCACCATCTCTCTACATAGAGCTATGCGGCAGTGGATAGAACAGACCCATGAGCTAGTGAGAGCCACTTTATCCACTGCACAACGGCATCAGAAAACGTGGCCATATCTGCGCTTCGGATGGCCTGACCTCAGTCAACCACTTCGATCGGCTTAAACATTGTGTCAGTGATGACCCCGTACCAGAGCTCGGACTGGGCATTCCACATGGCACCGGTACCCAGACGGATGTCTCTACGGAGACGAGTATTCCCGATGTTAGTCTAGAGCACTGTAGTGCCAGTTCGACCCTTCTTCCATCAAGCCAGGAGTCCGGTGAACAAGCAACTAACGCTGAGGACGATGACGAGATATGTACTCACCATCTCCATCCTCAGTCTGGGTCTACTCGGTCTGGGAAGTCGTATCTGAAGACTTTCTCATTTGTTTTGTCCAAGGGGAAGGACGGAAATGTTCCGCAGACCTCTTCCCACTCCCACCCACTTCATTCTATACCCCCATTATAGAGTTACCACAAGCGGAAGCTGAGGCCGCCCCGGGCCATGCTTCTTGTGAGGTGGAACATGTAATGAATAGCATGGAAGTGAAGAGGCCGGATGAGGCCTTCGCTCATTTTGAAGAACAGCAAAACCGCACAACTCAGTGTACCCGCCCACTCCCTGAAACCGCGCAGCCACACCCCATCCAAGGTGCCCCCCCCCCCCCCGTCCATATGCACCACCACCGCCCCATCTCCAACACGTGTCTCTTCTCTATGCACCAAGTTCGGACATCATTCGTCCTGCCCACTTCACACTCCACTCGTCGTCTGTAGACCATCACTCTTCAGATATGAGAGAGTCAGCTGTTACAGAGGAGGTGGCGTCCCTTCCGGCAGCAACCAATACCACCACCCCCACACACCCACACCCACGCCCCATCACAGGCGGTGGGCAGGAAAGCGGCCTGTACAGCAGACTCTCGGCTCAAATTTTCTCTGTACTTAAAAACTACAACAGAGTACCAACCGTCATGTAATGGGAGATGACCACCCCCACCCCCCCCCCCCACCCCAAGGGCAACCCTTACCAAAACTGCCCACCAACAACCACACCCTCCCCCCCCCCCCCCCGTGAGTAGTCAAGACACCACACCGGACACAGAAATCCAGGAGCACACAGAATACACTTGCCCTCAAGGCTGGATACGTCAATTCACCGTTGCGCGAATACTACATACATATCCGGTTATAGAGAGGATATAACGGAGACAATCAACACTAGCAACAACAAGATATAGCAAGCACCTAACATCTTAAATCGAAAAAAGTTAGAGATATGATTTTCTGCAACATTCCTCTCTCATGATGCGGAAAGTATATTACTTCCCGCGATCCCAACTTTCCCGCAACCGCAACAGACATGGCATTCACCAGCATGGAAACCTGGCTATGGCCAACCCGCAATACACCAGCATCACACAGCCGCCCAGACTTCCCTACAACAGTACACTATCACCATCAACACCAGTCAGCATTTTCCACAATCACCTTATCCGCTTTATGGAAAACTGATCATACGGAAAGGAGTACACCGCAACCATCTACAGTACACGCTACTGTAGCTCGCCGGGCGGTGTCGGGCCATTCCGATGTCTCATGTCGACTCGCCGCGCCGTAAGTGCACGACGAGTGACGACGCTGGTTAGCATCCGGTCTCGGGGTGATGGACCCTGAAGGAGACTGCCCTGCGGGAAACAAAAACCGACTCCTAAGGCCAGTGGAACTCAATCGTTCCGATGGGGCCGTGCGACCATTGTCGCAAACATTAAACACAACGGTCTCATCCCAAGAGTTTGTGTCACCAGTATACCCGTCCATAGCAATTTCGTCATCTATGGACTTACAAGATTTGATTTGGTGACCTAAAAATATAAGTCTATACAATGTGTTTACCTAAAATATGCTAGATAAAACTACAATAAGAGCATACGAAAATACAAGACATAGAGGCAGGTAGATGAACTTTTAAACATGGGGTAACACACAGACTCATAGGTCCACAGAGGTATCCCCGCAAGGGAGGCTCCCGTACACGAGACATAGCCATTTAACTTAATATAGGTTATTATACCTCTAAGCTGAAAGGAAGAATATCTCAGACGAAAGGTGATGTGTCTCACGCGGGCACTACTCATAGTCCAAGTTATGGTGAGGAGTATTATCCTGGCATGGACCGTCGTCGCTGAATCCTTGTGAGAGGCAAGTGCCTCACACGGGCCTCCGCCTCGGGAAGGTGCTACCACGGCGTAAAGCGGGAGAAGAGTAGCAGGCAAAAAATGGGCCCACTCTAATATTCCAATCAAAAATGCGGTAGTAAGAAAAGACCATACCTAGTGAGATTATGACTATAGGGGTGCATACTGTTTTACGTGAAGATTCCCGATGGATTCCTTTGTCACCATCTTATGTGATTTCTAATATGCTGAGTTAGTAGTTGCCGCTTTATTTCTGCGGGCCTTCTGCTCTGCTTAATCCCTTGTTTAGTTGTTTTCAGAACCAGAATTATTTTAGGCCGCAACTGGCCGATAACTACCTAGCTATTAGACACGACTGTCACGGAGAACAGATGCCCGAGGACATCAATACTTCATACAGCGCTTATACATGTTACTTGGCGGGATCTCCGAACTGGGTGAGAATCCGGACATTCCGCCCTGCAACCACATGAAACAGTACAGGACATAGTTTACATTTCACGGAAGCATTGTTAGGCCATATCTCCTATCGTTATGGTGGGGGGGGGTAACAGAGATGGATGCACATCATAAATGTCCTTCCCGTAAGGGCGTGGCAGATCTAAATATCATGCCCAGACATTTAAACAAAATTTGCTGAGCATACGTATCTCGCCCGTCACCGGGTCCTATGGAACTAACCGTTTAACCTGACATTAGGTTTATACACAAGTTGCCAGTTTTCCACTGCGGTGCGGGAGGATTATCAGTAAATATAATAATAATTAATACTGCTTTCCTACATTGGCTTAAAGTACTATCTACTAAGTAGATTCACATTATCAGGCCGCAAAGGCCTCACCGCAGGTTTGTGTTCCGAATGTAGATGTTGTATTCGTGAACGTTCTTATCACAAGTTTCCAAACTACTCCCGTAAAAGGGGAGTTACAATATTGTTTTAGTGCGGTGGGTTGGAAACTGCACACTATGGCATAAACACCCGACTCATAGCGAAGAAAGACGTGTGTCGCGCTTGCTAATAGTTGGTACAGCTCCAACCTGTTCGGCCCCTGGCCGAGGATGCTCTCGATCTCTGAATCGCTTCTCCTTTTATACTCTCCGTGACATCACAGGCGCAGGCTTCAACCAATCACCGCTCGATCAACAGCCAATCAGAGCGTCGCCAATAATAGCGTCGTCGAACGTTCTAAAACATTCTAGAAGCTTTGTGTCCACGTGGTTATGACGTCAGGGCAATATTTTGAAGATAATCAAGAAGGGTTTTTCCTGAATAACTCAGCCATTTCTCAACCGATCTTGAAATGGTTTACAGATTCAGAAAGCCCGTCGAATTCTGGTCTTGAATAATGTCAGATTTAACGGGAACAGACAATCAATAATAATTACAGAGTACCAGCTCGGTACACTAAAAGCGCCATTCTATCAAGGTCACAACTACGCTCTCCATAGAAACAGTGTCGCGCGCATGCGCATAATGCGTTTTAACGAACGTAGTCGTTTTTCGACACGCTCTCTCTCCCATAGGCCTGTATACGCTTATAGCTATACCTAGAGGGGCGTGTTCAGGAAACGAATCCTAGACGGGCGGCGCGTACCCAGCTTAGCTGGTACGGCCGGTAACCGACCAGTCGATCCGAACTACACTACGAGGGCACCCCCACCCCCCACCCCGGAACCATCATACGGAAATAGCTAAAAACACAATACTTCATTCACACATAATAACAGTCAATATTATTAAGAGAGCAAGATGCCCGCAGTCTGTCGTCCGTCACGAGTAGGAATTTGCTATCGAAAAGTTGAATTCGATAATGGATTGATTCAAGTTACGACAGCACCCTTCTTTGTCATCCGCGCTCTAAAGTAACTCTGTCCCGCCCACGGGCTCGGGCCATTACAGAGTGAAATACATCATGTCCGATAAAGTTGACACCGCACTTCACTTACTCACTCCCACACACACCCCCCCCCCCCACCCCGAGTAATAAAACGTCACCCTTCACAACAGCGCAAGGTTCATCCACAGATAACCAGCCATGTGTATCAATGAAAATCACCAACACGACAGAGACATAGACACTCAGGATGACTGCATTCACAATCTCCATACGACAGCATTGTTATTGTAAACTGTGGCACGCATTTTCCGAGCTGTATTATAATAAATTAAGTTTGGTCTAGGTAGGGATGCGACTTGTCCTACCCATAGAGGAGAATGCCTGGCAGTCCACCCACCCGGAAAACACAGTCCAGCTTGGCGGAGTTAGTATACTTAATTTCCGCAAGTAATGGATCTGTTTATACCAAACAATAATTATAGAGAGCTATATTGTCCTAATTTTGATTAAGAACACCATAGTTCTACCGTGTATACAGATCATTAGTGCACAGGCCGATGAAGCGCCATCAAAACTTCGACAGTATAATATCAAGGAGAATTTCAAATATTCTCTTACCTACATATCTCCGCACAAGATCAACACGGGCTGGAATACATTTGTACAGACAAGACACAGAATCATGTATAAGATCACGCGCATATAGGGACGCTGTTCTAAGGAACAAAGTTAAAAACATATTCATCAGCATCAACACTCCGCCATTACGTAAATATTGCCTAAGTTTCTGATCAACCACGTGCTTTCACATCAAAGAACCACGTGACTTTCACTTCTATTTCCAGTAAATTGGATCAAAGGATTTAAACACAAGAGCCACCCAAAACGCGCAACTACCACAGCGTGATGGAAGAGGCGAGAGGGGATAGTCGGGGCAATTACCGCTGACGTCACCACATCAGGCGCTCCGGCCTGAAATTAAAACAGACAAGTTTATAAGCATCCTAAAAAATAAAGAAAAAAAAGTTTATAAGCATCCAATCTGTAAAAACCGCATCACTCTAATTAAAAGGTGAGCTTCCACATGAATAAGTAGTTCCGAGTTTTTACGTTGATCAGAGACTTGTTTTTCCTGTCGAGTAGAGACGAAAGTGATATAGCATTCTTCCTATAATTATAATTACTCCCTTTAGACAGGGGTGGGGGGGGGAGTGGGGGTGAATTCATATGACTCCAGGTTTAATCAATTATAGGTCGTCGCCGAATCACCCTGGAACTTTCGGGTGTGGTCATCCGCCCTCCTGTGACGTCAACAAAAAGTATAAAAGGAGAAGATCGTGCACTGAAACTTCGTCTTCCCGTCAAACCTCGACTCAAGGGAAAAACAAGCATTAGGCTACTTTCGTGTTGCAAACCACATTCTGCTGTTTTTCTTATTATTAATTTATCACTTCTATTATATATTACTTGGCCAAGAAAGTTAAGAAGCGTTAGGAAAGATTAGATTAGGTTAGGCAGTCCGCACCACCATTAATATGCGGAAATAAGATGTCACTTGCCGAGGACCTTAAGAAATATCCATGTTCAGCATTTCAGCTCAATGGACAGCCATGTAGGCGTGCCTTCTCCCGTAATTCGGACTTGACTCTGCATGTTAATCGTGATCATCTTATGCAGAGAGCTTTTTGTGCGGACTGCAAACACCTTTATACAGCCACCCATTATGGTGTGACCCACGGGTTGACGGATAAACATCGTGTGCGTGTAGTTACATTACAGCCTGGTGAACAAAGCCCGCCAGCAGCACGAACTACACCAACCACATCAACCACGACAGTGATGTCAGCAGCCACCTCATCACCGCCACTTCACACGTCACCAGTCATCATTTCGGGCACCATCAGCGCTTCTATGGACACATCAGCACCGTCTTACAGCTATAGCCTTCCAGAGATGACCATGTATGGTAGTGATGTATCGGCAGCGGAGGATCACCCACCACGGCTGTCCTGTACAAGTCGTGGTACCCAGGCCCACTGGGGAAACTTCATCGCAGATGTTTGTGGACACCATTGCAGAGGTTGCAGCAGGAATTATCAATAGTTGTGCGAAACACAGAACTTAGTATTATGTTTATTTTTTAAATATTTTCTTATTATTATATATGTTTTTAACAATCGAAACCCAGTCCCTAAGCTGACTATGGTCATCATACACAGCTGCGCAATATTCTTGCATATCTGTGTCTCACCATAAAATAATCGCTGCAGATTCCTGTGTTGTAAACACGTCATGAGTGATGTAAGTACGCAACACACCATATCGAATATGTCATAATCCCGTCATGTAGTCTCAGCTACGCTTGGGGCTGCCTGATGAACTAGTCTTTTTACTTTATTATTATATATTATTTTTCTTATTATTTCTAAACCCAGCGTCAGTACGACGGGGTGGATTTGGGGTAGCGAAAGCTGCTTGTGCGGAATCCGCACTGTATGCATCCGCTCATATAATCAGGGTGTATACCACTAATATATATACATATCTATGTGCATCCCTTTATTTACCCGGAATGCACCATGTAATTAAACCAATTTGTGATACCGAGTAGGTACTCGTAAATGTTTATAATTCAGCTGTTCTAATTGTTCTTGGTAGGGTTTAGGACCAGAATTAGACGAGCTTTTCAAGACTGTAAACCATTTTAAAATCGGCCCAGAAATGCCTGAATTATCGTCGAAGCTCCCCGCTAAATTATACTTAGAATATTGCTATAACATCGTAATCGCGTGTATATATTAAACTAAAAGTAATGGTTCCTGCATTCGAACTTTTCTAAAGGGAACACCTGCGGAAAGGGCCCTTGCAGCCCAGGATGTAATCCTATGCGATGTAGAGTTACTGTGATTCTTGGTGGACAACTCGCTGGATTTGCCAACTATGCTGAAAAGTGGACACTAAATTCCACACTGCATGTCGTGTGTGTTTTAATTAACTTTTGGACCACAGTCTGGTGGACTTTGCTAGGTGCGCCGCAACAGCTATGCGACGCATCTGGCACTGTGTGCCAAGTTATGTAACTGCTTAACATTATATACCGCCCTCGCTGTTAATGGGCAACCTTCAACGTTAATACCTCCATCGCCAGACGGAAAACTTTCTCACCTCCGCATAAATTGTGATTTAGTTACAGAGACTATCTAATAGATGCCACTTCACTGCGCTGCTTCGCTGTCCTGAGTGTGTACCATATCTACCCTGCCTGGAGAACTCAGCTTGCGGAACCAACCTGCGGAGACCAGCTGCAGAAATCGCCTGCGGAAACCTCTCCAGCTCCAGAGAATGTGTCAACTCGCGCTATGAATATGTTAGCGCCTCAATTTCAGTAACATAGTAGCCTGTTCCATACCGATGATTATTAAGTACTCAAGTAACTATACTATTGTACATCTAATTATTCTTCTTCTTCTTTTCGATCGCTGGTATCACACTTGGAGAGCCGTTCTCAAGATGAAATCTGGGGTTTTCTGCAGCTCTTCCACAGGCCCATACAGCTTTTCAAGAAAAGAGGTTGACAAAGGCCATCTAATTATTATTTCCATGTCTGGCACTGATGACTAATAGGTGCCTTCCCGGTCTTAGGACCGCAATTTATAATTTCCTTATTACTCTTCATATTATCCTCATTTACCGTAGGTGCTTTAACTAAAACCTTACATTTAGGTCTTTCAACCTGATACTTACTACCTCATTAATTCTTATATAAATTGTCATTGTTCATTGCATTGGTTAGTTGTATATGGCAGATAGCAATTCTGTTGATATGTTTTGTTTAGTTATAGAAAACTTAGACTGCAGTATGCTAGGAAATACTAAACAGCAACATTTATATCTGCATCACCTATTCCCACCATCATCTATTTTACACTGAGGTCGCTGACGAGTCGTTAGATCCATAGGAAGTGGTGATGGACGAGATGCGCATCTCCATCCAACCCGTCGGAGTGTCTGGGAAGGATCTTGGAATCCGCCACACCCTCATGGAAAGCACGCTCGCGGTGGATATTCACCTCTCTATCCCTGCCTTAGCGATATGTCAGCGCTCAAACTTGCTTATGTGAAAGGTAGCCATTGTCCAGGTGATATTTTATGTGGTTGCGGAGCAAGGTAGCCAGATTTTCATCAAATTCGGATGCGTTGCAATGTAACATGTACGCATGCTGCCAGTGGAGGTAGATGCTCTTTCAAAGTGACCTACGGGAAGCTAGGCATCTGCGCCCATTGACCAGATGTATCTAACGATAGGTAGGAATCCCTGCCACTTGCGGCCAAAGGTAGTTTTCGTTTCTAACAACTAAATGGTAGGTTGGACTGTAACAGAAGGTCCACATAAATAAAGCGGCATCTACCAATACAGCATCTTGGAAAGACGGTGATGTGGGAATTCTTCGGAAATCGCTCGTTCTTCCTTCACATAAACCAGTACGCATCACGTTAATTATGGCTTCGCTAGAATTTTTCAGCACTTAGCATTTTCTGTTGAACAAAAGAGTGGCCCTTTTTGCCAACTCGTTTCCTCTGCTTTGGCGTCGAAGGCATTTTCCTGTGATGGAGGCCCGCACGAGGCACTTGCCTCTCGCAACATTGAGAATCCCAGTGACGGAGGCCCACGTGAGGCACCTTCCTCTCGCACCATCATGAAACATTCGGTTACGAAGGCCAGCACGAGGCACTTTTCCTCTCACATCAACATTGTTCTCTCTGTGTATGTTAGGGGTATATTAACTTATATTAAGTTACTCAGTGATCTCTTATGCGGATGCTTCTCCTGCGGGGATACCTCTGCAGATTCAAGGAACTGTGTGGTACCTACGGCGACACCACGTAGAAAGATCACCAGCTAGCTCTATATTGTGTATTATTGTGCTCATTTTACTGTCAAATGATTCACTTTGTTTGTATAGTACTTATTTATATTTCTAGTATATTATTCTAATTGTTCCATTCTCTAAATTAGTATGGATAGACACACCAGTGACACAAATAGTTGGGACGACACCGTGTGGTTCAATCTCGGCGGCAATGGTTCCACCGGCTCTAGAAGTTGGTCTTTGTACACCATGGAGAGACATCATATGGGATCCGCAACCCCGAGATCCGCAGCTAACCAGCCATCCCGGTCATCATGCACTTGCGGTGCGATGGGCAGATGTCTATCGGTGGACCAGCACGTACCCCCGCGAGCTACAGAACTACACGAGGTGTAGAGGGAGCAATGAACCAAGTATATTAGATCTTATCCTTACAAATGATGAATTAGTAGAAGAAATCGAATACCAAAGTCCATTGGGAGCCAGCGACCACTGTATAATTACCTTTACTTATGAACTGCAAAGTCAGTAAAGATGCAATAACACAGAGGTGGAATTTTTTCAAAGCTAACTATGAGTATATGAATGCAGACCTAGTGCTGGATTGGGAGAGATTATTAGAAGCAGATGATCCAAATACATTACTGGACACATTCCTTAAAAAACTTTAACACTGCCATGGAAAATCATATCCCAAAGATCAAAGGCGGAAACAGTAAAGCATCAAAATATCGACATGAAGGTATTATGACTAAAATAAATAGGAAGAACAGATGTTGGCAAAGATTCCTGGAAACAAGAGATGAAGAGAAGCATAGAGAGTATACTAGAGTGAGAAACCAAGTTAAAGGGCTAATACGTAAATCTAAGCGAGATAATGAAAAGGAGATAGCCAGGAATGCCAAAGCTAACCCCAAGAAATTCTGGAAATATGTAAACTCAAAGAGGAAAGTAAAAGGTGGCATCTCAGAACTAAATGTTGTTCAGAAAGATGGGATAACTCAGATTGCTAGTGAAGACATAGATAAGGCTAATGTACTGGCAGACTTTTTCACCAGCGTTTTTACGTGCGAACCAGATGGTCCAGTGCCAGAGTCCCGGAATCTAAAATCAGAATTTGAATTCCATGACAAAACATTCACCCAGGATGATGTGCTGAAAATACTAAAGGGAATAGACAAAACCAAATCACCTGGTCCAGATGGAGTACATCCCAAAGCATTAGCAGAGATAAAAGAGAGTTTGTGCATGCTCTTGACTATTATATTTAACACATCTATGGATAAAGGGATAGTACCAGACAAGTGGAAGACAGCCAACATCACAGCAATTTACAAAAAGAGGGCCAAATCTGACCCTGGAAATTACAGACCAGTAAGCCTGACAACTGTATTGTGTAAATTAATGGAAAAGCCAGTGCAGTCAGAAATAATAGAACATATGAAGAGAAACAAATTCTTCAGCAAAAGACAATTTTGTTTTATGGAAAGAAGATCAACAGCACTGCAACTGTTAAAGGTACTGGATGAATGGACAAAAGTGGTGGACAGCGGGGGACAAATAGATGCCATATATATGAGCAAGCTGAGAAAATATGGTCTAAGCAAACGTATAATACTATGGGTCTAGGACTTTCTTTCAAACAGAAAGCAATGCATAGTGGTCAACGGACATGTTTCAGAAAACCACCCAGTAATAAGTGGAATCCCACAAGGCAGTGTGTTATGGCATATCCAGTTTGTGATATACATTAATGATCTTCCTGACGCTGTAAGATCTACATGTTATCTCTTCGCAGATGACAGCAAAATCTACAAGCAAATCAGATGCAAGAAAGATGAAATTGAGTTTCAGGAGGATCTGGACTCACTTCAGGGGTGGTCAAACACATCGCTATTGAGATTCCACCCAAACAAATGCAAAGTACTGATGGTAGAGAGCAAGGGAGGAAACACCCAGATGAGAAGAGCTTGTAGTTCGGATCGACCGGGCGGGTACCGGCCATACCAGCCAAGCTGGGTACGCGCCGCCCATCCTGGACTCATTCCCTGAACACGCCCCCTGGGTAGAGCCATAAGCATATATGAGCCTATGAGAGAGATCGCATTGTAAAAAAACTAAGTCCGTTAAAGCACATAGTGCGCATGCACATGCTTAGATGCTATTTTAACAGAGCACATAGTTTACGACCAAGATGGGATGACGCTTTTAGTGTACCGAGATGGTACCATGTAATCTTTCTTAATTACTTGTTTCCGCCGAATCTGGCAGTAATCAAGACCAGAATTCGACGGGTTTTTAAAATCTGTAAACCATTACAGAATCGGTTAAGAAATGGCTGAGTTATCCACGGAAAACTCCTTTTGATTATCTTCAAAATATTGACGTATTGTCATAACCACGTGGACGCAGAACTTCTAGAATTTTCTAGAACATTCGACTGCACTATTATTAGCTATGCACTGATTGGCTATTGCTCGGCCGATGATTGGTTGGAGCTTGCGCCTGTGACGTCATGAGTAGTATAAAAGGAGACGCAATCCAGAGATTGAGAGCATCCTCGGCCAGGGGCCGAATAGGTTGGACCTGTACCAGCTACTATCGACAAAGCACAGATCACTTCGCTTTCTGTCGGGTTTTCTCCTGTAGCTAGCAGTATCCAACCCACTGCACTAAAGCAATTTTGTAACTCCCCTTACTTGCGGGAGCAATTTGGAACTTTCTAGTTATTGTTCACGAATATCAAGAGCTACTTCGGAACACAAACTTGCGGTGAGGCCTTTGCGGCCTGAATATGTGATTCTACAGATGTAGAGACAGCGATGTTCTTTGGTGGATGACACGCCAAAAAGTGGTTATTTAACCGTCCCCACACTGAGATCGTGCACGTTCTTCTAACTTTCGACCGCAGCAAGTAAACTTTGCCCGGTACGTCTTCAGAGCTGGCTGACATACCCCACACCATTAAGCTTTGTTTTGTATCTTCATCTGCATCTAACAACCCCCGCTGTGATCGGGTTGTTGTCAACTTCCATCTGTACCATCGGTGTATGGGAACTTTCTTCACAGCAGTAATGCTATTGTATCTCTTACTGACTACTCATTAGACATTCTATATTGTGCTTACAGTCCTGAGTTCGATCCGCTCCCGTCATAAACTGCTTTCGGGAATCCTGTTTGCGGGAACCAACCTGCGGGAACTTTCCAGCTTCCTGAGAATACATCAACTCACGTCAAACTAAGAATGGCGTATCAATTTCAGTAACACGATAGCCAAACTTATGAATGACTACCGATTATTCAAGTAACTATACTTAACATTTTAATTAGTCCGTTAAATGTATTCTTCTAACTATATCATACCCATATAAATGGTCCCGATGACTAAAAGGTACCGTAACGGTCTTAGGACCGCAATAGTTATAATTTCTGTATATGTTTATAGTTATTCTCATTTTCTGTAAGGTGTTTTCACTAACCGCACCCTGGTAGGTTCGTTAACCTGTACTAAAGATAAATAATTCTGATCATTTTATACTGTATTGATTGTCCTGGTTAGTTTATATATATATATATATATATATATATATATATATATATATATATATGGCCAGTGGCCATCAGCTCGTATGTTTTGTTTAGTTGTAGAAAATATAGGACTGCAGTGCACGTAGGAAACACTATACAGCAACACTTATATATGCAGCCCCTTCTCCCTCCACCAACAATTTTACACTGAGGTCGCTATCCGTGCTATAACTCTGTTTATTCAGCTCAATAGGATAGGTTTAATATGACTAGAGACAATTTCTTTGTTAGGAAAGCTGTAGTATATTCTTCTCTTCCGGTAGTTGCGATAATTTAGCCCCGCACTCCGGCAAGACTCATATCTCTAAGATAGTGTCTCTCTTCATGTTCCACTAAGCCTTGTGGCTTCTTAATTGTTTGGATGTCCCTATCCGCACCATGGGCTGATCCGACCCTGGGAAACTGTTGGGGTTTCCGAGTGGTGATGGCCAGGGTGTGGTGTCACATACATTCCCTCCATATCTTCGGACACTTAGTAGTTAGCACTTCTGCCAATGTAGGAAAGCACTGCAAAAACATATCTTAATTATTGTTTTATTTACTGAAAAATCCTCCCGCACCGCAGTGCAAAACTGGGCAACTTGTATTTAAACCTAACAACAGGTTAAGCGGTTAGTTCCATAGGACCCGGTGACGGGCATGATGCGCATCCCTACCGAATTCCGAAAGAATGTCTGGGCAGGATATTTAGATCTGCCATGCCCTCATGGGAAGGACATTTACAGTGGGTATTCGTCTCTCTTACCCCAACCATAACGATAGATCAGTTGCCTAAAATGCTTTTGTGAAAAGTAACCAGTGTCTTGTGATGTTTTATGTGGTTACGGAGCGAGATGTCCAGATTCTTATCCAGTTCGGGGATCTTACTAAGTAACATGTATGAGCGCTGTCTTCAGTATTGATGTTTTATTGCATCCGTTCTCAATGACAGCCATGTCTAACAGCTAGGTAGCCGCCCGCCATTTCCGGCCTAAAATAGTTCTTGTCTCTAAAAAACTAAAAGCTAGCTAAGCAGAGCAGAAGGCCTGCATAAATAAAGTGGCAACTACTAATTCAGCATACTAAGAATTACATAAGATGGTGACGGGGGAACCCTTCGGGAATCGTTCATCCCGTCTTCACATAAAACAGCATGCAACCTCATAGTCATAATCTCACTAGGTATGGTCTTTTCTTTTTCAAACATTTTGGTTAAATATTAGAGTGGGCCCATTTTTGCCTACTACTCTTCTCCCGCTTTAAGCAGTGGTGACACCTTCCTGAGATGGAGAGGCCCGTGCAAAGCACTTGCCTCTCGCAAGGATTCAGTGACGACGGTCCACGCGAGGATAATACTCCTCAACCAAACTAGCACTAGGAGTAGTGCCCGCGTGAGGCACATGATTTTTCGTCATTATAGAGATAATCTTCTTTCCTTTCAGCTTAGAGGTATAATAGCTTATATTAAGTTAATTAGTTAAGTCTCATGTACGGGGGCATTCCTTGCGGGGATACCTCTGCAGACCTACGAGTCTGTGTGGTACCTCCGGGAGCCCCACGTTTAAAAGTTCATCCAGCTGTCTCTATGTCTTATATTTTCGTATGCTCATTAGTTTTATCTAGCATACTCGACAGTCTGTTTAGGTAGAATCATTGTATAAACTTATTTTAATTAGGTCACCAAAATCAAATCTTGTAAGTCCATAGATCACGAAATTGCTATGGACAGGCATACTGGTGACACAAACTCTTGGGATGAGACAGTTGTGTTTAATGTTCGCGACGATGGTCGCATGGCCCCACCGGAATGATTGAGTTCCACCGGCCTTAGGAGCCGGTCTTTGTTACCCATAGGGCAGTCTCGTACAGGATCCGTTACCCCAAGACCGGAAGCTAACCAGTGTCATCATTCGTCGTGCATTTGCGGCGCGGCGAGTCGACATCAGACACTGGATCGGCCTGACACTACCCCCGTGAGCTACAGAGCTACCACCTCTACAAGCAAGATGGGACACTAGTAAATTTTGAGAATACACAACAGGAAAAGGACATTGGGGTCACAGTAGACATGAACTTAACCGTATCAAGCCACATTCGAGCCAAGTTAACAAGGCGAACAGCATTATGGCGCTAATTAGAAGACTATTCACTTACTTAGGTGAGGAAATGTTTAAGCAGCTGTTCCAGGCCCTGATGAGACCTCACCTAGAGTATGCAGTATGTGTGTGGAGCCCTCATCTGAAAAAGGATGTAGCCCTAATAGAAAATGTGCTATGGCGAGCATTCAAACAAGTTCCAGCATTACGCAAATGAGCTATATAGCTAGGATGAAGAGATTAAAAATGCCCATAATGCGGTACAGAAGGATGAGAGAAGACATGATTGAGGTCTATAAACTCACCCATGAGATATATGATCTGAGGGGCTGCTGATATTGGCAGAGAATAGAGGCACAAGAGGCCATAGCTTGAGACTGGCCAAGCACCATATTAGAACTGGCATTAGGAAATATATGTTCACAAATAGAGTGGTAGATATTTGGAATAGCTTGCCTGGCGCCATACTGTTACCATGTTCTGCTCCCCCTGTTTATCGGGGGTAATGCTAAACTTGTTAGCCACACCATCACCAATTAGTATTACTCAGGTTATGCACTGGCCATCGCAACGTTAGTCAGGAGAATAGAAGATTGATATCAGATAAAATGATAAGATAAGAGTTTATGTACATTTACTAAGAAGGGTGTATGTGCAGTGTACCAGTGTTCATGTAACACAACTTTGTAGACAGATTCAGACCAGTCCACCTCTTCCTTTCTGCCTGCTTGCTTTTAAAAGATAATTCGGGTCTCTATAGTTCTAAAGTGGTGTACCCTATAGCACAGCCATCGTGACGCAGATTCGATGGCTTGAAGTAGAGAAGGGTCGGACAGATTTCTGAACTCTAGATGTAGCTCTTCTTTGCTAGGATCGAGTGTCAGGCTGACGAGCAAGTCATCGTTGATTTTGCTTTCGAGAAGGCTCCTGGGTCTTACAGAGACGACACATCCCAAGGGTCATAGCTCCTCTTGCTGAATGTTTTGAAGAGGATTTGACCGGGGGTTGTGGGTGGCTAAGCAACCAACAACTCTCGGTCGGGTGGCTTTTCTGAATATTCAGCGAGTGTGCAGCTTTTAATTCACTGAATTTGTTGTCTGGTGACTTGCAGCTGCCAGATAGTTAAATGAACCTACCGTAGATGACATCGACATTGAATTTTTGACTGAAACAAACTTCAACTATTTAGACAACCATAGTATCAATGTATGTTACAGATTTGGTGATCCTACTTTTCTGCATTACAGCACCATCAATGAAAAGATGTATCCCAGTATGCACTAAGTGAACCCCATCACCTCAGTGTCTGACTTTTTGATCTCATAACCAAAAAAGGAGGAAAATTTCTACCCACTCATAATATGAATGTGTGTTCTGATGAGTCTATATATAATAATAATAATAATAATAATAATAATAATAATAATAATAATAATAATAATAATAATAACAACAACAACAACCATGCTCGCATTGGGCCCAGCGATGCTGTAAAACTTCCACCTACACAATCCTAACATTCCACATTACGTGTTAAGGAATAACAATGTTCCAATACCAAGCTATTGTCTGACAATCCGCGAGGGCTGTCAAAGTGTTTTTTCTGGAATCCTGGTGTATGGCCACACCCACCCCTGTGTTAAAATCTGAGTCAAATTGGACTAGCACTCCTCAAGATATACACAGATCCAGAACTGGATCATATCTAAGAGCTCTAAGAAACCCAGCCATGACAGATACACTAAGAAATACACTCGCACACAGACTCATATGGTCACATTTACTCTCTTTCCTCTGTGGAAAGAAGGTGATAAAGACAATAATAATAATAATAATAATAATAATAATAATAATAATAATAATAATAATAATAATAATAATAGAAACAGGATGAACTCCAGCCCCCACCCCTTCATCCTCTATCCCATTCCAATGAGTGAAATATGTTACACACATTATGAAAAACAATAAAAAACAAGTGAACCATGTTTATCAAATGTCTTGTCTTTTTCTTTTTTTCTCTTTCTTTTGTTATGTCAAATCCTATATTATTTGTCTGTAGTTATGTAAAATATATTGTCATAATGCCTTATGTCTACTTATGTCAAATCATGTGTAATTTGTATGTTATTCTATGTCAGGGGTCCACAAGCTAATAGGCACAGCCTCCAGTGGACTCCCTGTTATCATATTTGTAATCTGTAATATTACCAAGAGAATAAATCAAAAGCAAATCAAATCAGAAAAGGCTTTCTATATGTTTTCTGTAGTATGTTGCACTAGGATAAGCATTTTTGCAGCGAAACAGGAAGTGATCTATATTTTCTGGGTCTGAGTGGCATAGTGGGCATATATTGGATTCGCGACCATTGGTGAATCTCTTTCTTGCACTCTGGAGGGCATAAGTTCCAGTGAGGAGTTTTGCTTTAATGGTAGCTCGTTGGACATCTCGTACATTATCTGTTATAGTAAACTGTAGATCTGTCTTCACCTTTTAAGTGGCCAACCACCAGAGCCTATATGTATGGGACTATTTATGTCCACTGTCATTCTATTGTTTCCCCATTCTATGCTTGCAAGCATTGGCTGGCTTGCTTTCATCTTCATTTAAGCCTTTAACTCCCCAAATCTGTCATGAAATTCTGAAACTTCTCACTAAACATTTCTATTTGTGGACCGGAATGAGATTTTTTTCGGGGAATTACCACTGAAATGACTCAGTGGTAAATTCTCAGAAATAGTCTCCTTCCTGTCTTCAAATGGACTCAATCCCCCGACCAGCTGGTCTTCGACCAACGAGTGTTCGGAGACTACAGGGATATAGCATGAACATGCTTGTCATATTTACATAATTGCCATAACTTAGCCTCAATAGGCTATTTTTTGCTTTGTTCCTTTTGTATGATTATTTTATTTACTTTTATTCTGATAACATTAAGCATTATACTTTACATATATTCAGATATTATTGCTCACCATACTCATGCGATTTATAGCTTATCTACTACCTGTCTACGATTGCAATTATGCCGTTCTCCCAGACATGGAAGGCCGTGGCGAATATGAAACTCCCGTGTGAGCCCCATGTCCGGGAGAACCTCCTCAGGATACCGGCCAGTGGCCGGCCTCTCTCTCTCTCTCTCTCTCTATTCTGTGTAGGCTCAGACAAACACGTAGTCTCTGCCCGAGTCGCATCGGCATGATGGGACCACCCATAGTGTTCTCCATTTACCTCGACAATGCTCACCTGGTAGGATGCTAAAATGCTTAGCATTTGCCCCATGGCAGACTCTGGCATGTTCACATGTTATGCAGAGAATCTGGTGCTGAGCAGGTGTCTCCAGCAGACAACCACGTCCTACCCTCTCCACACCATAGAAGTGGCAGACAGACTCGATCTCTTCACGTGGGTGAAAGCGGTCGTAAATGTTTCTCCGCAAGGGGTCGACCCAAGGATTGTACTGGGTGTCATCCCGGAAGTGGGCCCACTTGGCATCCAATATCATGGCAGTCTCAGCGCCCTGTGCTTATGATCATGTCGATAGTCACTTACATGACTGGCGGTATGATCAGCGAACGAAAAGAAGAAGAAGACGCCAGCACGAGCAGTATGATGAGAATCATGGCTATATATGAAGAGTTAAACTGAACAGAGTGAACCCCTCGAGAAATATCTGTGCCAGATCGAGCCCTGTTCCATGCGGATTGATAGTGATCTTCATCGCCTCAGGGTCAGGGGCTAGCTGCGTCACTCTGCCGCTGGCTAAAGAATGTAGCTCTAGGACTATATGAGTCATTTTCGGGCTAGTGAGTCCGACTCGCTGAAGCAGTTTAACAGCACCCTTGGCTTTGGAGACATGTGACACACCATCTACCCATAGGATGCCAACACCTTGGTAATGCATCTCTCCGCAAGTTGCTAGACATCTTTAATCTCGGTTGGACCAATGGAGAGGTTCCTCAGTGCTGGAAGGAAGCCAGAATGACTCCTATTCTGAAAAAAGGGAAGAACAAGACGAAAGTGCTGAGCTATCGTCCTATCAGTCCCCTGTTTAAGACTATATGCTCGGCCTCAACGTGGCGCAGGGGTGTAACCCACTGGGTGTCAATCCAGACATTCGGAGGGGCTAACCAGAGCATTATGCACAACGCTAATGAAATTACACTTGGAGATCGAATCAATCGAAATGGTGCTCGCCCTGTGAGGATCCGCCAGGCAGGTGCAGCGCCGGGCTCCATGCCTCGAAGGAGCCCACCCTCAGCTACTGGAGGTCCCATCAACTCGTCTTGTGGAGCCAGGGGACGAGGATGGAGAGCTACTGGCCAATGGAAAGAGAAGACCAAACCCAAAGAGAACCCCAGTATCAACATCATGCACTGGAATGCAGAAGGGGTTACCAACAAGAAATCAGAGCTCGAACAGTTCCTGTACGAAAACAACATTGATATCTGCTGCATTCAAGAGACACACCTGCAAGAAGGAAAACCATTTAAGATCAGAGGTTACCAGATTTTCCGGTGTGATCGAAGAGGAAGAAAGAAAGGTGGGGTGATGACCTTGGTCCGAAACAGCGTGAACGCCAGCCAGATCAAAACCTTTATGGAAGAGGCAGAATATATCAAGATCAAGGTAACAACCAGCAACTCTGTGATTGAAATTGTCAATTATTACTGCCCTAATGACAAGAATCTCTCACTTGACACAATCCAGGTCCCGGACTGCCACTTCCTCATTGCGGGAGACTTTAATAGCCAGTCCCAGAGCTGGGGGATACAGAACACTTGATAAACGAGGAGAAGACATTGAAGCATGGCAAGATGAAAAGCACCTTTTACTTGTCAACGATCCCACAGATCAGCCTACCTTCTACTCGCGCCGATGGCACTCGACAACAATGCCAGACTTGGCATTTTGTACAGAAGACATTCACAGAAACCTCAGTAGAGTGGTCGGATCGCAGTTAGGAGGAAGCGACCACCGCCCAGTCCTCCTCTCTCTTTCTGGAAGTATTTCGACCAGTTCACCTCAACATCCAAGGTGGAACTACAAAAAGGCAAATTGGAGTCTGTTCGGCATTCGTTCCAATGAGCTTACCCATAATATAGCAGTAGAAGGGAGAAACATCAACAATGTGGTCAAGGAATTTAATTCAAGTATCCTCAAGGCTGCCAATGAAGCGATTCCTCGAGGGTTCAGGAAAAACTACCGCCCCTACTGGACAACAGAACTGCAAGCAGCACATGATAAACTAGACAAGGCCAGAGAAGATGCAGAGGGTAATCCCTGTCATGAAAACCACTTCACGCTACAACAAACTAAAGCCAGGTATCTAAAGACCAAGCTGGAGGCCAAAAGAAGAAGCTGGAGGGAAAAGACGGCAGGGTTTAATTTAGAGAGAGACACCACAAAACTATGGAGACTGACTAAAGCACTCAATGATGAGGGTGTCAGGGGAGAGAAGATTACTCTTGAAGAAGATGGACAAACACTGACAGGAAAGATGGCAGCAGATGCCTTTGCGAAGGCATATGCAAAAGAAAGCAACATTTCTATACCACGAATGCGTCAAAGGGAGGTTAGAAAAGAGCAAAAGGAAAGAACAGACACCAACACTCACGATGCAATGAAAGTTGACATTAGTTTAACAGAACTGAAGAAGGCTATCGGCCAACTGAAAAAGAAGAAATCTCCCGGGCCAGATGGCATTACGAATGAAATGATCCAACACCTTGGTAATGCATCTCTTCGCAAGTTGCTAGACATCTTTAATCTCAGTTGGACCAATGGAGAGGTTCCTCAGTGCTGGAAGGAAGCCAGAATGACTCCTATTCTGAAAAAAGGAAAGAACAAGACGAAAGTGCTGAGCTACCGTCCTATCAGTCTTACAAGCTGCATATGCAAGACCATAGAGCACATCATCAACCAGCGGTTGCAGTGGTAGCTGGAGTCAGAGAACATTATAGTTTCAGAGAAGGCCGGATTCAGAAGATACAGGAGCACAGAAGATCAAACAACACATCTTGCACAGGTCATAGAGGACACTTTTCAAGCCAAGAAGGTGATGCTAGCTGCCTTTATCGATCTGCAGAAAGCATTTGACAAGGTGTGGAAGGATGGCCTCCTCGTGAAGCTCCGGCGCACAGGCATCGGTGGCAACATGTTCCGATGGACCAAGTCATACCTACACAATCGCAGAGCTAGGGTGCTGGTGGATGGACAATCTGGACAGAATGTATTGCTGAGACAAGGGGTGCCACAAGGCGGAGTATTATCACCTACTCTGTTCATACTCTTCATCAATGACATTGTAGCAGAGCTGCCCAATTGGATCCAAGCAGCCCTCTATGCAGATGACCTCGTAATCTGGTGCACCGAGGAGTACACAACGACTGCCACGTACAGAATGCAGCTCGCCTTGGACAGAATTACAGCTTGGGCCAATCGCTGGTGTATTACCATCAACAAAGAAAAATCATCAGCCATGCTATTCACACTGTCCACCAAAACCAAGGTTGGCAATCTGACACTGGGCGGTACTCCACTCGAATACGAGGACCAGCAGACATACCTGGGAGTCACATATGACAGAAGATTAACATGGAAGGAGCACATCCAGAATGCAGAGGCAAAGGCCAGAAGAAAGCTAAACATCATGAGGAAGCTGGCAGGAACAAAGTGGGGTGCCAATTAAAGGATCCTCAAGACCATCTACCTAGGTGCCGTACGACCACACCTTGAGTATGGATCCAGCTCATGGATGACAACAGCTAAATCTCATCAACAGAACCTCGACAGAGTACAAAACCAGGCACTGCGCATCATCACTGGTGGAATGAGATCAACACCAATAGAAAAAATTGAGCAGACAGCAGGCATTCCCCCACTTAGCAAAGGAAGGGAATGCAAAGCACTGATCCAAGCTGCAAAGTTCAAATCGTTCAATAACCACCCGATGAAGATCAGGCAAGCATAGCTGTCATCAGGAAGACTTAAAAGATCAAGTTTTGTGAAAGAGACAAAAGCACTTCAAAGGAAACACCAAGAGATGTTGCCAGCACAAATAGAAGATCCAAACCACACCCTTGATCCTCCACCCTGGGAAAACAAACTAGAGAGCATAGCTATTCGCACCACAGTACCTCATCTCACAACCAAAAATGAACACAGTGATGTGAGCAAGAAGGCCCTGACCCTAGCCATGCTGGAAGAAATGTACCCTCAGGAGACATGGATAAGGATCTACACAGATGGATCAGCCAAAGATGCAATAAGGAGCGGAGGTGCCGGACTGCACATACAGTATCCAAACGGACAACATAAGTCAGCTGCAATACCGACAGGCAAACACTGCACAAACTACAGAGCTGAAGTCGAAGCACTGGTTCATGCAGCTAATACCATCAGCAGAACAGCAGACCCTATTGCACAGATTGTCTTTTTATCTGATGCCCGCTCCGTCCTTGAGGCTATCACCAAAGGTAAGCTGCCACAACTTGAAGAAGCACTACAAACCATCAAATGCTTTCGGATAGCACTGCAGTGGATCCCCTCACACTGTGGAGTCCAAGGAAATGAGGAAGCAGACAAGATGGCAAAGGTGGGTGCAGAAGAGAATCAGACAGAAAACATGGTTACCCATACAGAGATGAAGACTATCATTAAGTCCCTCTATAGAACACCTCAATCAGAAGATGCCTACCATCATCTCTCTAGGCCAGAGCAAGTGACCATTTTTCGTCTCAGAACTGGACACAACAGACTAAACCAACACATGTACAGGCGGTTCCACCTTACGACATCGCCCGCTTGTCCTTGTGGAGAAGCAGAACAGACCACAGAGCACATACTTCAATGTTGCAGTACGTATCAGCTGCTGAGAGAAGAGATCTGGCCTTTGTCAACCTCTATTCTTGAAAAGCTGTATGGGCCTGTGGAAGAACTGCAGAAAACCACAGATTTCATCTTGAGAACGGCTCTCCAAGTGTGATACCAGCGATCGAAAAGAAGAAGAAGAAGTCTTATCAGTCTTACAAGCTGCATATGCAAGACCACGGAGTGCACCATCAACCAGCGGTTGCAGTGGTACCTGGAGTCGGAGAACATTAAAGTTTCAGAGCAGGCCGGTTTCAGAAGATACAGGAGCACAGAAGATCAAACAACACATCTTGTACAGGTCATAAAGGACACTTTTCAAGCCAAGAAGGTGATGCTAGCTGCCTTTATTGATCTGCAGAAGGCATTTGACAAGGTGTGGAAGGATGGCCTCCTCGTGAAGCTCCGGCGCACAGGCATCGGTGGCAACATGTTCCGATGGACCAAGTCATACCAATTCAATTTTTCAATTGTATTACGATAAAAAACCACACAATGTGGTATTCGCACACAGACAAGAAAACAATGAAATATATACGTAAAAGATATATAAAATAAAATATACAAACACACAATATATACATAAGCAGTTAAAAAAAACCGAAGCAAAAACCCTAAGTTTAGGATGACCGCAGCTAGGTTGGGTAGTAGATCAGTAAGTAGTTCTGATTGCTATGGTCACAGAGGCATATCATCATTAGCAATTCCATTAAGCTGCGTCTGACGTTTTATCAGGCACGACTGTACAAATGGAATTACGTTTTTTGATACCTCAGTATGTCCGGCGTTACATGACATTAGAAAGACGAATTTCTCCTCATCATTCATAGTTGATATGTTCCTGAATGAGTTAATTGTTTTGAGGAGAATTCATCGTTCCATGCTGTATGCCGGGCAGTTGATGAGAAAATGCTTCTCATCCTCAATGTGCCCAGTGTTACACATTTTGCAGTCTGCATTCAAGTGGTACCTTATTATGTCTGCCTACTTCGATTTCAAGGCTGTGTGCACTGACCCGTAATTTAGTAAATTGCTTACGTTCTAGGAAATTCCGGCAACTAATCAAGTAGTTTTCGAGTTTAAATTCAGACTTGAATAATGCATAGGAGCGTAACTTAGAGTCCGGAATTTGAAGATTGCGTCTCCAGCACTCAATATATTAGAACATGTCAACTTTTTTGCTACAGAATTTGGGTACATAACTGTTTTGCTGCTCCAACAATGGTCCAAGCCGAAATGACCAAGTAGTTCCTTGATAAAGTATGACCAATTAGATTTAGACATAAGATTAGAATTGGATTCAAGGTATGTTTTACGAACTATGGAAGTGTCGTCTAGTGCACGCAGCCTGAACCAGTATTTAATGGACAATTTTAAGGCAGAAATAAGAATTGTGTGATGACCCAGTTCCCCATGGATAGCATCATTGGTTGCCTTTCTGTGTGTTCCCAACAGATATTTGCAAAATTTAACCATGACACTCTCCACGGGTAGGTTATCACATACAATTTTGAAGCCGTGGTTGCTCAGTCCTTTTAGAAAGTAAGGCGCCCAAACCTCACTCCCATACATGAGAATTGGATAGATTAGTCTGTTAAAAAGAATAAGCGCCGTAGTAATCTTAGACCTAACATTGGCTTGCTTCAATTTGAAAATAGCCTTGGTAGCTTGGTCGCAAAGGCGTTCGCATGCTGGCTTAAAGTTACCAGATGGGACAAATAAAATACCTAGGTAACAATAGGACTGTACAATTTCAATAACGTTCCCCATATAAGTAAATAAATGATTACTCAATAATTTCCCGCCCTTATTGAAAATTATAATCTTGGTTTTCAGAAGGTTAACCTCTAGACCCCATTTTCCACAGTAATCACTTAGATTATTAAGTGACGCTTGGAGGCCAGTTTGCGATTGGAGAGTAGCACCAGATCGTCTGCATAAAGAAGACAATTAATGGGTGTATTATCCAAGGCAACGGGGTCAGGTTGCTCGCTGAATATGCTTGGCAGGTCACGGATATACAGATTAAATAATAATGGACTGAGTACGCAGCCTTGTTTAAGACCAACACTTGACAAAAACAGATTGCTATGATAACTTTTTAATTTCACCGCGTAGGAAACTGTCGAGTACATACTTTGAAGTATAGTAAGAAAGTTACCACCTATATCGGATAGAAGTAGTTTATACAGCAGGGCATTCCTTGATACTGTGTCAAATGCTGGTTTAAAATCTACGAAACAACAATACAAATACATCTTGGATCGTTTCGCATATTTTTCGATCAATGTTTTCAGGGTAAATATATGATCGCCCGTACGACTATTACGCTTAAATCCAATTTGAGAACATGGCAAAAGTTTGTGCTCGGCAGCAAAAGCATAAAGTCTAGAATGAAGGATGCTACAAAACAATTTACAGAAATTACTGCTAATAGCAATACCTCGGTAATTTTTAACAGATTGTTTATCCCCTTTTTTATGCAGTGGTGTTAAAAAGTTACACCGCCATTGTTTAGGGAATGTGCCAATAACAAGAATATGATTAAAAATTGTGCTAATGATTGGAGCCAGCTGATGCTGGCCCACTTTAAGCATCTCATTTAAAATAAAGTCAGGTCCGTCAGTCATTTTTCAGTTTAGAGATTGCCAACCTAACTTCTTGGACACTTATAGTTCTATTTAATTCATTAAAAATTTTATTTTTGTTTTGTGCTACGTAGCTATCCATATTGTTAGATAACTCCTTATCCAGAGCTGGGTTATTATTAGTGAGTTGCTCAAAATGCTTAACCCATTCTGACATCTGGACAGGGTTATCTGCGCTATGTTCCTGATCTTTCAAGTTATTAAAAAGTTTCCAGAAAGGCTGTGGATTTTTATCATGCAGCTGCTCAAGCTGATTAAGAATTGCCTTGTTCAAATTGAATTTTCTTGCGATTAATTAGTTTCTTGTATTTAGATCGTGTCGATCTAAGTTCTTGAATGAGTAGCTGACAGAAAGGATTTTTATGGAGCTTAGCGTTTAAATCTTTAAGTTTCCTTTTCAGCAAAGAACAATCACGATCAAACCATTTACCGGCCCTCTTAGTATTGTAATTCGCTTTAGACCTGCCCAACTTCTTACGCCTGACGCCTGCAAGTTTAGCTGCAGAGACGTATAACTCTGTAAGGGTGCTGATAGCTATATCACTAGATGATGCTTGCCTCAGGTCCAGAGAAGCAAGCTGTGTGATGTGGGACTGAATGGCAGGGGTCGCTAAAGCATCTGCGAACTTGAACTCATCACCAGGTGACCACTTGAATGCAGGGATAAATGTAGTGGGGGAGGTTTCGCTCGTTGGCTCGAAATGACCAGTTGAAATACAGCATGAAAGCATGCAATGAATTGAATAAAGACTGGGTGGGTGTACGTGTATATATTTTATGTTTCTCATAAACGACGACGATGTCATCATGTAATCAATTGCACTGGGAATGCCCCTATGACCATAACAAGTACACTGACCGAGATAATCGCCTATAGTCCTACCATTAAGAATTCGTATGCCGGCGGTTTTACAAAGCTGGAGGAGTTTCCTCCCATGGTTATCCACAGGGGCAGGATCGAGATTATTTCTAGATAATGGGACATCACTTAAAGTTAACAAGTTGCTTAAAGGCTCGCTTAAAATGGGAAGATTTGTATTGGCACAGTAATTAGTTGCTGTGGCTGTGCTTGCATTAAAGTCACCACAGACTAAACACTTGCCTAATTTAGAATATTTAGCCAAATCATTTTCTAAGCAATCAAAAATATCATCACCTGTCAGAGGATCATCAGACGACGCAGGGCGGATGTACACCACTGCGATATAGACATCCTCCGTTAGGTGGAAGATGTTTTTGCATAATTTCAGCCACATTATTTCAGAAGACGTAAACGGCAACTGCTTAATTCCTGCACGAAGGCCAGCTTTGATACAAATTGCCATTCCACCATAGTTTTTCCTTGCATTGCGTGATCTAGGTCTAATATTAATTGGGAAAGAGTAATATCCAGCAAGTGACAGTGAATCGTTCTTACTGCAATGAGTT
Organism: Chaetoderma sp. LZ-2023a; assembly: GCA_034401795.1. Taxonomy (NCBI): domain Eukaryota; kingdom Metazoa; phylum Mollusca; class Caudofoveata; order Chaetodermatida; family Chaetodermatidae; genus Chaetoderma; species Chaetoderma sp. LZ-2023a. Next base: position 158,759,428 of record CM067359.1, read on the forward strand.
TCTGTAAGGCAAATTATGTCAATTCTGGACAGAGATGTAGAGATATCTACATCCTCCAGCTTGCAAAATCGCCGACCGCCAATGAGTTTAAAAGCGCCGTCAATATTCCAAAAAGCCAATGAAAGGTTATTAAAATATTTCATTATGAGTGAACGATGATAAAATGATATAAGCAAGTGTAAGATCAAGACGTATAAAGTTGAGAGTTATGGTTAAATAGCTAGAATATATTGTGAAAAATGTAATAAATCGAAAGATTTATAAATTCTAATAGAGTAACGGAGCCGTTGGAACTCCGATGTTAAAATACAAATTGCACATAATTCTGTTAAAATAAATCAAAGATAGGTAAAAGGTATAAAGGTCAAAAGGCACCATCTACAATAGATCACAGATTCCGGACACACAATACCCATTGTAGGATAATTCTTGAGCGCAGAAACAAAAAATTGGTTAGTATTTACTCAAAACTTGAAATCTTTGAAAATAATTTGACTGGGAGCAGTTGATTCCTTAGACATCAACGGCTTCCAGTCAAACCAACACCAAAATTTTCAACTGAATAAATTTTACACCGTATAGAATATTAAGGTTAATGAGCACACATGATTTTATGGGGATCCCATGTGACCCTCGGCCACAACTGTTGGGGGTCCCAAGCAATATTCTGGGATATATACGCTCAAAATGAGCCTTATGTGTGATTCTGCACACAAGCAGAGTAACTGCCTGGAATAGCAGCACGGTTGTGGTAGGAAATCAGGTTCAGAATAATAAATTACTGATTTCTAAATTATCAATTGCGATACTTAGCATAGAACGCTACAATTGGTGCACTAATTCAACATGTAATCTGTTGAATAACTTCGGAACGAATGTGTCCAAAAGATGTAGAAATGACCTTGAACTTGATAATTTTAAATGCTAATTGATAAATAGATTATTAACATACCGAATTTAAATGATATGTGATGTAGGCCTATGTATTACACTGGCCCTTTAACCCTTTAGTGCCTAAGTTCATTCCTGAAAAACTAAATATATGCTTTTTGAATATCCGTTTGCCGGCCAAGAGAAGACCATTCTTGACAATTTACCACTGGAATGACCGGATCGCTTATCGGACCAGTCATTCCAGTTGTGAATTCTCACAATTAGTCCTCTCTCGGCCTGCAAACGGGCTTTCGTCAAACCCACTAAGGAGGCATGTGAGGGCCGGAATCGCCAGGGCTGTTAAGCAAACCCAAAAATATGCTTTTTGAATGTCCGTTTGCAGACCAAGAGAAGACCATTCTTGAAGATTTACCACTGGAATGACCGGCTCACTTATTGGGTCAATCATTCCAGTTGTGAACTTTCACAACTTGTCTTCTCTCGGCCTGCAAACGGGCAATCGTCAAGGTCACTAATGGGGGCCTGTGAGGGCGGGAATCGTCATGGCGTTAAGGCTAAATTCACACGCAAAATTAAAATATTTGTTTATTAAATGTTCATATGCACGGCGCAAGAACACCATACCCGAAATCCTACCATCGGAATGACCGGCTCGTTTATCGAGCCAGTCATTACAGTGATATGCCTTCAAAATGCTATTCTCCAGCTGTGCAGATGAGCAAAGTCGCATTCAAATCACGACGTTGAGATTTAGGAATTATATAACCGGAAGCTGTTGCTGCCTAAGATAGTCTAAGACAGCAACAGCTTAAGATCAAAGCTGAATTTTAGGAGTATCATTCCCCTCAATTAGAGAAATAATAACGATAGTTAATTGGTGAGAAGCCCTGCACATGTATATATGCTTATTTTCTAAAGGACTGATATGCCTGTATCACAGATTTAAAAAGTGATGGTATATTAGTTGTATTGTTGGCGTGCCGATTGTGAGTTTGGGCACGTCGAGGAGGGATGTTAGCATCGTTTTGTTTAAATTGTGAACGATCTTGGTATGTCGCTGAGTTGCGCTGGGATCGATTGTATCTGGTGAACTTGTTGACCAGAGACGCTACGTCGAGAGCCCGATTCTTTCGTGTTCTGATAGTCACTGTACGCCGTTAGCCCCAGTATAGGATTGACCACACGTTTGTAGTCCTTAACGAGATTGGCGAGACCGGTTTGGGTTAGATGGACACCGTCTTTAGCATACAAATCACAATTTATCACCAATAGCGAATTGTGGGACACGGTCGGTAAGCCCAATGTATCGAGGAACGCATTGTACAGCTTTGCCTTGTTGTTGTAGCTCTCTGCCTGCGATATTGACTGAAGTCGCCGAGGTAGCACATGTGACAAACATATTGTGGCGTTTGGAATCTGACTGTGACCGAGAGTTACAAGTTCGCGAGTTAGGCTTTTGCACTCATCCAGAGATTGATTTGAAACGGTGTTGTCAGACACCTGAAACACAACGCACTTGGCTCGTATGTTGTTATCACGGACAAAATGCATGGCGCCGTGTAGATTTTTCTCAGGCAAACTCACTGCGAGACACTTTTTAAATTTGTAAACTTTGTCATTACGAATACGACTTATATGGTTATTGCCAACGATAAGTAAATCACACATATACCCAGTATGGCTGTCTGCTGGAGGGCTGTCATTTTCACGTGTATTGCGTACGCTTTCGGGTGGTGTAGAAAGTGCTTCAAAACTGTTGATGTGTTTGAAA